>VDFB02256132.1:50274986-50308837 GCA_007258455.2 Sequoia sempervirens | reverse complement strand
ATGCCTTGGCAGAGGAATACATTGATGAAAAAGATGCAGATTGAAGTGGTTGGGTTTAATGAACTCAAGACACTGTATGCAAAAGATCCTGATTTTGCAGAGGCTTGGAAAGCTTGCAAGGAACCTGTTACAGTGGATAGGACAAGGTGGCTAGATTTCATAATCCAGGATGGCATGTTATTTAAGGGAAGTCAATTGTGTATCTCAAGGAGTTCCATGAGGGAGAACCTGATAAAGGAGAAGCATAGTGGAGGAATGGCGGGACATTTTGGTCGGGATAAGACCATTGCCATTATCAGTGAGCATTATTATTGGCCTCAGTTGTCACAGGATGTGAAGAAGTTTGTACAAAGTTGTAGGGTATGTCAGATGGCTAAAGGAGTGAGCCAGAATACAGGCTTATATCAGCCCTTACCTATACCAGAGAGGCCGTGGGAGGATATAAGTGTGGACTTTGTTCTTGGTTTTCCAAGGACACAATGAGGGAATGATTCAGCGCCTTTGTGGTGGTTGATAGGTTTTTGAAGATGGCAATACTTCATTCCATGTCAAGACCCATGATGCAGCCCACATTGATGACTTGTTCTTCAAAGAGGTGGTGAGGCCATGGTCTCACAAGGTATATATTGTTTCTCGTGATCAGTGACACCAAATTCCCAGGGTACCTTTTAGAGGACCCTTGTGGAAGCGAGTTGAAGACAGAGCTAAAGTTTAGTTCTGCACACCATCCACAAACAGATCGGCAGACAAAGGTTGTTAATAGGAGTCTGGGTAACCTACTGAGATGTTTGGTAGGAGATAAACCCAAGGGATGGGACTTGATCTTACCCTAGGCAAAATTTTCTTACAACAATTCTATCAACAGAAGCACTGGTAGATCACCATTCCAGATTGCCGTATGGAGGTAGCCCCAAAACAGCTCCAAAATTGAGGAAGATGGACCAAGAGAAGAAAATAAGTGCTGAAGCCAAAGATTTTGCAGAACACATCAAGGATATACATGAGAAGGTAAGAGAACATATTAACAAGATGAATATCAGTATAAGGCTAAGGAAGATCGAGAAGAGGAGGTATAAGGAGTTTCAGATTGGTGATGAAGTGATGGTCCACTTGAGGAAAGAAAGGTTTCTAGTGGGAACATATAAAAATTGAAGATGAAGAAGTTCAGTCCCTGTAAAATTTTGAAGAGGCATGATTCAGGGAATGCATATGAGGTAGAGTTGCCAGATGGATTCAACATTTCCCCTGTGTTCAACATTTTAGATTTAACAGAGTATCATGAAGGTGGTGTAGAGGAAGTACCAATGATAGAATAGTGTGGGATTCCAGCACCTACTTTAGAAAATGAGGAGATTGAAGAAATCCTGGATAGTCGTGTGGGAAGGAGTACCAAGAACAGGCAGTATGAAGAATATCTGGTGAAATGGAAAGGAAGGCCTGTTGAAGATTCATCCTAGTTGCCTAAGGTAGAGGTTGACTATTTGGGTTTTCCTCCACCCTTTGAGATGTGACGGGGTCACTTCTCAAATTACCCTGGGTGTCTGATGCAAGAGCATCCAGTGGTGTAAGGGCAATCTTGCATCACCCAAAAATAGTTAAATTTCAAGTTTCTCGGTTTTTAGATGTTTTTACATTTTTGGATACCCTTTTTGTCATAATGAAATTCCCAATTTACGGTTTTTATTTTATATTCCTGGGTTGAAAGATATTGTATTTTTAGTTTCTCAGATTTGCACTTGAAAATATTTTGAGTTTGATTTGAGGCACTTAGAGCTCCCGGAATGACCCCAAAACTTTCCAAAATTTGCATAGCAAACTTTGAGCGCGTTCTTGACTTCGAGACCTTTCCAACGGTTCAAACGGTTCACGAATCGGAGCCCTGGATCAAAAGTTATGGCCCCGGGAAGTTGGTGCACTTTCTAGAAGATACAATTGCAAATGTTCTTTTGAAATTTGAACTTCAAGTTGTAATTTTCGGCGCCAAACCACCTAAACTCAAATTTTAATGTTGTTTTGGCTCCAAACTAAAGGGGAGCTCTATTTATGGGTGGGTTTCTAATTTTTTTGGGTAACTTTTTGGGGGATAAGTTCGCATATTGATTAAGGGTTATTCTATAGCTTTCTGTAACTTGCATGTGTTGTAGAACTTGGGGATTTGAGATCCTCTGCATGTAAGAAGCTCCATTTTCTAAATTATAAAATTATTCTCTTGTTTGTGGGTTATTTTCTGTGTCTCGGGCTACGCCCTCATCAAGAATTAGTTTTAATTGACCTATTGATTCACCCCCCTCTTAGTAGACAATTGTGTTCCAACATCACAAAATCAGATGGGTTGAAATTAGATGATGAAGAAGAGGAAATGAATAGTTTAGTAGAATGCAACGATAGTGAATCTATTTAGATTTGTAGTTGGATATTTAGCTTCACTACAAATTTATTTGAGTTATATTTCCTACCATTGAGATAGATTGTCCCTTTATTGATGTGGTCTTGAATCATGTGACAGGAAAAAATATCTCTCGGTATCATGTTCGAGAGCTGATGGTATTGGAAGAACTTTTATGTATCATATCACAGAGGATATGACTCAAAAAGTGGTCTAATCTCTGGAAAAGTTATTCCATCTTTTATGAATTAGTGAATATTATATTTTTTCATGTACCATTTTTATCTATGGGACCAAAAAACATATTCGCCACAACATTATTTTTTTAGACTCTATAGAGACTGACATAATTGATTGACCATCTTGTTGGGAGTAAGAGAATGAATCCTTGTACTAAGTGACCATTTGTTGGTACTCTCACAAGGCGACACACAGATGAACATAGGATGGATATTTTATTAAAATAAATTTATCTTGCAGTATTGGTTGCAAGTTTTTAATGAGCACCTATTGTACATTAGAATTAGGGAAAGGATAAGAAATTTGAGAAAATAGGGCTTGATATTGAGCTATAGAATTAGTTACCTTCTCATGAGGTCCCTACTTACATCAAAAAATATTGGTAAATGTGAACTTTGGTTTGATGTTGGCCTAGAACTGTTGTAGGAACTAGTTTACAAGCTAATCAAAAGAGAAGAAAAAGTTATCAGGAAATGCACAATACCATTCCAATGCAACATCCTTAAGTGAATGCATGAATAATTTTTATAAGAGTGTATCATGGTGGAAGAAATCCATACACATGGCATTAAAGGATGAAATGTGAGTCTGTGGGTTCCCATAGCCACTGTACTTTTCAAATTTTGAAATCACCATTCCTTGAGGGATCGAAGTGTTTAGAATAGCAATAAAAAAGGGACAACAACAACATAAAGGTCAGAACAACAGTTGAGAGGAGGAGCTATCCATATTTTCTAGTTGATTCTACATATGTCCCATGTTCTACAAGACAACATTAAGGACAAGATCAATGGACAAAGTATGACAAACAAAACCACCAATAGAAACACCAACACCCACATCAATAGAGCACTTGATACTGTGTGTATGAAAAATAAGTGCATAAAGGAATTTAAATGAAATATTCAAACACACCAATAAGACATTTAATAAAACAGAATATAAAAGGAGTAAAGAAGTGAAAACTCTATTCTGCTTCCATTGTCATCCTATTGTCCTCTATCTTTAGTGTTTTTGTAGATTCCAGCCTTGTGTTCTCATATTGTATGGCTAGGCTCAACAAACTGTCTTCCTAAAGAACGAGATTTTGATATGATATGCAAGATTAAGCTATGATGATGGTGATAAACTTGAAATTAAAATGATTGAATGAACTAAGTGCATGAATTCTATTTAATTGCCTATTACCAATGCTTGGATTCACACAGGTATTTATAGATTTTTCAAATGATTTTGATTGGCTGATATGATCAATGGTTGTGATAATTCCTGGCAGATCGAATGGTTGAAGAAAGATGAAACTAAAGGAGAGGATAGAAGAACCCTAAAATCAGATTTTTCTATTTTATTATGAAAGAGGAATAAGAAGGGAAGATAAGAATAAAAGAGAGATTAAAAGCTGAATGTCCTCCACAAATAAATAATTGATTTTTTTAATTAATTATTTATCAGCTTTTAATCTTTCTTTTATTCTTATCTTCCCTTCTTTTTCCTCTTTCATAATAAAATAGAAAAATCTGATTTTAGGGTTCTTCTATCCTCTCCTTCAGTTTCATCTTTCTTCAACCATTCGATCTGCCAGGAATTATCACAACCATTGATCATATCAGCCAATCAAAATCATTTGAAAAATCTATAAATACCTGTGTGAATCCAAGCATTGGTAATAGGCAATTAAGTAGAATTCATGCACTTAGTTCATTCAATCATTTTAATTTCAAGTTTATCACCATCATCATAGCTTAATCTTGCATATCAT
Source organism: Sequoia sempervirens (assembly GCA_007258455.2). NCBI lineage: Eukaryota > Viridiplantae > Streptophyta > Pinopsida > Cupressales > Cupressaceae > Sequoia > Sequoia sempervirens. The sequence continues at coordinate 50,304,452 of VDFB02256132.1, read as the reverse complement.
ATCAAAATCTCATTCTTTAGGAAGACAGTCTGTTGAGCCTAGCCATACAATCTGAGAACACAAGGCTGGAATCTACAAAAACACTAAAGATAGAGGACAATAGGACGACAATGGAAGCATAATAGAGTTTGCACTTCTTTACTCCTTTTATATTCTGTTTTATTAAATGTCTTATTGGTGTGTTTGAATATTTCATTTAAATTCCTTTATGCACTTATTTTTCATAAACAAATTAAATGGCGCCCACCGTGGGGCCTATGCCCCTATTTTAGACTTCTTTCTTGCAGGTTTTTCTTGCAGGTTGGCTCACAGGTTTTCGGGCATTCGGCAGCGCATCGGGAAGATTCAGGAAATTTTATTTTTGCAGGTATTTCGACACATTTGAAGACTGTTTCGGCGCATCCAGGAATTTCTGCAGCGCATCCGAGAAACAGAATAGCGCATCCATCACTTTCTGTAGCGCATATAGGCATTTAGTTAGCGCATATAGGAAATAGGTTAGCGCATCTTTATATGTTTCAGAAAATCTAAAAAAAAATTGCATTTAGAATAGCGCATCTAGGTTCTATTTTCGCGCATCTAAGTAACAGAGCAGCGCATTTATATTCTGTTTTAGCACATTTAGGCCATAGAGTTGCGCATCTAGTCCCTGTTTCTGTGCATCTGGGGGACAGAGCTTCACATCCAAATTGTAACCAAAATTTTGAGCCTTACGCCTTCCGCAGACATAATTTCTTTCATTTCTTTTTGCTAGGTTTAAAATGAATCAATCTAGGGTAGCCACCACACCTTTATCATGCAGTTAAAATGAACCCCATGTCTGTTGTGAAGCAAAATCTTCACTTAGAGTAAATCACTTTTGATTTTGGTGCACATAAAATGAACTTGTTTACTCTTATTGACTGTGCTTGAAAGTGGTAGGTGATTATGCTCTCACCCTGTGTAAACTAGGTGATCAGAAAACCAGACCCACTTTTCCCTGTGTAACCCTGACTCAATAATTGAAGTATCCTCTCCCCTTGTGCACTTGTGCGATCCTGGGTGCAAGAGAAATAGTTATTGACTCTAGAAATTGGGCCTTCCTTAAGGGAAAAAGTACTCACCTTAAGGGATGACTCAAACCGGCAATGGAGCTAAGGCCAAGCTACCCCCGACCGGTATATAAATGTAAATCTTAAGGGAAAACCTAAGGTTGCTTGCGCGGATGTGTCATCACGGACGGAGTTGTACTCCCTTAAACCCTGTTGAGCTTAACCTCTTCAGGCTGGAGTGCCACCTTAATGGTGATTAATCTCTTGCCCCATGTATGGCCACTCGAACGGGGGTCCCGAACTAAAAACCATTGTTTAGAAAGCCAAAAACCCTCTATCTGCTAGTCCAGCACCGGTCGGTGTGAAGCCTTCCACACTTTCGCAGTCAATAATAGAGGTGATCAGCTCACCATGGGAGTTTCATGGGGGTTGGAAGCTTGGTTGGCCTGAGAAGAGAGTGCACTGTAAGGGGGAGGCCGTGCAGCCAAGCTTCTGGATTCACACGCTACTGATATGCGGTTGGGGAAACCCACGTGGAGTCTAGCGGATATTGTCCTGGCCTAACCTAGGTTGTGCTTGTCTTATTCTATGTTTGGCTACAAATCAACTTTAATCAGACTGTTTGTTGTGCTTTCAAAACATTAATTCAGATAAAGGATCATCCAAGAACAAACATGACAAATTTCAGCTGAAAACTGGTCAAAACTGTCCTTAGACAAACTATTTTAGCGCATCTAGGGAAAACTGTAGCGCAATTCAAATATGTTCTAGCGCATCTGTGTTCTGTTTCGGCACATTTAGGGTATTCTGCTGTGCATCTGTGCTCTATTTTTGTGCATCTGAGCTATTCTGTAGCACATTTGACTCTTTCTCCAGTGCATTTACCATTTTCTGTAGCGCATTTAGGAAACAGAATAGCGCTTTTAGATTCCTGTCATAGACCCGAATCTCTGAGATTTTAATCCCATGTTGAGAAAGTGGAAATCAACCAAGTTCACCAAGAAATCAGTTTCCAATAGGATCAAGAAGCCCAAAAAAAATTTAAGTTACAAAAAGACTTTAGATCGTAGGGAATTTCTGTATAAGAGCCGAAACGTCTTGCTCCATTATCACACATTTCTCCATAGATACCAAGACTACATTAAGGGATTCACCGACGATTATGCTGTAGAACCTTTGGCTACCCAAGCTTATTATCAAAGATTAGCATTGTCTCAACGTCACAATCTTAATCAACCTCTTGAGTTTGAGAATATACCACAACCTTCAATTGAATATTCAACGTGTCCTAATCAAATCCTTCAGTAACCTTTGATCATATCTGAGGATTTCTTCCATATGCCTGTTTTTACAAGATCTCAACACAACAAGCTAGGAGATACATCTCAACAAGAAACTTCCACACACAACATTCAAGAAGAAGGTGAACGTGATAGTCCTCTTTTTAGTGTGAGTCGCAATCCCCTTTTTAGTGACAACAATATGGCTGATAGAGGGGAAGATTCGTTGCTTAAAAACACAAACAGGAACAAAAATCCCGTAGACAGTGATAATGAGCAAGAGGAAGAACTTAAAGAGGCAGAATAGAATCCCAAGTTTCTTAAAATCCTTGAACAGATTATACAAAGTGACAAAGAGAAGTATTTTCTTTTCGTAGCAGATCAAGGAGCCAAATTGCCTAAAGAATTTGATACTGAGAAATTAAAAGCCACAGAGGAAGAGCCATCCCTATCTAAATTTGCCTCCTTCAAAAAAGAGTTTAGAGAAATGCAGAGAGAACTCAAAGAGTTACGAGGAGGAACCGCAACCAAGAAATACACTTTGGATGACATATGTCCTTATCCCTTTGATAGAAGTCTCAACATGATTCCATTTCCTAAACACCTTGAAATCCCCAAATTTGATCGTTATAATGGAAAATCAAACCCAGTTAACCATGTTAGAGACTTTCAAAACATGACATTGGAATTTTCCCATGAAGATACATATTTATTGCGATTATTTCCTCAAAGCCTTGGAGTCAACTCTATGGAATGGTTATCTAAGATTACACCTCCTATTCGAACATTTGAGGAATTGATAAATTTGTTCATAACACAATACTCCTACAACGTTCAACACCAGATCACCATGATTGATCTTTGCAAAGTTACACAAAAACCTGGGGAATCTTTCACTACCTTTCTTCAAAGGTGGAGGAGAATGTTCGCTAGGTACCCCCGTCATGTCCCTGAAAAGGAGAAAATGGTTACTTTCATCAATAGCCTCAACTCAGAAATGAGCTATCGTTTAAATCTACACTGTCCACCTTCCTTTGAGAAATTGATTGAGGATGCCATCACCATCGAAAGTGCTTTGGTCAAAAGAGGGACAATAAAAATTGATAGGGACAACCCTAGCTCATCTAATCATTACAACAATCAAGACAAGTCAAAATTTTGGACCCGCAACAAGAACATTGTAAACGATGGTGTTGTAGATGCAAATCATATTACGACTAGGCCATTTGTTCTGAGCACCCCAAACACTACTCGTAATAACAATGTCAATTCAGTCATGAATCTAGGAAACAATCATCCTCCTCCAACGAACAACAATCAGGGGGCGACCAACAACCAAAACTACCAGGGAAACAACAACAACAACACTCTAGGGAATACCTCAAATACAAACTCACAACGTTTTCCATTCTTCTCCAATAGAAGAACCTTCACACCATTAGGACAATCCTTGGAATCAGCTTTCAAAGAGGTTATGGAAAAAAATGTCCTTACGTTACCACCGCAATGCAATTATGAACCTAGTATAAAACCTCCATCATGGAATGAGGCTTATTTTTGTGACTATCATAGGTGCAGAGGTCATCGTACAAACCAATTCCAAGCTTTGAAACATGCTATTCAAGATCTCATTGACAAGGGAATTATCACAGTAGAAGGACAACAGAAATCCAATGAAGATCACCAAGCATTTCGCAACCCTCTACCAAATTATCAAAAGGGAGAGTCTTCTGATAAAAATGTGAATCAAATTGATGACAATGTAATTTGTCACCTCTATACAGATAATGAGCAAATCAACGTTATAAAAATCAAGGAAAAAGTAGATAGTGGACAAGTGAATGTCACAATGAGAGCCCAAGCTAAAGTTATCTTAAAGGGTACCTCTTCAAAATCCACTGAGACTTTCCCTCAACATCAATATGACTTAGTCAACCAACTTCGAAAAAATCCTGCTCAAATCTCCATTTTAGAACTCCTAAAAATTTCCCCCGCACACAAGGAAATTTTAGACAAAGCCCTTTTTGACACAACTGTATGCACAAATTTGGATGTGGACAGATTTCAAGCCATGGTAGGACATTTGTCCTCACCCACATGCCTTTCATTTTTAGACAAAGACGATGTTTCCATGACTCATCCCCACAATTCATCATTATACTTAGAGGTCATGATCCATAAGTTCCATGTTAAACATGTTCTAATAGATGGAGGGGTTGGTCTAAATATATGTACCTTGAAGGTCGTTCAAGCATTAGGGTTTGCGGAAGACTCCATTGACCCTAGAAGGAAGATTACTATAAAGGCCTATGATGATGAGGAGAGAACGTCTAAAGGTCTAATCATGCTACCAATCAGAGTGGGACCCGCTATCAAAAATACCTTCTGTCAAGTTTTAGATCGAGATCTTGCATACAACATCTTGTTGGGTCGTCCTTGGATCCATGAAATGCAAGCTGTTCTGTCCACTTACCATCAATGTCTTAAGTTTCCATATGACGGACAGGAAATCACTATACCAGTTGATCATTCAAACACCCAAACTTGTGCCAATGTCAAAACTCATCAGGATACTTTGGTTCCAAATAATCGAGAAGCACTTGCTAATACTTCTCCTAAGCATGAGACACAAATCAGTCAATTAGCCAAAAGCTTTGACAAGAAACTGCAGTTCAAGGAAAGTGGAGTTGGGGAATATTCCCTTTGTCTTGCTAATCTACCTACATCTCCTAAATCACAAGGAAAGCCTTCTATTACACAACAACAGATATCAGCAGTATCAACATTAGCACAAATACAAACAGTGCCCACTACCAAGTTCAATGAACAATTTGTCAAGGAAAAGTTTCCCATGGGAGATTCTGAGGATGCATCGATTCTAGATTGGCTTTATAAGGATGAAGAAGAAACAGTTCTAAATGTTACCTTACCAACAGCTCAATATGGGAAAGGATATTCCATCATGCAAAAGATGGGATATGACAATGGTCCTCTTGGAAAAAGAAAAGAAGGCATAGTTGAGCCTATCCATCTCCCAGGGCTCGCGGCATATGATAAAACTAGAATAGGCTATGATGCTACCCAATCTAAACAGTCACAAGGTAATGTTTTTACACTACAAGAAGGTTCTGACAAGAAAAATATATGTTTGGCATCAATCCTGAATTGCATAGAAAATAATTCTGATACTGATTCTGCTGAATATGAATGGGATACCATCCACAATGATGAATTTTGGAGGGACAAAGAGGTAGATGTCATACACAAGTACATGCCCATTTTAATCAAAGGGGAAGGTTCAGGATCCCAACCACAAGAATCTGAACCGCAACTCAACTATGAGTCTAGTGATACTGAGTCAGATTTTAACGAACAAGACTATCAGGAGAATAGTACCATCATTGACTTATCTCATAACTCGGATCCTACAGATAACTCTGTCTTGACCCTAACTATCGCCGATTTCACAAAACCAAATGACATGTTACCTTTAATTCACCCTGATTTCATTGACTGGGATCTGACAGAACCTATTGATACACCTATTTTTCCCAATGACGAAGCTATCATAAACTTCCTTTCTGCCGAAAGTGTCGATAATTGTTCCACTAGCGATTTTTGGTATGAAGTTTTTAATCAGGAGAGTGTCAAGTCTCCTAGCTGCAAAAATGAAAATAAAGAAAAACGATCCAGTGGTGAAAACCAGAATATGGCAGTACTAGATCAAGGAAAAGATAAAATAAAGAGTGTATCAGATGGTGAAAACCTTTTTGAGGCACCAGCTGATGGGACTCTTGACACTCTCCCAGAGCATTATCATGAGCGATCGCCCATCTTGATCAAACCTACTAAGGAAATCAATATTGCAACTACAGATAATCCAAGGATTTTATAGCTAGCTGAATCAATGACAGATAAAGAAATCCCAGAATTCATGAACTTTCTCAAAGAAAATCAAGTTAATTTTGCTTGGTCATATGCAGACATGCCGGGCCTTGATCCTGATCTCATTATGCATCACTTATCTATCAAACCAAGAGTTAAACCAGTAAAACAAAAGCTCAGAAAGATGAATCCTCATGTAGCACTACTGGTTAAAGAAGAACTCAAGAAGCTCCTAGACGCAGGTTTTATAAGACCAATTGCCTATGCAGAATGGATCTCCAACATTGTACCAGTAGCAAAACCAGACAAACGTGTAAGAGTATGCACTATTTCAGAGATCTTAACAAAGCGTGCCCAAAGGATGACTTCCCGCTCCCTAGCATCGACACTATAGTTGACTTGACAGCAGGCCATGCCATGTACTCATTAATGGATGGTTTCTCTAGTTACAACCAAATCAAAATTGCACCAGAAGACCAAGAGAAAATAGCTTTCACTTGCTCGTGGGGAACATATTGTTGGAATGTTATGCCTTTCGGCTTAAAGAATGCTGGAGCTACTTATCAAAGAGCTATGACTACGATCTTTCATGACATGATGCACACATTCATGGAGGATTATGTAGATGACATATTGGAAAAATCACACACCAGAGAAGGACACTTGGAAATACTGTCTAAAATATTCACCAGATTGGAGAAATTCAAAGTTTTCCTAAATCCTAAGAAATGTGTTTTTGGGGTCACATCCGGAAAGTTGCTAGGATATATTGTTTCAGAAAAAGGAATTGAAGTAGATCCTGCAAAAATTTAGGCAATCATGCAGATGCCTCCTCCAAAGAACATCAGTCAATTGAGGTCATTACAAGGGCGGCTACAGTCCATCAGAAGATTCATTGCACAATTGGCCGACAAAAGTCTACCATTCACACATCTCCTACATAAAAATGTTCCTTTTAGATGGGATGACAAATGTGAAATGGCATTTCAACAAATCAAGCAGTACCTGATAAACCCACCAGTTCTCGTTCCACCCAATCCAGACAAACCATTGATCCTGTATATTGCTGCGACTGAGACATCTTTGGGAGCATTATTAGCACAAGAAGACCATGAAGGGAAGGAACGTGCCATCTATTATATTAGCAGAACATTGACAAGTCATGAGCTTAATTACACTTTCATTGAGAAGGCTTGTTTAGCAGTCGTCTTTGCTTCACAGAAATTCTGACATTACATGCTAACTCATACAATTAATCTTGTTTCAAAAATTGATCCACTCAAATACCTACTAAGTAAAGCATCACTAACAGGAAGGTTAGCAAAATGGGTCATGATTTTGAGCGAGTTTGACATCCACTATGTTGATCGCAAAGCAATCAAAGGACAAGTTATTGCGGATCAACTAGCAGACGCTCCTCTACAAATAGAGCACCCCTTACACATTGAATTTCCAGATGCTGATGTTTTCGCGGTAGACTCTAAGCAGTTATGGTCCTTATACTTTGATGGTTCTTTTACTCAACATGGATCGGGGGCAGGCATTCTCTTTGTCACCCCTCAAGGACATACCATTCCTCGGTCATATAGGCTAATGTTTCCATGCACCAATAACATAGCCGAATATGAAGCACTAATCACTGGATTAAAGACAGCATTGGAATGGAGGATTACAGAGCTACAAGTTTATGGCGACTCACAGTTAGTCATTAATCAAATCAATAATGACTATCAGACTAAAGATGACAAGTTGTTGCCATACAAGAAGATGATTGATGACTTCAAAAAGTAATTTGTGAACATTCAGTTCACACAAATTCCAAGGATTGACAATAAAGCGGCTGACGCTATGGCCACAATCGCCTCATTGATACAACTCCCAGAAAAATAGATTCGCTATGAATTTCTGGTGGAACAATTATTGACACCCGCCTATGACACACCTGAAAGCCAAATTATCTGCCACCTACTAGGATTTGATTCACCATGGTATGGTAAAATTTATACCTACCTAAAAGATGACACTTTACCACCTGACTTATCCCGCAACCAAAAGCGTAACTTTATCTGACAATCCTCTCGATATACCCTCATCGCTGATACCCTTTATCGCCGTGGTCTTGATGGTACTTTACTTCGATGTCTTGAACGTGACGAATCTGACAAAGCTTTACAAGAAGTTCATGGGGGAATTTGTGGTACTCATTCGAGTGGACTAACCTTATCCAAGAAATTGATTAGAATAGGCTACTACTGGCCTACAATGGAAAGGGAATTATTCACTTTTGTTAAAACATGCTCAAAATGTCAGATTCATGGGAATCTTATTCATGCTCATGCGCAAGAACTTCATTCATTTACACCCACCTGGCCATTCTCGCAATGGGGGTTAGATCTAGTGGGAAAAATTCATCCTGCTTCTTCAAATGGGCATAAGTTCATTATCACAGTGACAGAATATTTCACTAAGTGGATTGGGGTAGTACCTCTCTCTAAAGTCACTGGAAAACAAATCTCATCCTTCATACTCAACTACATTATTTGTCGATATGGTATTCCTAATGCCATTATTACAGATAATGGTCGACCGTTCAAAAATCAGGATGTTGATGAACTTTGTGAAAGATTCCATATTCAGCACAGATATTCCACGCCTTACTATCCTCAAGGGAATGGCCAAGCAGAGGCCTCAAACAAGACTATCCTAAAGATCTTGAAGAAACATCAATGACTCAGGGAAGGATTGGCATGTTCAACTCAATCCTGCCTTGTGGGCTTACAGAACTAGTGTCCGAACACTGACAGGAGCAACGCCTTTTGCCCTCGTCTATGGAGCAGAAGCCATATTGCCTTTAGAGGTAGAAATAACTTCTTTAAGAGTATCACTGAAAGGTCTCATAACAGATGAGGAATACAAAGTTTCCCGACTACAAGAGTTAGAACTTCTAGATGAAAAGAGACAGAGAGCAGCTGACCATTTGAATGCATACCAGTAGATGATGTCTCACAGCTATAATCACAAGGTAAAACCACGTACTTTCCAGGTGGGGGATTTAGTCCTGAAAGAGAACCCATGAAATCAACAAGACCGAGAAAAGAAAGAAAAATTTGAACCAAATTGGCTAGGCCCTTATGTGGTTATTGTAGTCTATGGCTAGGGAGCATACAAGTTATCAACGCCAGAAGGAGACCTGTTCGATGAACCCATCAACATCATACATCTTAAGAAGTACTATGTTTAAGCTAGAAAAAGTCCTGAAGAAATCCAAAAACAGCAAAAAAAGTCCTGAAGAAAAAAATAAAAAAATCAAAAAGAATGTCATAGGGTGAAAACCTGGCAAACAGGCAGTCTATTGATAGAAAATACAAAAAAATCAAAAAGAAATCAGAAAAATGCAATAAATACGGATAGTGAAAATCTGGCAAACAGACGCTATCTGTACCTCTCCATTTATTAGTTCCTGTTTTGCACTTTATCTTTTCAAAGCTCCCCTTTTTCTGCATCTTTTTCTACATCTTAAGGTCATTAATCGCATCATCCTGCTGCCATTTGCCTAGAGGGTTAAAATGTCTTACCATGGCTTGATCGTATGTAAATATTCCTTTCCTCAAGTTGTGTCAATAAACAGGGCAAAAACTCAGCTAGGGGCACTTAACTTTCAGAGCATACCAAAACAGCTAGACCATGACATAGAAATCCGAACATGCAAACACACAACAAACTCATGCAACCACTTTGTCCGATCATAAAACACTTTTCAGCGAGATGTCATATCCTTGTCTATTGGATGATCCAGAAATCTGAATAATGCATGAAATAACAGTATTATATGTTTGATCACAATTTGCTTAATTTTCGATATCATTACTCGGGAGCATACTCAATGATGTATTGCACTAGAGTTGCAAGGAACGAGAATGATTTTTCTTTGTCTGCTGTCTTAAGGTTAACAGTCCAATCTGATGCAAATATGTCACAGGACATGACACTCAAAGCAAACATCATCGATGATAGTTCCACATTTGCATCAGAACGGTGGTTAATCTTTGTCTGTTTATGCAAGAAATGCTCAGGTCATCTCGGTTCAATTATACCTCGATGCTTGTGTTCACTTGCTATATCAAAATTCATGAAAGTTGTACTCTGGTCATCATTGGCGCTAATTTCCCCTCTGATGCTTGTACATACTTCCAACATTTTAAATGTTCTATGATGATTCAAGAAGGCTTGTAATAGGCTCAACAAACTGGTTAGTTTCATATAGTTGCACATTCATTAGATCATTGTATATATCTGCATATTGGATTCACATCGGTGTTTTGAAAGGCTGAATGAACGCATTAACGGTTGTCCTATAGTTTTGAGTCTTTGTGGAGGAAATTTGGACATTTGATTCATTGCATCCATTCATGGTTCATTTATCATTTCATCATTCATTCTCATTTTATCATTCATTTTATAACAAAAATCCAAGCAATAAAATCATCCCAAACGCATCAATTCTTCTATTCAATTCATCACATCCTATCATCCAATCAATCATCATATCATTACAAACAGTTTCTTCAAATCAATCAAATCATCTTCAATCATTCCGAGCAATAATCCAAATGAAAGTCAATCCTTAATCCATACTAATCAAGTCGATCAATCTTGTCAAATTATCTAATCACATCCTTTGGTCTTGATCCTAATCTTGTCATAAACCAAATCAACCAACCAATCAATCAATTATCATCATCCTTGTGTTGCTCTAGGGACATGCCACTCCCCACAATGACAACACTATCATCATCATCAATCAATCAATCAATCAACGGTTTACGGCTTGACGGGGGCAATGTCTTGTTGTTTTTGTATCATTTGTGCATGCTTGCTTGCTTGCTTGTGTGTGTTATCATTTTATCTTGCATTTGTATCAAATCCATATCATTCCAGCTAATATTCATATCTTGTGTGTGTTGGAATATCTTTTTGCATTATCCTTTGCATCTAAGGTCACATAATACCTTTTGTGCATTAGGACTTTAATGCTCTAAGTCTACTTCCTCATACATCTAGACAAGGTTGTATTACACTGGGGCACGAGACACATCGTCACCTTGGTCCTTATACCTTGGTGCATAACGTCTAGTGCTATATCAAACATCATGGTTGCTCACTTTCATTGCAGCATAGCGCATCCTTTCATCTCCTTCATCCACATTCTCTCTTGCATCATTCAACTTATCCCTCCTTTATCATTTCATTTCATTTCAAGAGAATACCCGTGTTTGTCCAACCCACCTATCCTCTCGAGGGGGCATCATCGACATCAAAAAACTAGAAACATATCAGGGGAAAAATTTTATTTTCTTTGAAGTAATATGTTTCACACATCACTTCAAAGAGGGACAAAATGTATACGCATAAAAATGGTCATGTCTATAATCCTGGCAATTACTTAAATATTTATTATTTAATTAATTTTTCTAAAAGTCCTCTACATATGATTAAATTTAATTAATTTAATTATATTGTTCATTCATCTTATTCTTCTTTCCTAATTAAATAAATTTACTTTATTTAATTATTTTCACATGTCCACTTAATTAATTAAATAAATACATTCTATTTATTTAAATTAATTATCACTGTTTGAATTTAAATTAAATCTTTTGATTTAATTAAGTTTAAATATTTCCCCTTTCTTCTATTTTAATTCTTCTTCTAATTAATTAAATGTTTCATTTAATTAATTTCATAAAAGTGATTTAATTAAATAGATCTTATTTAATTAAAAATATCTTATGATTTCTTTCTAAATCCAAAATTAGGTATTTTAACCTAATTGTGCAATCTTCTCATATCATAATTAAATATTTTATTTAATTATGAGATATTCTGCTTTTTTCAATAAAACTGATTAAAGCTCTTTTCTCACCACAAGTTTTCTTCTGCTTTTAAAAGCTTAATTAAATATTTTATTTAATTAAGAAAAGCTGAATGTCCTCCACAAATAAATAATTGATTTTTTTTTAATTAATTATTTATCAGCTTTTAATCTTTCTTTTATTCTTATCTTCCCTTCTTTTTCCTCTTTCATAATAAAATAGAAAAATCTGATTTTAGGGTTCTTCTATCCTCTCCTTCAGTTTCATCTTTCTTCAACCATTCGATCTGCCAGGAATTATCACAACCATTGATCATATCAGCCAATCAAAATCATTTGAAAAATCTATAAATACCTGTGTGAATCCAAGCATTGGTAATAGGCAATTAAGTAGAATTCATGCACTTAGTTCATTCAATCATTTTAATTTCAAGTTTATCACCATCATCATAGCTTAATCTTGCATATCATATCAAAATCTCGTTCTTTAGGAAGACAGTTTTTTGAGCCTAGCCATACAATCTGAGAACACAAGGCTGGAATCTACAAAAACACTAAAGATAGAGGACAATAGGATGACAATGGAAGCAGAATAGAGTTTGCACTTCTTTACTCCTTTTATATTCTATTTTATTAAATGTCTTATTGGTGTGTTTGAATATTTCATTTAAATTCCTTTATGCACTTATTTTTCATACACACAGATACAACACTAATAGAGGCACGAACACCAATGCTAGAAATAGGAACATTCTAAGCCCCAATTATGGAGAAAATAAAACCAAAAGGAACCTTATTTACTTTAATTTTATGACTCTGCTCATGCATGGTGGTGGTGTTGATAGAGGGACCCATGTCAGCGATGCACACAGACACTCATCAGTATATTCAACTGTTGGCCAGTGATCTTCAATCCAACATCTTGGGTAGCACTCATGATAGAGGTGTAGGATGGACATGAGTCTCTAATTTTTTTTCCATGCTATGAAGAATCTCTAAGCCTCTTTGATCTTTAGTCAATCAACTTGTATTTTCAGCAACATGAGCTTTTTGGGGAAATGCATCATCTCTTGCAAAGAAGCTTGTGAGCTCTTTGAGTCTTAGTTCCAAGGAGTAACTTTTCTCTGTAGGAACCTTGAAAGAATCTCCATCCTCCAACAAAGAGGTGAAGCCCAAGGTTGAGGCATGAATAGTAGGAACATGGGTTGCAACTTCATTGATAGGAAGGGTGTATTCAATAAAGAGTCCTATAGGGAAATCCTCAAAAGTCAAGCTAGATTATGGAGGAATAAACCTTCTAGATCTTGTATTCATGTTTTGGTAACTCCTTACTATGTATTTGTAGGTAGTTGACTAGTTTGTGAAGCTCATAAAACACATCACAACACACTATCAACTACACATCCTAGTACTAGCGAAGAAAAAAATTTGAAACAAAGAAAAGGAGAAAAGGAAGGTGATGGAACCCATAAAAAATTTATGCTCCATCTCAAAATTCCTCAAAATTTTGGTTAGATCTATCTCTCTAGGCTTAGGGCTTTTTCTACTGTCACTGTTTTAGGGTTTTATTTTATCCGGGACCCTTCTTAAAAAACCCTTGAGTTTATATCCTTTCCAAGGTTCTATTTCTTTGTCGACTCCTTACTACCAGTTCTTGGTCCTCTAAGTCACATGTTATGCCATCAAAACCATGAAATAACTAGACCTTTGGTCTGGTTTTATCGATAGTCATATATTGGGCCACTATTTTAATTTTTCCAAAGTCAGGCTAAGTTTTTCCTATTAAGATTAGTTGATCCTTGAGTCATCAATCCCATGGGGTTTTGGTCCTATTGACCTAGGTCGCGCTTCACTTTAAAAACTAACAATTTCAGCATCTACAGTGATTAAAATCCATGATGATCATTTGATCATCATGAGCAAATCATTGGCATCCCTATGCGCCCATTCTATTTCAATTCCTATTATTTTATTCTCATGGGCTAGTGGGTGTAAGGCATGTATCTTGTGCATTGGTGGGCCTAGTCCCTTTGTTAAAGATTGCATATGGTATTAAAAATAAATGGTGGTCGTTGAATGATGTGGCTACATCTTGGATGCTTCGTACGACCCCATTCATTTTCATTTTCCATTAAAATAATCACATGGGATGATGGGCAGTTGACATGTGTCTTGTTCAATAGTGGGCCCAGTATTTCCAAGCATTCAACAAGCAGAGCTTTGTAGAGAATCAGTAGTACTTAACGGGGAGGCGGGCGATTTCCACATGGAATAACCTAGAGGGTGTGGAAGAAATTTGAGTAATGGTAGATATTAAATAAATATTTCAGCATGAGGCATGGATAATAAGGTGTGCACTACTAATGGGATATATATCGCACATGTTTTAGTGACATCCAAGATGTTCTAATCAGGACAATTGATTATGTTAGAAGAATAAGGCCATGGGAAATTGGTCTTGGATTAAGGTGTGAGCATATCAAAGTCATGAGATTTAATCTTAGTCATTCCTCATCTCCTCACTAATTAAAGTTACACATGGTTAGACTCATGGGGGTGAGGGGAAGAGGGAATGTGGATTTTAGCTGTAGCGACAAAGAAATGGTGGAGCCCATGGATCATTAGCAAGTGGCTTCACATGGCTTATTTTTATTTAATAAATAATGTGGCTACATACCATCAAAATTTTCAAATCAAGCTAACTAAATCTAGATCATCCATCAACTAACACACTTGCACGATCAATGGCTAGCATTCAAAGTTTAGTTTGAAGGCAAGTGAGCCATTATGGTTCACACAATTGAGCCTTAATAGTGGAAAGGATGTCAAGCTACCAAAGCAGAATGTTTCATAGCTATTAAAACCTATCTTAAAAATATAATTGAACATTGTGAAAGATATTCTACACACTTGGAAAGCTCGTGTTGTAGTTTTCAGGCTTTTCTGACATCAACCCTAGGGTTATCAACTTGTGAAAAACTAGTAAGTAAATTACTACCTCCCTATCAAAATTATTGATAAATTTTGGTCTCCAAGCCTTTGAATCAATTAGGGTTTTCTTGGTTCTAAATTTTAAGGTTTGACGTGATTAAAAAGAATTTGATGATCCTTCATTGTCATAATTCATGTCAAACCCTTATCTAAGTTGTAAGTCTTGTTCCAAGAAACTAGAAACCATTCTTTGTAATACTTTTGCATCATGGATCCCAAAGCAAAATTGAAAGCATCTTTGTCTAAAGGGGAAGACATTATTCCCAAAAGACTTTTGAGTAAAGACCTTAGTAACTAGTTACAACCCTCAAGTAGTGAAAAATATAAGGTTCAATTGCTTCTCTAAGGTCCACAAGTAGTTGAGGGCTTGATTGACAAAAAAAATTATATTAGGGATACCAGATTACCTTGCATTGGGTGGAAATTATTCTATGGTTGGTTCAAAAATAAAATCATGGGTATTACAGTTGGTAACCCTTGGAATTGTGACCTAGGGAAGTTGATTGTACCCAATGTCTACATGGATGTTGATTTACTTAAAGCACTAGCCACTAATTATGATCTAGTTACAAGGGCTATAAGGACATACGATGCGAAGGAAATGGTTAAAATTACCAAGCATGAAATTGCTCGTGTCTTCAAACTTACTAAGTGGAGTGATGAAATACCTAAAATTGATGAAAAAATTCTTAGGGAGGAATATGATAATACTAAGATTGCATTAAGAGTCCACATACTGCTAAGGTATCTAGCAGAAATTAGGGGCTAAAGGATCACACTGGGGCCATTTTATAAGGATCCTTTTGTTGTTAGTTATTTTGTTCCCTAATTTCAAAGAACTTTTTACTCCATTTTCCGGGTAATTGGTTTTGATCCTGTCATTGGAATTACTATGTCATGGATGTATATGGAAGCCCAAATTTAGCACTCCCAATATTTCACAATATCTGACTATGTAGGGTTTCTTACATAAATAATTCATGTGGGCTTGATAGCATTGAAGAAATGTGCAAATGGAGTAAGGTTTAGCTAGTACTCATTGTTAATGCATATGTTTCTATTCAAAGGTGAATCTTACTTTGGGTAGAATATGACTTTGTATAAGATGGAGGGTACCTTGAAGATACTTGTTCAGTGTTAAACTACGATCCTTGATAAAGATGATAGGACATATGACTATGTGACATTTCAGAACTTGTTTTCTTTATAATTAAAGAGAGCCCTGGTTATGAATGTATGCAGAATTCCCAAGGCCCTTCGTGAATTGTTAAGACCTAAGGAAAGAAGGCCTGACTTGGGAGTTGATCACAATTGGGTAGATGTTATCCCATTCCTTCGTACATTATTTTAAGAGTGTATGGTTCCACTATTGCACCTCACCTCCTACCAAAATGTGTGTAAGAGGGAATTGGTTTCCTTGAAGTAATATGGAAATTGGGAAGTTTGGAAAATGAACATTTGTTGAATCAAGGAAATGAAACATTTATTCCTTCATAAACATGCTTCTCTAATTTTGTAATGACAAAGAGAGGTTGGAATAAGATACTTGATATACTCAAAGTCTTCCACATGCAAAGAGAATTAGAGAGGAGCAGGTATGATCCTAAAGGTTTCATGGCCTAGTTGAAGGAAATGAAAAAGAGTTACAAATTTGTGCACATTTTCTAATTCTTGGAGGATGTGATAAGAAATGTGTTTGATCTTTCGAAAGAAGAAAGAAAAAAATCAAGATGGATTTCTTTCAATAAAATGCATAAAAAGATAAAGCAGAAAAAACCTGACTTCATTTCTCTTCCTGAGTTTGAAAATATAATGTAAAAGGTGGAACATGTATCTCAAAATTTTGAGACAATAGTGGGCTACCTTAAAAGTGAAGGGATGATTCAAGATAAGCAGAAAGCCCCCATTGAATAAGAATAGGGAAGGGGAGAAATTCTTGTTATGGAAGAGAGATCTACATATCAAGCCCCTGAGGAACCAAAAGTAAAGTTCTTTATAAGGAGAAAGAGTAAGGCAAAGATAAGTGATGCAATTATTTCTCCCTCCCAAAAAGAGGAGCAAAGGCCTCTTTCTCATGTGCCATAGATACCACCATCATCTCCTCCAAGGCCAACAAGTCCTAAAATTGTCGATGTTGATGCTCCACCACTGCATCCATCACCACCAAAGCAACCACCATTAAAGAAACAAAAGGTTGAAAAAATTGGTTTGCTAGATTATACTGAGGATGAGTCTGATGATGAAATTTGGGTATCAGAGTAGAAAATGCAAGAAGAAATTCACTCTACACTAGGAATGATGGAAACATGATAATTAAATTTGATGTTGAGTAAGGCTGACCTCACTGGGATTAAAGGAAAAGATGATGTTCAGGTGGAAGCATGCACAAATTTTATGAATGATGATGCATTTGTGAAGTCTCAAGCTTTCATGGAATTTTATTATAGGGCCAAGATGGATGAGTATGTCAACAACCTGGCTAAGGAAATAAGTCTTTATCTGGAGTTTCTTGATGTCACTATTCAAACAAGAACCTTAATTGACATGAGAGCTAAATTTCAAAAGATGACTACAAATGAAGGAAGAGAATTGGTAAGAAATAATGGTATCTTATTGTTACTAGAATGAGACTTGGCCTTTGCAATATCTTTAGATACAATAAAGAAGTGTGGCAGACCTCTTTACAATTTAGAAGAGGTGGTTGCAATCACGCTACAAGGATTTTCTTTTAGTGAACAATGGGATGCATTAGCTATTTGGTCTCTAGCCCCAAGTAGAAGGAAACCTGATATTGTAGAACTCGTACCAAACTATAGTGGAGGCCTGATAATAAAAAGGGTGTCAAAAATCAGCTCTAGAGGCAATAAATATGTCATTACATGTTGCACAATTCATGAGAGTAATTGTGGAATCAATGACTACAAAAAAGGAAAACTTTAGGATAGAGTACAATAATTTTCTAGTTGACTATGGAAAGATTAAACAAAAAAAGATGCAGTTGTAGAAAAAAGTAACATTATTAGAAGAAAAGTTACAAAATTTGCAACCTAGAAAGCATGAGCAAACTAGTGTTGACTCCTCTACAACTTCACAAGAAGTTGCACCCTCTGAGTATACCCTTGAAGCAAGTTCCTCATTGGAAATTGTGCCATATAAGATGGGAACTATGCCTATTTCAATGATAAAGCCTAGCATATCAGAGGTGCCATAGGCTAAGGAAGATATTAACAGGGAGGAGTTGCTCAAGCAATTAGAAGGTTATAAAGAGAAATGTGAAAATCATGATAATGAAAACTTTATGAGCAATATGAAGATTGTCACCACAATCTTGGAGCATCTAAATAGAGGGGTAAATGACAGATTGAATAACATTCATGATAACTATTCCTCCATGGTGGCTGCTATAAATAACTTTGACAATGATAAGGAAAGAGATATTCCACTTATAGAAACATGGATCCCTAGGATGAAGGAATTAAGATTGATGTCAATTGGAGCTATACAGGAGGCTAACTCCCTTGAAAAGCTTAAGCGCACTATTGCTCTTGTAAGTAAAATTGAGGGGTACAAGGGGAACATTGAGTCTTTGGGAGTCAAAATAAGTGAATTGGTGAATTCATTTCATGAATCACATCATGGTCTCCTCCCATCCATTCTAAGGTATGATGGTAGCATAAAAACCTTGCAAGATTGGAAAGGTGAAACTAATAAAACCATTTCAGAGCAGGCATTTTCAATTTGTCAAAAATATGATATGGGTACACTAAAAAGGAATCTAGATATGTTGGTTCATGTAGAGATTTTCTTCTAAGAATTTGATAGGGAGGCCAATCAAATTGTTACCAAGTATTCACTTTATAGAGAAAAGGTTGATGAGGTCATGAATTTCAGTTGGTCTACTGAAGAGGAATTCCTGACATGGAGAGACAAATACTTGGATGGGTTGGTGGATTGATATGAAATGGTGGGGTGACGATTTGAAAATTTTGATTTTGAAGTCTACAATCATGATGAGTAATGAATAGGCGAAAATGCACTACATAGCTTGGATTTAGTACAGATTAGGCTTTTTCTAAAGTATAGAAAATATAGTGCATTTTCTCCAAATTGAATTAATAATAGGCCTGTAGGCATGGACATATTCATTGTCCTTTCCTTTTCGTTTCTTTCCTGTTTTCTTTTATTTTCACTTTGTGTGCGTGGGCACAATTTTTGAGGAAACTATTTGAAGATTCCTTTTGAAAGGTGGGACTATATCTCTAATGATGAATGTGGATTGCTTTTGCCTCATACATGTTTCCAACCACTTGGGAATGCAAAGAGAACTGAAAATGGAATATATGTTGTAGTAGTATAATAAGGTAATGACATGTGTAATTTTTGGCCCAAGGCTTGTTTTGTTCCTTCATTTCTATAAGATGGAATTCATGACCAGAAAGTAGGGGTTCATTGTATTGCAATTGACATTGTGAATTCTAGAGATGATATCGAGCATATTTTGAGTTTTTTCTTTGGTTCTGAGTCTATAGTAGCATATGTAATTTTGATAACAAGATAGTAAAATACAATACAAAATGGTGATAATTTCATGGCCACTTTCTCTCCTCTATACTTGTTTTATGAGTTATGAATAAATATAATCCAGGATTGTTTTGTTAATCTTTATTGCTTCTCATTGGATGTATAATTTCATTTATGCTTGTTAGTTCAATGAATTAATGTAAATTCTTAAGTGAGATTGTTAGCTCATATAACTTAAGTATTAGGATATTTAAGAAGTGGTGGCCAAGAATGTAATGAGGAAGTGTTGTAATTTAGTGTTTTTGAAGCTTATATGTTGCTATGTGTTGAGTTGTTATCTGGTTGTATAGCTTAATATTGACTTCATGTTTAGGATAAGGCAGTAGTTTAGGTAGGGTATTCATAATTCAGTTTCTAGGTTAATTCATCAACAAATCACTCTTTATTTATAAAAATTTCAAATGAATTACCATTGTAGTTACATTGAGTTTCACTTTTCTCATGCTCCAAGTGTAGTGTATTGCTAAAGGAGTTGCCAACATTTTCAAGGCATTACGTTGTTGAGTGGTTATATGAGAATTATCTTTTTTTTACAATGTATTTGAAATATTAATTGCACAAGTTCTTGAATATACATTGTGGGATCACCCTCCTAGGAGTCACAGAGCCCAAAGTGCGTGAGTAAAAGTTTTGTAGCTTTTACTCATTCATTGGAAAATCCATTTAGATTACTAAATATTGGAAATGGAAAAATACATAGTTAATTCTGAAGACCAGCTTGGTTCTTAAAAAAAACCAACATATTGGTGACTTTGTTGAGGATTTCCTAAGTCTAAAGTCTCTAGTTTAGATTTGGTATAGTCAGAGTTGAGTATCTTATTATTCTTCACTGTTGAAGAATAATTGGTTCAAAACTGTAGCACATAAGCCATGTCTAGTCTTATGCATCAAGTCCTAGTTAATTATGTTACTTTGTATTGGGTTATGAGCAAGTGCTTACAAAATTGCCAAGTCCAAGAAGTGTAATCCTCGCTTCCCTATTTCCAAGTTGGTGACTCTAAAGGATTGCGCAGTGTATAAAGGTCAAAATCTCGAAAGGAATCAGCGGGCAGAAGGTTCAACCTGTGTTTGGAGCGATTATGAAGAGAACCAGGTTACGAAACGTCTAAGAACAAGTTGGAATAATGAAGGACAAACAATAAACATCGAAGATGCATGAATACTAGAAACTCTTTAATAAATGCATGTGTCCATAAGAAGAAGAAAAGCTGAAGAGAGTGAATCATTTGTCACCAGGCTCTCAAATATATGTTATGTTCCATTGTGGTTATTACAACACTACATTTCCCGTTATGTTTCTTCATTGGTGGTGTTTCAGCAAAATTATATCTATTTATATTCCAGTGCAATTATGATGGTGCTTATCCTTCTCATGGCGATGTGTGAACATTAGTTCCCATTACCAAACCCTAATGGCTAGAGAGAAATGAATTTGGAAACTGGAAAGCTTTCTAAATGAGAAGATAGCATGTGAACCACATAACATCTTCTCCATACATTGAACATCTCCATACGCAGAACGCGCTGTAGCAAATGCTATAACCTTCATGTCACAGCCTTTCCACCCGATTTCAGACTATGTAGACACCGGAAACTCCACAGAAACTTATATTTTGCAGGTGCCGAGCGCCAGATGCCCTGATTCACCATACATAACACCATTACAAGCCATCTCTCAGATCTTCATGACCTGAAACAAACCAGTGAAGGACTGCAAAGTAGAAACATTTCTCCTAGTCTAGACAAGCAACTCTGCCAAACCAATTCACACACCGGTGAACACAACCTCCAATATCCATCAAACCAAAAGCTACAATCCAAGAAATATCTCTAATAGATTCCCATAAAAAAAACTTAAAATCCACAAAAGCATAGGATCAACACAAAAGAAATGTGGAGCACAAACTAGAGTAGATTCTAAACATACACACAACTATGACTTCACTATTTCTCAAAAGCACTTGGTCAACTCATCATATCAGCACACCTGCAACACCATAAAGATAGCTTGATGTACTCACAATATCTCTACAATATCTCAAATATACATGCACAACCTAAAACACTTGATTCCTTTCTTTGCAATATCTTGTACTGTGTTGAAACCAATGAAAACATCAATTACAACATCACCAAACTCCTTTGTAATTGCAATAATCTCCCCCTTTGTCATTGATGGAAACACATGATGTGAAAAACCATCACAGACAACAACAATTCCATTACTACATTCTCCTTTATTTTTTATATTAGACAACCTACACAACATTTCCTGCACTCTCTATACACTCTCTCCCTTTTTCTTTCACTATTTTTTAGATGAATTTCTCTCCACCTTTGACATCAATGGAAAAGAAAAAAATATCTAATCACTCCCCCTTAGGAGTGTACCCATACATCTCATACTGAAACAATGATGCTACCTAGTCTACCTAAGGAGTAGACCTAGTCATCAGTCCAGATAAATGAAGAATCTATAGATCCACTGGACTGATGCACCTCCATGTGCACCTAGTTTAAAGAAGGAGGGGCAGTAACCCCCAACTTCTCCCTGAGATACTCAAAATTATCCTTTAGAAGAGCCTTAGTAAATATGTTTTCAATTTTATCCTTTGTAGGCACATACTCTAGTCTAACTTCATTCTTTAGTACCTTCTCTCTTAGGAAATGATATTCGATAAATATATGTTTTGTCCTTGAATCCATTATCAGATTCTTTGAAATGTTTATAGCACTACTATTATCACAAAATATAGGGATAAGCTCATCACACATCACTCCTATGTCCTTCAAAGTTTCATTCATCCATAAAACCTGTGTGTAACAAGATGATGTAGCAATGTACTCAGCTTTTGCAGTGGATAAATAAACTAAATCATGTTTCTTGCTTAGCCATGAAACCAATCTTCCTCCAAGAAATAATGCACCACCACTTGTACTCTTTCGATCATCCACACAACCAACCCTATCTGCATCAGTGTAAGGAATCAAGGTGAAATTAGTATCCTTAGGATACCACAAGACAAAATCTAGAGTGCCTTTAAGATATCTGAATATTATTTTCATAGCTATAATATGTGCTTCTTTAGGCTCTTGAAATATGGTAACCAAACATACTACATGTATATCTGGTCTAGTAGTAGTAAGATACAACAATAAACCAATCATAGATCTATACATGCTCTAATCAACTTTAGGAGACTCGTCATCTTTTCTCAGTTTGCATTTAGTCACCATAGGGGTACTAACTGGTTTGGACTCATCCATTCCAAACTTCTTCAACAACTCTTTGACATACTTTGATTGTGAAATGAATATCCCTTTATCATTTTGATTCATTTGAAGTCAAAGGAAGAAATTCAACACACCAATCATAGATATTTCAAATTCTTTTTGCATAGCTTTTGCAAATCTCTTGCACATACTTTAATTTCCTCCAAAGATGATATCATCAACATATACAACTACTATCAACATTTTGTTTCCTTCCACCTTAAAATAGAGATTATTGTCTGTGGAGCCCTTGCTAAACCTTTGATGTGTCAGATACCTATCCAATCTTGCATACCATGTTCTGGGAGCGTGTTTGAGTCTATACAATGCCTTCTTCAACTTATATACCATATCTGGTTTATCTAATAACTAAAATCCCTCTGGTTTTTCCATGTACACCTCTTCTTCCAATTCTCCATTTAGGAATATAGACTTGACATCCATCTGATATACCTTGAAATATTTGTGTGCAGAGAATGCCAAAAACATCTGAATAGCCTCCATTCTTGCTACTAGGGAAAATGTCTTCTCAAAGTATATTCCTTCAACCTATGAATAACCTTTTCATAAAAGCCTTGCTTTGTTTCTTATAAATTCACCATTCTTATTCAGCTTATTCCTAAACACCCACTCTGTACCAATTACATTCTTGTTTACAGGTCTAGGAACCAGTTCCCATGTCTGATTCTTCTCTATTTATTGCAACTCCTCCTTCATTGCACTAACCCAATTCTAATATTTGTATACTTCACACACAGACTTAGGTTCTAACTTTGAAAGTAAACATATATTAACCTCAGCTACCACCACTTTGCTACTTGTCTTTACACCTTCACTTTTATCTTCAATTATCTGTTCTTCAGGATGATTCTTTTGTACATACTTAGGAGTCTTAGGAGAAATTTCCAGAGCTTCTTCCTCTTCTTCAATATGTTCTTCTTCTTCCTTATTATTTTCTGGTATTGGTCCATAGATAGGTTCATTTGGTTCAACTTCACTTATCTCAACTATTTTATGCATATCTTCATCAACTTTTACATTTGCAATTTCAACTATGTTCCTCAATCTTTTATTGAAGCATCTATAAGCTTTGATACTAGTTGAGTATCCAAGGAAAATACCTTCATCACATCTTGCATCAAAATTTCCAAGGTTCTCATCATCTATTTTAATGTAACATTTTCTTCAAAACACCTTAAAGTACTTCACAGTAGGAATTTTACTAGTTCATAGCTCATAATGAATCTTTGTGTTGTTATCTTTGATCTGAACTCTATTAAGAATATAAAAAATAGTGTGGATAGGCTCTCTCCAGTATACATTAGGTACATTTTCCTCTTTCATCATAGTTCTTGCACCCTATTGCATAGTTTGATTCTTTCACTCAACAAATCTATTCTACTAAGGAGTTCTAGGAGCAAAAAAATGTATTTTTATGCCATGCTCTTTAAAAAATGTATTAAAATCACTAGAAGTGAATTCTCCACCTCTATCAGACCTTAAACATTTGATTCTTAGGTTCACTTCATTCTCTAATCTTTCCTTGAACACTTTGAATCTATCCAGAGCTTGATCTTTCTCCCTAAGAAAAGTAACCCATGTCATTCTAGAATAATCATCAATAAGGAGCATGAAATGCATGTCACCATTAAGAATTCCTTTTCTTGTGGGAGCAAAGAGGTCTGCATGAACCAATTCAAGCATTCCACTAGTTGATTGATCTTTTCCTTTAAAACTACATCTTTTTTTTTTTCTCAACTGAAAAATTCTACAAATAGTATTGGTGATTTTAGGAAAATACCGGACAACCTCTCTTGAACTAATCCTGATCAAATTATCAAAGTTTACATGTCTTATCCTTTGGTTCCATAGCCAATTTTTATTAACTTGAGATACAAGGCACTAACCATCAACACCCTTAAGCTAATAAATGTTTCCATGTGTTCTTTTTCCTACAACAACCATAGTTATGGACCCTTTTTAGATCTCATAAGTATTATCTTGAAACACATGTTTGAATCCTTTGCTAAACATTTTTCCAACACTCAAAATATTATGCCTTAAGCCCTTAACATAATAGACATCATTTGTGCCATGTTTTCCATCAAAACTAAATGTTCCTTTTCCAATAATGTTTTCTCTAGAATCATCTTCAAACATGACTAATCCATCATCATACTTTTCAAGTTTAGTAAACTTACTTTTTTTCTAGTCATGCGATTTGAGCAGCTACTATCAATCACCCAATAGTCTTCATCTTGTCTAGCATGAAAGGCAGTAACCAGAGTACCTTTTATCTCTTCCTTCTTGTTCTACGGACCACTTTCCCTTGGAAATATTTTAAAGTTAGTAGACACCAATTTATTCTCTAAGGCTAGAATAAAGAATTCATCATCATCACCTTCAAAATTAGATTCATCATAAAAAATTCCATGATATTCTCTAACATAGTACCATATCTTGAATTTCTTATCATTTTTGTCATTATTGTCTCTGTTCTTGTGTATAGCTCTATTTGTACATATTGAAGCATAGTGACCAATATTTCCACAACTGAAACATTTAAGAGGTAACACACCTTTGTACTTACCGGTACCTTTCTTCAACTTTCTTGTATAATTTACTTCCAACTCATTTGAACTATCACCATCTGGATCGTCTTCTGTCTTAGTGGTTTTAAAGGCTGATTTTGTCTTCTCCTTTTCCTTTCCAAATTTCCTAATTTCAAATGCAGTCAAGGTGCCAAATAGCTATTCTTTAGTGAAATTATTAGGATCATACACTTCCTCAATAGTTGGAACCTTATCACTATAACTCTTTGATAGAGTCATCAAAATCTTCTCCATTACATCTTCATCTATTAGAGTGCCACCCTGATTTTTCATTTCATTCACTAAAATATAAACTCTCTAAAAATAGCTTACAAAATATTCACCTCATTCCATTTTCAATTTATCATATTTGCGCTTAGCTGTTAGCTTCTTTGACAATTTCACTTTGTCATCTCCTACATAGATATCTTCCAAAATTTTCCAAACTTCATAAGCAGTTCCCAAAGAAATAAATTTTGTCTATTTGGTCTTAGATAAAGCACTATAGATTGCATGCCTTGATTTTTAATTTTCCTCATAGATAGAAATCTCCTTTGTAGAAGAAGGACCACTTATTAGTGCATCATACTTTGTCTCAATAGCTTTCCAAGTCTTGTAACCAAGAGAGACTATGTAACCTCTCATTTGCACTTCCAATCATTGTAGTCAGATCCATCAAAGATAGGGATTGAAAATTTGTGTGCCATCAGATCTACCTCAAGTGGTTAAGCTCTTCTCCAAGGAACCAAAGCTCTATTACCAATTGTTGAAAGGAACAAGACAACTGAGAGGGGGGGTGAATTAGTTGTCACCAATCTTAACTCAAATGTCAAACAATTATCAACTTCAAATCTGCTTTATTCTATTAATAAGTATGAACATGAAATGCAAATAATAGAAAGCAATATCAACACAAGAAACACCAGATTTACGTGGAAAACTCAATAAGGGAAAAACCATGGTGAGGATTAAATCACAATATAAATTTTAAGTGTGGAATAAGTAAATAAGTAAAACAACTAAAAACACTTCTTAATGAAACATTATATCAAGATTTAACAACAATTAACTAATTTAAAGTATAGAAAACTTGTAGGCGTCTCATTGTTCCTTATCTCCAAAGATTTATTAAATCATAGAGGGCTCTCAGATTTGGTAAGTGTTGTGACTGTTAAAATGCTAATCAAGAGAATGGAGTGATGCTAAATGAAATGATCTACTTCTATATGGTGATTTCTAGATGATATTGATGATACTGTAATCTATGCTAACATGAAACCTGATGGATGGAAGCTATGGTAATCTACAATGTATCCATGATATTGATTCTATAAATGCTATGATTTGTAAGATGCTAAGATGCTATTGCTATGATTGATTGATTTCTATTCATGCAGAGTAGGTTTGCACAAAAAATGAGAGATTATGGATCTTTTTCCTATTTTAGAAGGATGTATATAAATATTTATAGTAGCACATTGTGATGAGGTAGCACAACAAAGGCTTGGATTCAATCTGGAGAATTGAATGGTTAGAGATTGAGAATCTTGAATTGATTATGGGAATGGTTTCTCCCCATGAAAACATCAGGCCAAATGATAGGAAGAATTAGAGGAATGAGATTGAGAGGATTGCCTACAAATTTTTCTCCAAAGCTTTCCCATGAATACCAGTTGAATTAAATTGGATATTTGATATCTAATTTGGTAGGTGAGTGAATAAAGGAAATTTCCCTTTATGCCTTTATTTGAATAATTTATGATTTTATTCAAATTAGTAAAAGGGGATAAATAATTTAATGAAAGTAAATATTAATGTTTTAACAAATAAACAATTGTCACATTTTAGCATGACTTCTGCAACTCCCGATGCTACTCACGAATCTCATCCTTGCTGGTTTTGTTTCTTCCAATGGCTCTATTTCTTCCAATGATTGTTTGAATGGAACTAGCGATAGAAGAATGGTGTCGCCCTCTTGCACAAAGGCTTGAGGTGTAGACTAAGCCCAGATTTTGAAAGCCACAACCGTTAGGGCATTTGATTTGAAGAAAAAATGTGCAGCAGAAAACTGTTGGTTAGGGCATGGCTCAAACATAGACAAATCCAGGGTTCCTTTCTTGGACCAGTGTGTGGATGCTGCAAATAATAGTGTCACATCAATGTGCACACATTTCCCTATCTACCCCTCTTTCAAAAATTTGGAAGTTCATTTGGATCATTTGGGGCTGGACAGGGATGGTTTTTTGTCTGATCATGCTTTGATTTGTTGATTTACAAAGACCTGGCTGAAGCTTTGTGATCTCCACACTTGGGTTTTAGAAAATTGGAAGGAATACTTGGAAGGTGAAATTAGCGTTTATTCCTGTGCAAAGGGGTTCTTTATTTTAGAGTTTGATTCCTAGGAGGACAAGGAGTTGGTGTTGGAAAATGGTCCATGGGTCTATCAAGGTGATTTTTTGTGCATGAAACCTAGGTTCCCTAATTTTGATCCATGTACAAAAAATTTCTCCACTACATTTATGTGGGTAAAATTATTGTATCTTCACATTCAGTTTTGGGAACTAGATTGCTTGAGGGCTATTGGTAATACCTTGGAAAGTACCTCTATTCTTCTGAGGAAATGATCAATTATCAAAACTCTACATGTGCGCACATTTGTGTTGAAATGGATCTAGCCAATGGCCTCCCTGTTGAGATTTTTCTAAAGGTGGGTAATAGGTGCAGGAGGCAACCAATCAATTACAAAAAAATTGTATTCAAGTGTAGGAAATGCTTCTCAACATATCATGTCTCCTCCAAATGTAATTTGCAATGCAATATAGGGTACTCAATGTGCAAGCCGACATGGTATATAGGGGTTGAATCTCAACATTATATCATTCCACCCAATCCACCAAAGGATACCGTGCATCACTTTGTGTCTCCAAAGGAAAGCTCCCCTCCCCCTCCTGAGGATCACACTTCTGTTTTGGCTGCAAAGGCTACAACTTCCACAAATTGTAAAGGTAGTGAAGCTTCCATGCTTTCAACTTCTCTTAATGCATTATCAAGTGATTTGGGGGGGGGGAAGATCCTCCTAGTAGTTGCAAAGAACGTCACTACAAAATCTTCTCAATGTGACAATGATTGGACTGAGGTCAAAAGAAGGAAACCTTTGGATGGGAAACACCATATGTTGCTTAGATCATCCACAAAAGGTGGTATTAGTGGGACTCAGTTTTAGTCTAAAATATGTAATCATGTTCACAAAGCAATAGAATGAGTGCTATCCTCACTGATAGAAATTTAACAAAAAAAAAGAAAAAAGAAAAAAATAATAATAACAATTCAATGAAACAAACTATAGAATTTGTTTATTAAACAAATATAGAAGTTGGGATATGATAATTAAGCAACAAAGTATTTAACCTTGTTTAATTAATTAAGATTGAATGATGTGATAATTAAATAACACAAATTATTGAAGTTGTATATTTAATTTAAATTGAAGAATAGGAGAATGAACTATAAATAAATATTTCTATTTATTTAATAGTAGAGGAATTTAATTATGATAATTAAATAAAACAAAGTGAAATTCGTTAATTTAATTAAGATGAAAATAATAGACTAAAGATTGAATAATTTAAGATGAACTATAAAAAAAAATATTTCTATTTATTTAATAGTAGATGAAATAAAGGTTAATTGATCAAATAAATCATATTTAATTAATTATATTCACCATACCATTTTTAGGTGTATACATTTTTCCCCTCTTTGAAGTGATGTGTTTACACATTGCTTCAAAGAAAATTTTATTGCTGCTATTAGTATCGATGAAGATTTTTTAGTATGCCCTAGACTTGCCCCATACATTGATTTTCAAGTAATGATGTATATATGCCCCCTCAGGAGATAAATTGATGAATTTTTGATTTTTTTAAATTTTTTTGAATTTTTCATATTTTTTGATGATTTGA
>VDFB02256132.1:50263305-50274886 GCA_007258455.2 Sequoia sempervirens | reverse complement strand
AGAGGAAGCATACCAATTTGCACTAAAAGTGGAGGAAAAGCTAAACAAAAGACATGAGAAAAGGTAGAGAGGAAGAGGAGATATATTTCAAAGGGGAAGGTCACATTTCGGAGGAGAAAGATCATATGTGGAGCAAGGTAGGGACAAAGACTCATACCACAAGGAAGAGAAGGATACCAGTTCATACCAGAAGGGGAGAGATGACAAAAATTCTTGTTGCCACAATAGAGGAGGCTACAATTCTTATCACAATGATGGATACTGGATAGATGAGAAAGGATATGACAAGAGAACTTTTAGAGGAACCTGTTATAAGTTTGGAGGTGAAGGACATGGAGGATTTTGAGTGTCACCAAGAAGGTAAGAAGAATGAAAATCATGCAAGAACCAGCTATGCAAAGGAAGAACCAGTGAAATCGTCGAGTTCTAGAGGAAGTATCGAGATGGGAGAATCATTATTCATGAGAAGAGCACTATTCTAGGAGAAGGAAGTCCCTAAGGAAGCACCACAGAGGAAAGGTTAGTTCCGTACTAGATGCAAGGCATGAGGTAAGTGTTGCAAAGTTATCATTGATAGTGGAAGTACATGCAACCTAGTTTCTAAGGAAATGGTGAGAAAGTTAAATTTGGAAAGGAGGAGACATCTAAAACCTTATAAGATAGCCTGAGTTCAAGATGAGCACAAGATACTTGTAAGTGAGAAACGTCTAGTGAAATTCAAAATAGGATCATATCATGATGAAGTGTTGTGTGATATTATGTTAATGGATTTATGTCATATGTTGTTGGGTAGACCTTGGCAATATGATAAGAAAGCTATACATGATGGGAGAAAGAATACTTATATCATAACATCTAATGGAAAGAGAACCACCTTGAAACCTTTGGAGGATTAACTGAAAAGTGAAGTATGTAGAACAACTAGAATCAATTTGGTAGATGGAAGGGAATTTCTGGATGGATTGAGACATGAAAACATGTGTTTTTCTTTGAATCCAAGGAAGTGTGGAGACTTAGATGTAGAGAGAGTCACACAATGATAAGAACCACTAGAGAAAGAAGTCACTGAACTAATAATAGAATACATGGATCTTGTATTAGAAAATGTGCTAGAAGGATTATCACTGATCCAGAGTATCAGTCACCACATAGATCTTATTCTAGGAGAGAGTTTTCCAAAAAAAATTATACATCAGATGACACTAGGAGAAAATGCAAAACTAAACAGATAGATACAAAAACTGTTGAGGAAGGGATTGATTAGAGAAACTATGAGCCCATGTGTGGTACTAGTTGTACTTGCACCTAAGAAAGATGGAGAATGGAGGATTTGTATGAATTCAAGATCTATCAATAAGATCATAGTGAAGTATAGATTCCTATTTCCTAAGATGGATGACATCATGGATAGTTTGAGTGGAGCAAAGTATTTCACCAAGATAGATCTAAAGAGTGGATACCATCAGATCAGGATTATAGAAGGAGATGAATGGAAGACTGCTTTCAAGACAATTGAGGGATTTTATGAGTGGTTGGTCATGCCATTTGGACTAACTAATGCACCTAGTACATTTATGAGGTTGATGAATGAAGTATTGAAGAGATTCTTAGGTAAGTTTATCATTGTTTATCTGGATGATATTTTTATTTTGAGTAAGACCAAGGAGGAACATTTAGAGAATATCAGACAAGTATTTCAGAGGCTGAGAGAAGAGAAGTTGCTGATAAACATCAAGAAGTGTATTTTCATGAAGGAAGAATTGTTGTATTTGTGATTTGTGATATGTGCGAAAGTATTGAAGATGGACCCTGAGAAGGTTAGAGCAATAGTTGAATGGCCTACACCTGTGAATGTTGGAGAAGTAAGATCATTTCATGGATTAGCAATTTTTTACCAGAAGTTCATTAGGAATTTCAATGGTATTTGTACACTGATGATAGAGACAATGAGGGGTGACCTAAAGGAATTCAAGTAGACATCGAGAGCACAAAGGATTTTTGAGTTATTGAAGCAAAAGGTGACAAAACAACCTATGTTGGCATTACCAAAATTTGATAAGGTATTCTAGGTGGACTGTGATGCTAGTGGAAGTGCAATAGGAGCTGTGTTAAGTTAGGAAGGGAGACCAATAGCCTACTTTAGTTAGAAATTGAATGATGCTAGGAGAAGATATTTAGTTTATGATATGGAATTCTATGTAATTGTACATGTCTTAAAGAAGTGGAGACATTACTTCTTACCTAAGTAATTTATGTTGTATACAAATCATCAAGCTTTACAATATTTGAATAGTTAGGAAAAGTTGAACCAGAGACACATGAAATGGGTAGAATTATTATAGAGTTACACATTTGTATTGAAGCACCAGAGTGGGAAGTCAAACAAGGTTGTAGATGCATTGAGTAGGAGAAGGAGTTTGCTGATAGAGATAAGAGTTGAAGTGTTGGGTTTCAAAGAACTTAAGTATATGTATGAGGATGACATTGATTTTGCGAAGGTACATAAATCTTGTAAAGAATTGGTATAGATAGACATGAGTAGATGGTTTTATTATTTCATTCTTGAGGGTATTTTGTGTAAGAATAGTCAACTATGTATTCCTAGAAGTTCAATGAGAGATAATTTGATCAAGGAAAAGAATTGCAGAGGATTAGTAGGACATTTCAGGATTGACAAGACCATAACATTGGTGAGTGTGAACTACTTTTGGCCACAATTGTATAAGGATGTTAGGAATTATGTTCAGAGTTGTAGAATTTGTCAAGTTGCAAAAGGGAGCAATCATAACACTAGGAAGTATACACCATTGAAAGTACTAGAGAGACCATGGGAGGACATAAGCATGGATTTTGTGTTGGGATTACCTAAGACACCAAGGATATTTTATTTTCTATTTTTGGTTGTGGATAGATTTTCCAAGATGGCACATTTAATACCTTGTAAGAAGACCTATGATGCAGTACACATTGTAGACATATTTTTCAAGGAGATTGTGAGATTACATGGATTTCCAAAGAGTATAGTATCAGATAGAGACACTAAGTTCATCAGATATTTCTGGAAGATATTGTGGAAGAAGATGAAAAAAAACTTGAAGTATAGTTTAGCATTTCACCAACAGATAGATGGATAGAAAAAAGTGGCAAATAGGAGTTTGGGAAACTTGTTGAGGTGTTTGATTGAAGGGAAAGTAGGAAATTGGGATTTGATACTACCACAAGCATAGTTTGCATATAACAATTCAGTAAATCAGAGCATAGGGAAGACACCATTTGAAATTGTGATAGGACAAAAACCTAAAGGAGTAGCAAAGTTAAGAGACATCAGTAAGGAGAATAAAAGGAGTGCAGAGGCAGAATAATTTGGAAGATTCATGGAGACATTACATACTCAAGTTAAGGAGCATTTGGAAAAGATGAAAAATACCTACAAGGAGACAATAGATAAGAACAAAAACATAAGTAGTTTGTAGTTGAAGAGGAAGTAATGGTATATTTGAGAAAGGAGAGATTTCTAGTCAGGACATATAATAAGCTAAATATGAAGAAGTTTGGACCTTGTAAGATCATCAGTAAGTTTTATTCTGGAAATGCATATGAAGTGGAACTACCCGAGGAATTTGGCATATCACCTATATTCAACATTGTAGACCTATACCGGTATCATGAAGGAAAGTCACCAAAGGAAAAATAATTTGGTTTGCCAGACTAGATAGCACATTATTTAGAGGAAATTGAGGAGGCTTTGGAAAATAGAGTTGGAAGCAGTACCAGAGACAGACAATACAAAGAATATCTAGTTAGATGGAAAGGAAGACCAAAGGAAGATTCATCATGGATTTCTTAGGTTCAAGTGGACCACATTGGTTTTCCTCTAGCCCTAGGAAAGTGAGAGGCTCACTTTTCTTCAACCTCAGGTGTCTGATGCAGGAGCATCCTAGGTTTTAGGAAATCTTGCATCAACCAAAAATATCTGCATTCATTTTTGCATTTCAATAGTTATCTATATGACCTAGTCTCAATCTTTCATATGACATTGTACCACATTCCAACATTAGAGATCATAGAGCAGGATATATGATCTTCATGGCATCATCTATGTCATATCTAAAATTCAAGTTTTTTTGAGATTCCAGTATAAAGTTATTGCTAACAGAATATCAGCTGTATTTGGACAAAGAGTAATCACCAACCAGTCTTGGATTTTCAAGGGTGCAGACCTATTCTATGACTTGTAGATCTCACGAGACCATTCCATATGGATGCACATTCATTGTGGAACCTTAGTTCTAATTTGCATCATGCTTCTCCAAGGATCAAAGGAAATTCACATGTCTTGGATGACCTTCGCCTGCTTCATATATTTGAAGGTTTAAGACCTCTTGAGGCTAACAAAGACTTTTTCTAGAGCTGGGTGTTAGCTCTCAAAATCATAGGTAGAGGTACCTCAAGAGGCTTCCAATCTCTTGATACGTTTTAGGGTAACATACAAGGTTTGAATGACTTAAACCTTCTACTCTTCAGGTTTTGCTAGACCTAGGCGGGTGTACCTATATGAATTGGGCAGCCTTGACTTATGATTTTCTCTTTTGCAGTGATTTTTCCATGATGGCAGATGAAAATGGACAAAAAAGATTAAATTTGGTATATATTGTATATCAATATTCAAAACTAAATCCTAATATGCTCAGTTAACAACTGTAAAGAAAAATGAATGAATCTTAATGGTGAGAATGCAAAGACTAGTGCCTTATTGGGTATGCAGAGTCAAGAGAAATCTGAAAAAAATAATTCATTCTGGTAGACATTCAAGGTATTTAGCACTTGATTTAGTTTATAACTTGTATAAACATGCAAGGTTATGATTACCGAGTTCTTCTTAGTGATCCAATTGACATTCTCTAATTACTATGATCAATTTAAAGGGTTTAATCTTTAATGGAAAGAACCAATCAATTGACCATATAGATGCAACAAATGTGTACTGACAAACTAGATATAAAATTGTTACACCAATTTAAGTAACCAGAAAACACCACATTGGAGACAACTTCAATAATACTTTAAACGAACACCATAAACAACTGATACCAGAAAAAACTGCACCATATTATTAGATTTCAATTGATATCTCCATGATTTGAAACATGCAACATAGTCTCATATTGGAAAAACATTGTATCACCATGTATCTTTTCTATCCTCTATCCTATACTACTTATCGCTTCTTCATTTCACTTCAAAAATAGATATTTATACATTGAGAATACAAAAGGACGCGTCCTTTCGAAAATAGAAATGTTACATGTTTACAAAACAAATAGATTAGAGGATAATTAAGCTCTATTTAGCAACACATGAGTTTTATCAAGATGATCCAAATAATCCAGGCACTCGTATGTATCCACATCTCTAATCATGTTCCGGATCGTGATCTCCATCTTCATCATCTGCTCAGTCTGTTCGCTCACTTCATCTAACATTGTATCCTCCGCAGAAATTGTCCTCATGACTTCATTTAGCAATGACTCACTCTCATTCTTCCATCTAGCAGCTTCTTTCAGTTCCCCTTTGTCATTAGAGAATCCACTCAATGTTTTCTTGGCAGCATTTATCAAACCCTGTTCGTCCCCTTGCAACTCATTGTAGAAGTTTCGATGTCGATTTATAATATGATTTGCAACATCAACTGATGCACTGTTAGAAGCATCTCTTTGATCTATTTCATGAAACTTCTCCATAATCCATCTATCCATCCTTTCATGCTCCTTTAATGCAACAAGAGTATGTGAATGTTTTCCCCAAAGTTTATTCAACCAAGGTGTTAAACAATCCTACCTTTTCTTGATTATTGCAACAATTGCATCATGCTTTCCTTGGGAATAAGCGCTTGATCCTACCCAATGATCCTTTATCTGAGAGCTTTCTCCTTGAGTGAGAATCTTGGTTGGCCCCATTGAAATGCCTACCAAATCTTTTAATCTGTCATTTTCTCTCAACATTCTTTCATTATTTGCTTTGTACATCTCTCTTTCCTTTATCAACATCTAAATTTGGGCTTTATTCAGCTTTGCAATATTTACTCCAATTTCTACAGTAGCCACAGGATCAGCTTCTCCAACCTTTAGGTTCATGACATGGCCAAATGCCTTTTCTATATCAATAACTACTGATTTCATGTGGGGTGGGTATAAGGCACAAATCATCAATGACCCTTCATCAGTATTGTACTTTGATCCAACATACACCTCTGTTACACTTTCCTTGTCAAGCTTATGTGTAGCATTGGTGTCCCTCAAGAAACTATCAAAAACAAGGGCTGAATTGAGATCTAGCCCGGGAAAGATCGTGACACCAGAATTTTGCAACATTTTCCTCCCCTTTTCAAGAGTCATATTTGTCATTTCATCATCCACACATTTCCTCAATTCATTCAGCAATTGTTCTTCATTTCTTGCAGTGACATCATCAAACTTTTCTCTTATTTCCTTCCTCTTCTATTTATACAAAAATGCTTTGAATTCTGGGGATTTTATGAACTCATCATCTGAAATAAATGATCTATACTCAATATGCCTTGCATCTGCATCACCACTTTCAACACTCAGCTCTCTAGCTGGGAAAACATACAGCCGAGTTCCCAATCTGGATATCTTTTTTGGTTGGCTTTGTGGCACATTATCTTGTGGTGTCTCTTCCCCTGAAGACAATTTCTCTACATCATGTAGCCCTTGGTTATATCTTTCAACCACCATTTTATGTCCTCCCGGATTTTGAATCCCATATCCTCAAGGATGAGAGCACATGCATTACTTTCCAAAGTTTATCTTCTCTTTGGCAGAATTATTCTCTGCCCGTCTAGGTCAGCTCCTCACAGGTGTCACTCTCTTCCTGTTATGCTTTGAAAGCGGTTGTCAGAGATCAAATTGTATCAGCCTTGGCTATTACCGTTGAAATCACCAGCTTACAGCGGAAACTAGGAATAAAACTGCATCCCAAAAGAAATTCACTACACTACAATAATCCCATCACTAACAATCTCAGTATACAATCCTATTTGGAGCTTGTCTTTAGGCGAGAATGAGGGCATATTATATATACTCGATCATTGTGGCTCCCTCCAAAACAGCCTGTCGAATTATGATCTAACTTCATATTGAAATTTTTTTGGCCAAAATTTCTTTTATCTCCTCTTATGATAATGAATAATTGGAGATATTTTACTTTGTTGTACAAATTTTCTAAAATATTAAATAAAATGAATGAAACTATCATTAGCAAGCCTGCTATCTGAAATAGCGATCCACAATTGAATAGGTAATGCTTCTGCCATCTTTGCAGTAGGAAATTCTCATTTGTAAGGAATACTCTAACAAAATACTGGTACGGATGCATCAGCAACAATGAATGTGCCTAAGATAAAAGTAAGATAATCACCTTTGCCAATACATGGTCTAAATCAAGCCCCTAGAAATGTATAGACATAGTGATTGGTAGAGAACCCTTGATCTTTGGATATGGCGGTAATCATGGGCACAGTGTTATATTTCAACATCCATTCCCAATACGGCATACTAAGTAGGTTTATTTCGCACTAAGACCCAAGCGAGGTCCACATGATAGGAGATTCTCACTATCTCTGAAGGATTTGGTTTGCTGCCTTGCTTAACTCTGTGAATTGGCAACCTCCAACCCTTATAGATTGTATCCATCCTCGAGAATTCCTTCTCCAATTCCTCGTGTATGATCTCCTCATTGCAAAACCCTTCCAAATTGAAAACCTGCCTAATTACCTCTTTAGACATATATATTTGTGGCTTTCTAGACAGGTGACATATTTCTTTATGCTTCGGGTCATAGTGATCAGCCAAAAATTTTACTAATTCAGCATTCACAAATACGTTAGGTCACACCAGTTTTCCTACATTAAACTCCCATGGGTTACAAACTAGTTCAAAATGACTTCTATGATAATGGAAATTGAACAATTCGTACTCCCTTATGGTAGTCTAGACATCTCCTATGAATTTGTACTTATCATCAAGTTTATCAATCTCTTCCCTAAGTTGTGCAGACCTTCTGGCTCTAGGCCCTGAACCAGGCAACTGATCAGTGAGGTCGTGGTTTAATCTTCGTTCAATGCCCTCATGTTCTATATCAATTTTTTGTTTCTTCCCTTTCGATTAACTACTTTCACCCTGTTTTCTACTTTTAATTTTTCCAGAACTAGGGGAATCCATTTCTTCAGAGTTACAAAAGCTAAAAATTGAAAAGTTGTGATGCAGTCACTTACAGTATATTGCTCGAGCTCCTCAGGCTGGAAGATGTCCTGGTTCTCTGTTTGCACTGCTAACTCTTTTGCAATCAATTCAACACAAATGTGTTTGATTACACTTACCCTGTTCTATCCCATCACACCATTAATATGTCAGCTGAAGCATGAATGAGGAGTTATTTGAAACTTGCACTATCATATCAAATGTCTTGTCAGTGAGAGATTTTCAAATCTAGGGCAAAATCTTTTTTGCAACGTTCATTAGATCTTTCACCTAAACATCTTGTATTCACACCGAAGGCCAATGTCTCATTGACAATCATCCTTTAGTTCTTTGTGTTTCACTGTGACCTTTAGAGTCAGGGAGAAGTCTCACAGATAATGCTTTGTCTCACCAAAATGTATTCTTTTGTGTCATGTGGGTCGCTGTAACATTCTGTTGTCGGGGAGACATCCCATAGATATCTTATGTCTCGCCGAAAAATCTCCTTAAGTTTACTTCTTGTCGTCGTGACAATATTATTCTCTCACTGATGAAATTAATCTTACCGATGAAATAAATTTCATCAGCAAGACAGATGAATCTTTGAAAAGACTCATACTGATGCCAGATGTCTCACCGAAATATTGTATCAGTGTAACTTTCAAACTTCAGTGAAACTTATGTCGATGATCCCTTCTCTCGCTGATGTAATTTTCTATCGGTATGAAATTTGAGTTGGCAAAACTACATAGCTTCTTCTAGATAGCTTTTTGATGAAACCCCTTTGCACCTTATCAACAAGACCTACTGCCTTCGGTAAGACATTACTCCGACAATCTTTTGTTTGGCCGATACATTACTGCATACACTAGTCGGTGAGACATACATGAGTTCACTATGATTGACACCGATAAAAATTCTCTCACCGAAATGTCTTTTCTATCGCTGAAACAATCTATGTGTCCTACCGATAATCTGCAACAAGTATACATTAGTAAAAAATATGGATCAGGTAGACCTTCACCTATCATGCTGATATGAGTAATATAATGAAATATCAAGGACTAGATGAATTCTAATGGATCATGTGACAAAATATGAGTGAGACGCCATGAGGAAGGAATTTTATGCTTATGATGAGGACCTATTTTGGAAACTCATGAATGCAATTGACTATAAAAATTTCAAAATTTTACAATTCTAACAGTGGCTCCGTCTAGGGATGAATGATAGTAAGATCATTGCAAGGATCCAGATTTCAGTGTGAGCAAACCAAACTCAAGGTGATTGATCATGTGAGCAAGGGGAAATTAATGGCAATGGAAATGAA
The DNA here is from genome assembly GCA_007258455.2 of Sequoia sempervirens. Classification (NCBI taxonomy): domain Eukaryota; kingdom Viridiplantae; phylum Streptophyta; class Pinopsida; order Cupressales; family Cupressaceae; genus Sequoia; species Sequoia sempervirens. The sequence continues at coordinate 50,265,298 of VDFB02256132.1, read as the reverse complement.
TGTGACCCTACACTACTGTACATGGAAAAAATGACTAGGAAAGAAGGAAAATCAGGATTGTCGATGTACTGGCAAGTCCTGTTCCTTTTATATCCTAAACTATTGTGCATGGAAGATAAAATTTTGAGAGGAAATTCAAGATTTTCCATGCACTGGCAACCCTTAATCCTCTATGTTATTCAAGAGAAAAAATGTTTCAGAAATTGCCCATGTACAGGAAACTCCTGATCTTCATTAGCCATATTTTGTAAATAGTATGAATCTTCTCCCTTCTTTTCAATAACCACAAAAGGTCCTAGCCACAAGGCTTCAAAATTCCCATGCTTTCCCTTCTCCTAACACCTTGTTCCACATTAGTACCAAATCACTTTCTCGAAATTTTCTATCCTTCACCTTTTTATCAAATAGATACTTCATTTGTGTCTGTAATTTTATGTTTTGGTTTTGGGCAACTCTCCTTATTTCATCAAGTTCAGCTAGCTGCTCCATTCTTTCCTCCATAGGTTCTGGAGTATCCAAATCTTCCTGAAGGAAAAAGTTGTAGACTAGTAACAAATTTTTTAAAGGCATACTGGCTTGTGTACCATACACCAATTCAAATGGAGATTTTCCAATTGCCTTTTTTACTGTAATCCTATCAGTCCAAACAACCATTTTTAATTTTGAATCCCAAGCTTTCTTGTTCTGACCTAACATCCTCCTTATAATCTTCAGAAGACTCTTATTGCTAGATTCTGCTTGACCATTAGCCTGTGGATGATAAGGAGCTACATAAGAAATAGTAATACCATATGTACTACATAAATTTCTGACTTCATCTAATCTTAGACACATCCCATTGTCAGTAATCAACCTCAGTGGTGTACCAAATATGGTAATGATATTATCCATTAGGAACTGTGTCACCACCTTATTTGTAGCCTGTTTAGTTGGGATCACCTCTACCCATTTGGTAAAATAATCAGTAGCCACCAGTATCCACCTATGTCCACCACTTGATTTTTCTTGTATCTCTCCAATGAAATCAATTCCCCATTGATGAAAAGGGGCATCAACCTGCAAGGGTTGAAGTGGAAAAGCTCCCTAATACTTCAATTTTCTAGAGAATTTTTGGTAGGCTTCACATTTTCTTACATATGTAAAAGAGTCATTAAAAACCTTTGGCTAGTAATACCCTACCCTGAGAATTTTATGCATAGTTGTCTTTGCTGAGTAATGTCCTCCACAAACTCCTTCATGCATTTCACTTAAGACATGCTTGGCTTGTGATTCATCCTGACATAACAATAGTATACCATCCCTATTCTTCCAAAACAGATCTCCATCCATGAAAACATACTTAGATGAATGCAGCTTCAGAGTTCTTTTTTGGCTTTCACTCAATCCCTCTAGACACTTCATGTTTTTAAGGTAATGCATGATACTTGTATACCATTGAGTATGCTCAATGCTTGTAATTGCATTCTCTTCTTCTATATTGCAGATTTGGTTTGCTTCAATATTCGCTTTTGTCATCAACTGAGCCAAGCCCTGACCTCTTACCAGTTTAGTAATTTGTATCTCCATTTCAAATTCTTGGATTTTGTTAATCCATTTGCATCTTTTTCCTGTTACTTCAGACTATGTCAGAATATCCTTGACAGCTACATGAGGAACATAAGCAACCATATTTGCTCCAACAAGATATGGCCTGAAAGCTTTTACAGCTTTCACTAGTGCAAATGCTTGTTTTTCCATTATATCATACTTTAATTCAGACCCATGTAATGACTTACTGAAGGACACAGGTTGTTCATGACCATCCTCATTTTTTGGCAACATAACAGGAGCAATAGTGTGCATTGAGGAAAATGAAAATATTTGAAAAGGCTTTGCAAAAGCCAGAGACTTAAGGACATGAGCTTCCTTGATGGCCCTTTTGATTGATACAAAAGCTTCCAAAGCTTCTGTAGTGCATTCTATTTTTTGTACTTTCTTCAACATTTTTGATATG
>VDFB02256132.1:50234331-50263205 GCA_007258455.2 Sequoia sempervirens | reverse complement strand
ATGCACAAGATTTAGCATTAGTATAGGTGCAGTTGGATGCAATGTAGACATAGATCACAACATTGACAGCTAAGAGGGACACTGCCAGATGGGTTGCAGAGTAGGTTTAGGGTTAGGTCGAGAGAGTGTATAGATTAGCAGATGGTACCACTTTAGCACATTACATGGTAGAGGTTGTCCATATTGGTCAAGAGGTTGAGTAATATAGATGGAAATATCATGATGTAGTTCCGTCCAAGTAGTGAGTTAGCTACAAGTAGTCTCATTTAGGTAGGACTCATTCCCAGACTGTCAGTGTAGGTGTGACTCAGCTTCTTCATAGAGACTCGAGAGGTCCTGGTACATTCGGTGGTTGTGGAGGGACAGGCCCAGAGATGCCTGCATCATCAGGAGCTAGTAATACATAGTCTTTGTGATGTGATTTCTCCATTGTATTTTGAGTTGATGATGTACATTTCAATTATAGCCATTTTTTTGACGATATATCTCTCTTCATTTCATACATCACTATATACTTGACATTTATGATGATTTTTTGAGATCTATATGATATGCAATAGTTTTTATTGATCTATCATGTGTTGTATATGATTCTATGATGGATGCATTTAATTTCTATGTTCTATATGTCATGTGATGATCCTTTTATTATGATGTTATGGATGTAGTTTTATATTCATGATGATATGCTATGATTTATGATGTTCTATTTATGATGTGCATAATGATGATGTATGGATGGATGATGTATGTATGCATGATGTATGGATGCATGATGTATATGGATGAAATAAATGTATGATGATATGTATTTTGAAAGTATATGATAATGTTCCTTTTATGCATGATTATGGATATGATGTTCTAAATGATATATGATATGTGATGTAATACATGCACTTTTATTCTTGTGTAAATGCAAATATATTATGCAATAAGTGGATGAAAATGGTGTATGATAATGGTATGTTGAATATATATGTGAATGAAAATTCACTTATATGATGTAATAAGTGGATGAAAATGGTTATGATGTATGATATTTTTATGATATGTGATATCAAAATGTAATGAGATGATGTAATAAGTGGATAAAAATGATGTATGGTATATGTTATGTTGAATGGATTTATGATATGTGATATGATAAATGGATGTCTAATATGAAACTATAGAGATTTATTATTTTTGAGATTTTATTATGCAATTTTATGACATGTAATATGAGAAAATAATTTATTTATTTATTTTGATTCAGATATATGAATGATGAAATGATAATTAAATGCTTTCTAATGTATGCAATGAAAATGGTGATGCAACTACATGATAATGATGATGTTTTTGTAAATGTAAAGTATACTCAATCTATTGTGAGAAAATATGATCATTAATTTGAATCCTTTATGAGCTTTTGTAAAAAACACTCTACATATGTAAAACTATTATGAATGCAATCTAATTTTATCATGCAAATCTATATGAAAATATTGGCATTCTAATTGTACTTTTTCTTTGTATCATCATAGAGCTTTTAAAATGTTAAAAGTTAGTACAAGCATCAATGGTATAATGTAGACTAATGATGACCTGAGTACTACTTCCATGATTTTTTGATAGTGCAAGTGAACACAAGCATCTAGGTATAATTAAACTAAGATGACCTGAGCATTTCTTGCGTAAACAGATAGGAATTAACCACTTTCCTATGTGAATTGGAATGTCATCCATGATACTTTGTAGAGCACTTCCCGCAACAATTCACATAGTAATTATGATTAATTCACAAATAATAGATAAAGAAAAATACCATTCTTCTTCCTAGCTTCTCTATTTCAATACATCATCAAGTTGCTCCAAAGAAATGATAATAATGATCAAAGTACAACATATCTAACCTTTTCTTAAAGTATTTCTACCATTATCTAGATTAGATCATCCATCCTAATTTTATGATGTTTTTGTGATTTTCTAGATTTTTGACCAAAGACCTAACCTAAAGACCTATCCTAGGGGCCTCAGGAGCTGATCAAAGATTATCCTTGCCTACGTTATACACACAGAGACCACGTAGTTCGACTGACATAGACTCATGTTTTTGACTTTTTGAAGCTAAATTTTAGACCTATTTTTGGATTTTTTATTGTGATATGGATGTCCAATGTGTTCTTGATGGTGATTGATGTTTCATGTTGGTTGTGTTTCGATCATTGTTTTTGTTGCATTTATCTTTTTGTTGTTTGTCCATTTGGTTAGGCTGAAGATTTATTGCCCCTAGTGAGGTTGAAATGTTGCCCAAAGCTAGGGTGAGACATGACCATTCGTAATGATATGATAATGGATGTAAAAATGATTATGAAAATAATGACCATGACATGTGTCCAATAGATGGAAATGCTGGTTAAATCACAAATAGCGTCCATTTCTAGGTTTCACATGTTTTTATTGCACTTTTTTCAGTCTTTTTGTATTTTTGTATTTTGTCATTTTTTTTTTCATTTTTTGTATTTTCTTGTCAACAAGATGCCTATTTTCTAGGTTTTCATCAAGGTAACCATTTTTAGAAACTATTTCGTGCACTAGGTGATTCAAGCTTAGAATTTTCTAACTGTTGATTGGTTCATCGAACAGATCCCATTCAGGTGTAGACAATTGATATGCTCCTGGTCCATAAAATGATATGATGACAAAGGGACCTAGCCAATTAGGTTCAAAATTCCCTTTCTTTTCTTTGTCTTGTTGATTTCTAAGATTTTCCTTTAGGACCAAGTCACCAACCTAAAAGAATCTAGGTTTTACCCTGTAATTGTAGCTCTTGGACATTCTTTGTTGGTATGCTTTCAAATGATTGACAACTCGTTGATGGTGTTCATCTAGTAATTCTAGTTCTTGTAGTCTAGAGATTCTATAATCCTCATCTGTAATGATACCCTTCAGTGAGACACAAAGTGATGGTATTTCTACCTCAATAGGTAGGAGGCCTCTGATCCATATACTAAGGCATATGGTGTAGCTCCTATTGGTGTTATGATGCTGCTTATATAGGCCCATAATGTGGGATTTAGCTAAACATGCCAATCACGTCCAACATCGTTAACTGTTTTCTTTAGTATTTTCAAAATTGTCTTGTTTGAGGCCTTTTCTTGACCATTTCCCTAAGGATAGTACGGTGTTGAGAAATGATGTTGGATATGAATTTTTTCACACAATTTCTGGACGTCCTGATTCTTAAAATGGTCTTCCATTGTCTATAACAATGGATTGAGGTATGCCATACCAACAAATTATGTAGTTTAGTATGAAAGATGAGATCTGCTTTCCAGTGATTTTTGTTAAAGGAACCACTTCTATCCATTTTGTAAAGAATTTCATTGATGTGATTATGAACTTGTGTCCATTGGATGAATATGGGTTTATCTTTCATACCAGGTCTAGTCCCCACTGACAAAAGGGCCATGTTGATGTAAATGGGTGTAATTCTTGTGCTGGCCCATGTATTAGATTACCATGGATCTGACATTTCTGACATTTCTTAACAAATTGATAAGACTCATTTTCCATGTTTGGCTAGTAATACCCCAATCAGAGGAGTTTCTTTGCTAGGGTTGGTCCACTTGAATGGGTTCCAAAAATACCTTCATGAACCTCACATAAGGATGATTTAGATTCGTTGTGTTCTAGACATCAAAGAAGAGTACCATCTTGACCTTGATAGTAAAGGTTATCGACAATCAATGTATGTCGAGAGGATTGGTAGATGAAGTTACACTTTTGGTTTCTAGAAATATCAGGAGGACAAATATTATCCTTGAGGTAAGTAGATATCTCTCCATATAGTGAGTTTTGAACATCGACTATTTGACATATGGTCTATGATTCAGGATTATCATAGGTAGGGTTAGATACTTTTTCTACCACAAACTCATCATGACCTTTCTTTTCTAGTAATTGCAAGAGGGAAGCAATTGTCTCCATAGCATCCATAGCTTTGTTCTCTACCCTTGGTATTTGTTTGAACTTGATCTCCACAAAGTACTTTTTAAGATCATCTATCATTTTCTTATATGGCATGAGTTTTTCATCCTTTGTCTGATACTCATCATTTACTTGATAAATTACAAGTTGTGAGTCCCCATACACTTGTATTTTTGTGATGTTCCATTCAATAGCCACTTTGATGCTGATAATCAATGCTTCATACTCAACCACATTATTGGTACATGGAAACATTAGTCTATAGGACCTTGGGATGGTGTGTCCTAAGGTGTAACAAATAGAATTCCTGCACTAGACCCTCTTTGTGTGTATGATCCATCAAAATAAAGTCTCCATTGTTCTATGGTAATATTGAGAATGTTTGCATCAAGAAATTCATTATTCATTGGATGATTATTCTAAAATGGAGCTTCAGCTAATTGATCAGCTATCACCTATCCTTTGATGGTTTCTAGTCTACATACTGGATGTCAAACTCGCTTAAGATCATGACCCATTTTTCTAGTCTCCTTGTTAGAGCCGCTTTGCTGAGTAGATATTTTAATGGGTCTATTTTTGTGATGAGTTTGACTGTATGAGTCAACATGTAGTGCCGCAATTGCTAGGTTATAGATACCACTGCCAAAAAAGCTTTTTCTATGAATGTGTAATTTATTTGATAATCATTAAGAGTCCTATTGATGTAGTAAATAGCTTGTTCCTTTCCCTCAGAATCTTCTTGTGCTAAGAGAGCTCCTAAGGAAATGTCAGTTGTTGCAATATATACTAACAAAGGTCTCTCTACTGCAGGTGGCATGAGTATAGGAGGTGACATCAAATATTTCTTTATCTGGTTAAAAGTTGTTTCACATTCATGATCCCACTTGAATGAGACATTCTTATGAAGTAGATGATTGAATGGTGGCTTTTTTTTGCCAATTGGAAGATAAATCTCCTAATGGATTGTATCCTATGTTGTAGAGGCCATAATTGACTGGTATTTTTAGGCAGCGACATCTCCATTATTGCTTTGACCTTAGCTAGATCCACTTTGATTCCTTTTTTTGACACTATGTATCCAAGGAGTTTTGCTGATGTTACCCCAAACACAAATTTCTTAGGGTTCAATCTGACATTGAACTTTTCCAATCTAATAAAGATTTTGTTGAGGATCTCCAGATGTCCTCTAGTGTATGATTTTGCTAAGATGTCATCCACATAATCTTCCATGAAAGTATGCATCATGTCATGAAAAATAGTGGTCATTTCTCGTTGATATGTTGCACCTGCATTTTTCATCCCAAAAGGCATGACATTCCAACTGAATGTAACCCAAGGACAAGTGAATGTTGTCTTTTCTTGATCTTGAAGTGTTATATTTATTTTGTTGTACCCTGAGAAACCATCCATTAATGACATGGCATGGCCTACCATTAGATCCACAATGATGTCAATGCTTGGTAGAGGAAAATCAGTTTTTGGGCACACCTTATTTAGATCTCTAAAATCTGTGCATATCTTGATGCTATTATCCAGTTTAGATACAGGCACAATATTTGAAATCCACTCAACATAATTGATAGACCTGATAAATCTTGCATCCAACAACTTATTCAACTCCACATTTACCATTAAGGAGATGTGGGGATGCATTTTTCTCAATTTTTTCTTGACTAGTTTTATTCCAGTTGGTAGAGACATATGATGCATCAGGAGATCTGGATCTAATCCTGGCATGTCAGAATAAGACCAAGAAAAATTTATATGTCGCTCTTCAAAGAATTTGGTAAATTTAGGCTTCTCCTGTTCTATCATAGATGCTGTCAGATGTAGAATCTTTGCCAAAGATTTATGGATTGTGTTGGTTCCACTAGTTCTGGTGATCTGTCATGGTAATGCTTTGGAAGGGTGTCAAATCTCCCATCTTTCAATGCCTCAGAAAGGTTTTTAATGTTAGATATGTTTATTTTTTCTTTTTCCAAATCTAATGGTGCCACGGAATGGTTTTCACCATTAGACTTATTTTTCTGTTGTCATTTTTGAAACTAGAAGTTTTGACACCCTCCCGATTTGAAGTGTTGTTATGAGTGTTATGGGTAGAACTTCTATTAGGTTCATTGGTGAAAAGAAAATTTATGATGGCATCATCATTTGGAAAGACTGGTATGTGAATAGGTTTGGTGGGTTACCAGTCAATAAGTTCAGAATGCCTCAAAGGTAGTAAGTCATCAGGATGAATAAGGTCAATAGTTGTGAGTGTTCCCATAGCTAGGTGGTCAAATTTTTTAGTGGGAAGGTCAAGGTCTATGATATTACCCTCCTTCGAGTTGTCTAGTTCACTCGATGTTTGTTCCTCCTCACTTGAGTCATCGATATTTGGTGATCCTAATACAAGTGGTCTTGTTCTTGAACTTTGTCCTTCCTCTCGTATGGGTGTATATGCTTTGATGACATCAATTTGTTTTTTAGTATATGATGTTGCAGATAAATGATGCCATTGATACTCATTTGAATCTATTTCAGAGCCATCCTTCATTTGTAGAATCCTTTCTACCACTTTTTGAGTTACTTCTTTTGATTCTCCTATATAGCCTAATCCTATTTTGTCCTTAGGCTGAAGTGTTAGAGGTTGAATAGGTTCTATAATACAATCTTTTCTCTTTCTAATTGGTCCTTTGCCTTCATAGCCCATTTTTTCTAAGATAGCCTTTCCTTTTCCATATTGATCTTTTTGTATGTTGATATTTGTTTATGTTGAGGCTTCTTTGTCTTTATATATCCAATTAAGAATGGATTTTTCTTATGATTCATCTTCTAGGGTACTTGCTTTTACAAACCTTTCACACAAAACTGTGACAGGTTGTGATGATCGTTGTGTATTTCTTTTGGGCTGTCCATATGATTTTGGGGATGGTAGCAATTGTGAAAGACACAAAGATTGCTGGAGGGAATATTCTCCCAAGCCATTGTCCTTTAACTGGATCTTGTCTATAAATTGATATGATAGAGTGTTCAGGGGTCCTTCATTATTTGATATAGTTGAGTCAACAACAGTTGTTTCCTTTGCCCGGTCCTTCTTCTCAACCCATTTGGATATAAAATTGAGTTTCTTTTCACCACTGGATGAAGCAGATGTGCTAGCTTCTCTATTGTGGGGTATCAAAGTGTCTTGATTTTCCTTAATCATGTTACAAGTCTAAGGATTATTCTTGTCAGCTGAAGTTGTGACCTCTTGTCCATTGACATGAAATTTCAAACATTGATGATATGTCGAAGGTACCACTTGCATTTCTTGGATCCATGGATGTCCTGAGAGTATGTTATATTTTAGCTCCTTGTCTAACACTTGGAAAACAATATTTTTGAAAATCGGTCCCACTTGAATTGGTAGTACAATGAGCCCCTTGGAAGATCTTTCCACTTCATCATATGCTTTTATTGTTAACTTTCTTTTGGCATCAATGGCATTGTTAGAATAGCCTAGTGCATGAATTAGTTTTAAAGTACAAATATTTAATCCAGCTCCACCATCTATTAAGACACACTTGACACAGTGTTTATGGATTAGAACCTCTATATGCAAGGCCGCATTATGTGGGTGATTTAGTGACACATCATCTTGTTCGGAGAATGACAGACAATGAGGTGTGGTCATATGTCCCACCATAGCTTGAAATTGATAGACATCCAAATTATTGAGTATCGTAGTGGCTACCAGTGCCTATTCTAGAACCTCTTTATGTGATGGTGAAATTTTAAGAAGTTCCAGTATGGAAATCTTTGGTAGTTGATCCACAATGTTGTATTGATGTGATGGGGGTGTAGTGATTTTAGGTGAAACTCCTTTTAGTATCGCTTTGGACTACCCTGTGGTTGTTGCATTGATTGGTTGATAGTCTTGTGTTTCTTTGATTTTTATGACATTTATTTGGTTGTTGGATGTATTTATGTTTGGAATCACGTTCAGGGATACAGTGTCATTGATGCTTATGGTATTTTTTTGATTATCAATGAAATTATTTTTCTCAACTTCAAAAATGCAAAGAATAGTGGTGTCATAGATATAGTTTACACTTTTTCCTTTACTGTTTGAAGAAGATTCTCCTTTTTCATAGTTGGGTAAAGGATTTGTAAACACACTGTGATCATTGTTTGTTTGATGTCCTTCAAAAAACACCTTCTTTGCTTCAATCAAGTATTGTATCAGGTGTTTTAATTGCATACAATCATTTGTTTTATGTCCTTTATTTTTATGAAAGTTGCAATAGTTAGCATCATTCCACCAAGATGGTTTCACTTTCGGATCCCAATTTTGTGCTTCTAGTAGAGTAATAAATCTATTTGCAATAAGCTCTCTCATTGTTGATTCCAAAGTTTTTCCTAATGGTGTAAATCTTTTTCGATTGGATTGTCTTTGATATGTTGGTGGCCGAGATTCTCCATTATTTGGGTTATTGTTTTGAGTGGTACCTTGATTGTTGTTCTTGTTTTCATTTATTTTCACAAGTGTTTCTATCAAATTGAATACTGGTTTTGTATTTTGTGTGCTAGTTGTAGCATCATTGTTTCCAATAGTTCTATTTTTCTGCCAAAATTTAGGCTTATCATTGTTTCCATAGTGATTTGAGGAATTTGCATTGTTTGATGTATCATTGTAATGTTTAATCACTCCTCTTTTGACTAAGGCTTCTTCAATTTTAAGCCCTTTCTCAATCATCTTTTCAAATGTTGGAGGAAATTGCATTTTCAATCTATAACTCATGTCATCATTTAAGTTGATAAATAATTCGATCTTTTCCTCTTTAGGTACAGATAAAGGATATCAAGTGAACAAATTTCACCAAAATTGTAAGAATGATAGGAATGTCTCTCCTTTCTTTTGTTTCATGTTGTACAGATCTTTTATGGTTATGTCATGTTGAATGTTGAAGGAGAACCATGTGATAAATCTATTGACCAGTTCTTCAAAGGATAGAATCCCTAGTTGTAATTTGGAGAACCATTCCATACAATGTGCTCCTAAACTCCTAGGAAATAACCTAATTAGGTAAGTATCTTCTTGTGCAAACTTGAGGCTATTTGTTCTTAATTCCCTCACATGGTCAATCAGATCCATTTTTCCATTGTACTTGTCATATTTGGGTAACTCACTATGCCTAGGGAAGGGTATCATGTCAACACTCGAATGAAAGGGATAAGTACAAATGTCCTATAATGAATACCTCTTTGTTGTTCCCTTTTGCATATCTTTAATTTGTTGTTGTAAAGTTTGCATTTGAGTGGTTAGAGCAACCACTTGATCTGTGTCTTTGTTTTGTTTTGTTTCAGTTGTTCTAGGCATTTCCTTTAATCGATTGATTTTGAAATATTTCAAAAGTTTTGCACCCAATTCTGCTAACATCAAGAGGTATTTTTGCATATCTTATTCCAAGACCTTTTCCATGAATTATGAACCTAGTGTAAAACCTCCATCATGGAATGAGGCTTATTTTTGTGACTATCATAGGTGCAGAGGTCATCGTACAAACCAATGTCAAGCTTTGAAACATGCTATTCAAGATCTAATTGACAAAGGCATTATCACAGTAGAAGGACAACAGAAATCCAATGAAGATCACCAAGCATTTCGCAATCCTCTACCAAATTATCAAAAGGGAGAGTCTTCTGACAAAAATGTGAATCAAATTGATGACAATGTAATCCGTCACCTCTATACAGATGATGAGCGAGTCAACGTTATAAAAATCAAGGAAAAAGTAGATAATGGACAAGTGAATGTCACAACGAGAGCACAAGCTAAAGTTGTCTTGAAAGGCACCTCTTCAAAATCCACTGAGACTTCCCCTCAACATCAATATGACTTAGTCAACCAACTTCGAAAGACTCCGGCTCAAATCTCCATTTTAGAACTCCTAAAAATCTCCCCTGCACATAAGGAAATCTTAGACAAAGCCCTTTTTGAACGACTGTATCCACGGATTTGGATGTGAACCGATTTCAAGCCATGGTAGGACATTTGTCCTCACCTACGTGTCTCTCATTTTCAGACAAAGACGATGTTTCCATGACTCATCCCCACAATTCATCATTATACTTAGAGGTCATGATCCATAAGTTCTGTGTTAAACGTGTTCTAATAGATGGAGGGGCTGGTCTAAATATATGTACCTTGAAGGTAGTCCAAGCATTAGGATTTGCGGAAAACTCCATTGATCCTAGAAGGAAGATTACTATAAAAGCCTATGATGATGAGGAGAGAACATCTAAAGGTTTAATCATGCTACCAATCAGAGTGGGACTTGTTATCAAAAAAACCTTCTGTCAAGTTTTAGATCGAGATCTTGCATACAACATCCTGTTGGGTCATCCTTGGATCCATGAAATCCAAGCTGTTCCGTCCACTTACCATCAATGTCTTAAGTTTCCATATGATGGATAGGAAATCACTATACCAGCTGATAATTCCAACACCCAAACTTGTGCCAATGTCAAAGCTCATCAGGATACTTTGGTTCCAAATAATCAAGAAGCACTTGCTAATACTTCTCCTAAGCATGATACACAAATCAGCCAATTAGCCAAAAGCTTTGACAAGAAACTATAGTTCAAGGAAAGTGGAGTTGGGGAATATTCCCTTTGTCTTGCTAATCTACCTACATCTCCTAGATCACATGGAAAGCCTTCTATTACACAACAACAGATAGCAGCAGCATCAACATCAGCACTAATACAAACAAAGCCCACTACCAAGTTCAATGGAAAATTTATCAAAGAAAAGTTTCCCATGGGAGATCCTGAGGATACAACAATTCTAGATTGGCTCTATAAGGATGAAGAAGAAACAGTTCTAAATGTCACCTTACCAACAGATCAATATGGGAAAGGATATTCCATCATGCAAAAGATGGGATATGACAATGGTCCTCTTGGAAAAAAAGAAGAAGGTGTAGTTAAGCCTATCCATCTCCCAGGGCTTGCTGCATATGACAAAACTGGAATAGGCTATGATGCTACCCAATCTAAACAATTACAAGGTAATGTTTTTACACTGCAAGAAGGTTCTGATAAGAATAAGACATGTTTGGCATCAATCCTGAATGTCATAGAAAATACTTCTGATACAGATTCTGCTGAATATGAATGGGATACCATCCACAATGATGAATTTTGGAGGGACAAAGAGGTAGATGTCATACACAAGTATACACCCACTTTAATCAAAGGAGACAGTTCAGGATCCCAACCACAAGAATCTGAACCACAATGCAACTATGAGTCTAGTGATACTGAGTCAAATTTTAACGAACAAGACTATCAAGAGAATAGTACCATCATTGACCTACCTCATACCTCGGATCCTACCGATAACTTTGTCTTGACCCTAACCATCGCTGATTTCACACGACCAGATGACGTGCTACCATTAATCCATCCTGATCTCATTGACTTGGATCTAACCAAACCTATGGATATACCCATTTTTCCAAATGACGAAGCTATCATAAACTTCCTTTCCACCGAAGGTGTCGATAATTGTTCCACTAGCGATTTTCGGTGTGAAGTCTTTAATCAGGAGAGTGTCAAGTCTCCTAGCTGTAAAAATGAAAATAAAGAAAAATGATCTAGTGGTGAAAACCAGAATATGGCAGTACTAGATCAAGCAAAAAATAAAATAAAGAGCGTATCAGATGGTGAAAACCTTTTTAAGGCACCAGCTGATGGGATTCTTGACACTCTCCCAGAGCACTATCATGAGTGATCACCCATCTTGATCGAGCCTACAAAGGAAATCAATATTGCAACTACAGATAATCAAAGGATTTTACAGTTAGCTGAATCAATGACAGATAAAGAAATCCCATAATTCATGAACTTTCTCAAAGAAAATCAAGTTAATTTTGCTTGGTCATATGCAGACATGCCAGGCCTTGATCCTGATCTCATTATGCATCATTTATCTATCAAACCAGGAGTTAAACTAGTCAAACAAAAGCTCAGAAAGATGAATCCTCATGTAGCACTACTGGTTAAAGAAGAACTCAAAAAGCTCCTCGATGCAGGTTTTATAAGACCAATTGCCTATGCAGAATGGATATCCAACATTGTACCAGTAGCAAAACCAGACAAACGTGTAAGAATATGCACTGATTTCAGAGACCTTAACAAAGCTTGTCCAAAGGATGACTTTCTGCTTCCAAACATTGACACTATAGTTGATTTGACAGCTGGCCATGCCATGTATTCATTAATGGATGGTTTCTCTGGTTACAACCAAATCAAGATTGCACCAGAAGACCAAGAGAAAATAGCTTTCACTTGTCCGTGGGGAACATATTGTTGGAATGTCATGCCTTTCGGCTTAAAGAATGCTGGAGCTACCTATCAAAGAGCTATGACTACGATCTTTCATGACATGATGCACACATTCATGGAAGATTATGTAGATGACATATTGGCAAAATCACACACCAGAAAAGGACACTTGGAAATACTGTCTAAAATATTCACCAGATTGGAGAAATTCAAAGTTCGCCTAAATCCTAAGAAATGTGTTTTTGGGATCACATTCGGAAAGCTGTTAGGATATATTGTTTCGGAAAAGGGAATTGAAGTAGATCCTGCTAAAGTTTAGGCAATCATGCAGATGCCTCCTCCAAAGAACATCAGTCAATTGAGGTCATTACAAGGACGACTACAGTCCATCAGAAGATTCATTGCACAATTGGCTGACAAAAGTCTACCATTCACACATCTCCTACATAAGAATGTTCCTTTTAGATGGGATGACAAGTGTGAAATGGCATTTCAACAAATCAAGCAGTACCTGATGAACCCACCAATTCTTGTTCCACCAAATCCGGACAAACCATTGATCCTGTATATTGCTGCAACTGAGACATCCTTGGGAGCATTATTAGCGCAGGAAGACCATGAAGGGAAATAACGTGCAATCTATTACATTAGCAGAACACTAACAAGTCATGAGATTAACTACACTTTCATTGAGAAGGCTTGTTTAGCAGTAGTCTTTGCTTCACAGAAATTCCGACATTACATACTAACTCACACAATCAATCTGGTTTCAAAGATTGATCCACTCAAATACCTACTAAGTAAAGCATCACTAACAGGAAGGTTAGCAAAATGGGTCATGATTTTGAGTGAGTTTGACATCCACTATGTTAACCGTAAAGCAATCAAAGGACAAGTTATTACGGATCAACTAGTAGACACTCCTCTACAAACAGAGCACCCCCTACACATTGAGTTCCCAGACGCTGATGTTTTTACGGCAGACTCTAAGCAGTTATGGTCCTTATACTTCGATGGTTCTTTTACTCAACATGGATCGGGGGCAGGAATTCTCTTTGTCACCCCTCAAGGACATACCATTCCTCGGTCATACAGGCTAATGTTTCTGTGCACCAATAACATAGCCGAATATGAAGCACTTATCACTGGTTTAAAGACATAATTGGAATGGAGGATTACCGAGCTACAAGTTTATGGTGACTCACAGTTAGTCATCAACCAAATCAATGATGATTATTAGACTAATGATGAAAAGTTGTTGCCATACAAGAAGATGATTGATGATTTCAAAAAGTACTTTGTAAACATTCAGTTCACACAAATTCCAAGGGTTGACAACAAAGTAGCTGACGCTATGGCTATGATCGCCTCATTAATACAACTCCCAGAAAAACAGACTCACTACGAATTTCTAGTGGAACAATTATTTACACCTACTTATGACACACCTGAAAGACAAATTATCTGCCACCTGGTAGGATCTGATTCACCCTGGTATGGTAAAATTTATACCTATCTAAAAGATGACATTTTACCACCCGACTTATCCCGCAACCAAAAACGTAACTTTATCTGACAATCTTCTCGATATACCCTTATTGCTGATACCCTTTATCACCGTGGTCTTGATGGTACTTTACTCCGATGTCTTGAACGTGACGAATCTGACAAAGCTTTACAAGAAGTTCATGGGGGCATCTGTGGTACTCATTCGAGTGGACTAACCTTATCCAAGAAATTGATTAGAATGGGTTACTACTGTCCTACAATGGAAAGGGAATCATTCACTTTTGTTAAAACATGCTCAAAATGTCAGATTCATGGGAATCTTATTCATGCTCCTGCACAAGAACTTCATTCGTTTACACCCACCTGGCCATTCTCTCAATGGGGGTTAGATCTCGTGGGAAAAATTCATCCTTCCTCTTCAAATGGGCATAAATTCATTATCACAGCAACTAAATATTTCACTAAGTGGATTGAGGCGGTACCTCTCTCTAAAGTCACTGGAAAATAGATTTCATCCTTCATACTCAACTACATTATTTGTCGATATGGTATTCCTAATGCCATTATTACGGATAATGGTTGGCCTTTCAAAAATTAGGATGTCGATGAACTTTGTGAAAGATTCCATATTTAGCACAAATATTCCACGCCTTATTATCCAGAAGGGAATGGCCAAGCAGAGGCCTCAAACAAAACTATACTAAAGATTTTGAAAAAGACTGTCAATAACTCAGGGAAGGATTGGCATGTTCAACTCAATCCCGCCTTGTGGGCTTACAGAACTAGTGTTCGAACGCCAATAGGAGCAACACCTTTTTCCCTTGTCTATGGAGCAGAAGCCATATTGCCTTTAGAGGTAGAAATACCTTCATTAAGAGTATCATTGAAAGGTCTCATAACAGAGGATGAATATAGAGTTTCCCGACTGCAAGAGTTAGAACTTCTAGATGAAAAGCGACAAAGAGCAGCTGACCATTTGAAGGTATACCAGCAGATGATGTCTTGCAGCTATAATCACAAAGTAAGGTCACGTACCTTCCAGGTGGGGGATCTAGTTCTGAAAGAGAACCCACGAAATCAACAAGACCGAGAAAAGAAAGGAAAATTTGAACCAAATTGGCTAGGCCCTTACATGGTTATTGCAGTCTACGGCTCAGGAGCATACAAGTTATCAACGCCAGAAGGAGACCTATTTGATGAACCCATCAACAGTATGCATCTTAAGAAATATTATGTTTAAGTTAGAAAAAGTCTTGAAGAAATCCAAAAACAGCAGAAAAAGTCCTGAAAAAATCCAAAAACAGCAGAAAAAGTCTTGAAGAAATCCAAAAACAGCAGAAAAGGTCCTGAAGAAATCCAAAAACAGCAGAAAAAGTCCTGAAAAAATCCAAAAACAGTAGAAAAAGTCCTGAAGAAATCCAAAAACAGTAGAAAAAGTCTTGAAGAAATACAAAAAAATCAAAAAGAAATCAGAAAAATGCAATAAATACGGATGGTGAAAATATGGCAAACAGACGCTATCTGTACCTTTCCATGTATTAGTTCCTATTTTGCACTTTTTCTTTTCAATGCTTCCCTTTTTCGCATCTTTTTCACATCTTAGGGTCATTAATCGCATCATCCTACCGCCATCTGCCTAGAGGGTTAAAACATCTTACCATGGCTTGATCGTTTGTACATATTCCTTTCCGCAAGTTGTGTCAATAAACGGGGCAAAACTCAACAAGGGGCACTTAACTTTCAGAGCATACCAAAACAGCTAGACCATGACATAGGATCTGATCATGCAAACAAACAACAAACTCATGCAACAACTTTATCCGATCATGACACACTTTTCAGCAAGATATCATATCATTGTCTATTGGATGATCCAAATATCTGAATAATGTATGAAATAACAGTATTACATGTTTGACCAAAAGTTGTTTGATTTTCGATATCATTACTCCGGAGCACACTCAATGATGTACTGAACTAGAGTGGCAAGGAACGAGAATAATTTTTCTTTTGTTTGCTGTCTGGAGGTTAATAGTCAATCTGATGCAAATACGTCACAGGACATGATGACCAAAGCAATATCATCGATGACAGTTCCACATTTGCATCAGAACGGTGGTTAATCTTTGTCTGTTTATGCAAGAAATGCTCAGGTCATCTCGGTTCAATTATACCTCGATGCTTGTGTTCGCTTGCTATATCAAAATTCACGAAAGTTGTACTCTGGTCATCATTGGCGCTAATTTCCCGTCTGATGCTTGTACATACTTCCAACATTTCAAAACATTCTATGATGATTCAAGAAGGCTTATAACTTGCTCAACAAATTGGTTAGTTTCATGTAGTTGCATATTCATTAGATCATTGTATATATTTGCATATTGGATTCACATCAGTATTTTGCAAGGCTGAATGAACGCATTAACAGTTGTCCTATAGTTTTGAGTCTTTGTGGAGGACATTTGGACATTTGATTCATTGCATCCATTCAGGGTTCATTTATCATTTTATCATTCATTCTCATTTTATCATTCATTTTATTATATTTATCTTTATCATTCCCATATCATTTATTATTCATTATCATTCTCATCATCATCATCCTTCTCACATATCATTTCATGTATCATTATCATTTATCATTTTACCATTTAATCATTTCATTATTGTCATTATCATCTTTTCATTATTCATTTATCATCTTCAATCATTCCGAGCAAATATCCAAATGCAAGTCAATCCTTAATCCATACCAATCAAGTCGATCAATCTTGTCAAATTATCTAATCACATCCTTTGGTCTTGATCCTAATCTTGTTGTAAACCAAATCAACCAATCAATCAATCAATTATCATCATCCTTGTGTTGCTCTAGGGATATATCGCTTCCCAACAATGACAACACTATCAACATCATCAATCAATCAACCAATCAATGGTTTACAGCTTGACGGGGGCAATTCCTTGTTTATTTTTGTATCATTTGTGCATGCTTGCCTGCTTGCTTGTGTGTGTTATCATTTTATCTTGCATTTGTATCAAATCCATATCATTCTAGCTAATATTCATATCTTGTGTGTTGGAATATCTTTTTGCATTATCCTTTGCATCTAAGGTCACATAATACCTTTTGTACATTAGGATTTTCCATTTTTCATCCTCTTTTTCACTAGGGCATCAGACACATCATCTATCAGGAGCTAAATCACTGTTCCCCTATCACTATCAGTTTCTTCTTCCATGATTTATCTCCCGAGGGGGCATCATCATCAATATCAAAAACCAGAAACATATCAGGGGCAAATTTTTTTATTTTTTTTCTTTGAAGCAATGCGTTTCACACATCATTTCAAAGAGGGGCAAAATGTATACGCATAAAAATGGTCATGTCTATAATCCTGGCAATTAATTAAATATTTATTATTTAATTATTTCTTCTAAAGTCCTCTACATATGATTAAATTTAATTAATTTAATTGTATTGTTCATTCATCTTATTTCTCTTCCATAATTAAATAAATTTATTTTATTTAATTATTTTCATATGTCCACTTAATTATTTAAATAAATACATTCTATTTATTTAAATTAATTATCACTGTTTGAATTTAATTAAATCTTTTGATTTAATTAAGTTTAAATATCTCTCTTTCTTCTATTTTAAATTCTTCTTCTAATTAATTAAATGTTTCATTTAATTAATTTCATAAAAGTGATTTAATTAAATAGATCTTATTTAATTAAAAATATCTTATGCTTTCTTTCTAAATCAAAATTAGGTATTTTAACCTGATTGTGAAATCTTCTCATATCATGATTAAATATTTTATTTAATTATGAGATATTCTGCTTTTTTCAATAAAACATGATTAAAGCTCTTTTCTTATCACCACCTTTCTTCTGCTTTTAAAAGCTTAATTAAATATTTTATTTAATTAAGAAAAGCTGAATGTCCTCCACAAATAAATAATTGAATTTTTAAATTCATTTATTTATCAGCTTTTAATCTTTCTTTTATTCTTATCTTCTCTTCTTTTTCCTCTTTCATAAAAAATAGAAAAATCTTGTTTTTAGGTTTCTTCTATCTTCTCTTCAATTTCATCTTTCTTCAACCATTCGATCTGCCAGGAATTATCACAACCATTAATCGAGACAGCCAATCAAAATCATTCGAAAAACTCTATAAATACCTGTGTGAATCCAAGCATTGATAATAGGCAATTAATTAGAATTCATGCACTTAAGTCATTTAGAGTTCATTTATCATAGCATCATGTTTATTTCAAGTTTCTTAGCTCAAATCATCATCATAGCTTACTCTTGCATCTACATCATATCAAATCTCGTTCTTTAGGAAGATAGTTTGTTGAGCCTAGCCTACAAATCTGAGAACACAAAGCTGGAATCGACAAAAACACTAAAGATAGAGGACAATAGGACGACAATGGAAGCAGAATAGAGTTTGCACTTCTTTACTCCTTTTTATATTCTGTTTTATTAAATGTCTTATTGGTGTGTTTGAATACTTCATTTTAAATTCATTTACGCATCATATTTTCATACACACAACTATCAATGCATGTGCTGCAAAATTTGGCAGAAGTGCTAAAATAGACTATAGAAGCACTATTTTAGCTATGTATGCACAAAAAGATAGTGCATAAGTGCTAAAAAAGAGTGTGTAAGCGCTACTTTTGGATTCAACAGTAGTGTATAATTTTCCTTTCTGTGAAGAGACTGGCCCTTTTTTTTTGTAATTTTTGGGATTTTTGGTATTTTGAAAGAATATTTCTGCTAGTAATTTTTTGATTTTGGATGACAAGCCTAATGTTTCCAAGTTTTCTCTATTGTAAGAATTTATCGGGCCATTTGGAATATTATATGGCTGGTTGTGGGATGGAAGACTAACGAATAGGTTGACTATGATTATGTTTATGTGAAAGAGCTCTTCTTTGGAAATAAGCTTGTGAATACAAAAGCTCTAAAGCGTAATCATCAATATATCCCCTAGAAAAATCATGAAACCTATGGATGAAAGTTATATGTTGAAGCAAGACTTTCTTGCTTTGATATACAAATCGTCTTCTTTCCAAAAGTTTCTTGGAACTAAGTTGTTTCTTTGGTTTCTTGACTCTTTTTGTGAGGGATTTCTTGACAAATGTTGTGGATTTCCAATCTCTAATCATAAATTTCACCGTTTGATTTTTTATTTATTCTTTTGTGTTTTCTGGATCATCTTTATCTAAGTTAATGATTTTGAAAACACAACAAGCAATTGTAGAATAGTTTTTCTTAAGACCTAGAATCTAAACAATAAGTTTATGTTCAAGAACCATGCATTGTCCTATTTTCATTGGTTTGTTTAACAAAAGTACACTTCAGAAAGACTCACTCTTAAGGTCAAAAAGGTCATCGTTATACTCAACATCCCACATCTTAAAAGTAATTTGACTCACATAGCTATGTCACCCCCTAGAGGGTGCTCGTGCTTTTGTCTTGTCTAGGCGCATACTCAAAGTTAGATTTCTTGATCACTTCAACAAATGATCCTTGGAAATTATATGGTGAGTATCTTGGGGTAAAATTCTTCCCCCTCCTTGCACTATGATTATTACAATGTCTAGTTACTGACTCAGCTGGATTCTAAACTATGTTTCATAGATAGGGTTTTCGTGTGGTGCAACAAATGATAAACTCCCTCAGGAGACCTCCCAACCTTTAGAACAAAGGCTTTGGGGATGGTTATCTTGCACACTACTATCGAGTTGGACTTTGATCAACAACTCGCTTTTTGATTATAGTGGGTTGGAATCCTTGGCTTTAGGCTTCCCACTTAGGTCATTCCTGTAGGGTGAGTACTTTTTCCCACTATGACATACCTTCTAAAGGATTTAATAAAGCATAAAAATGCATAAAAATAAAAGATGAGTCTAGCGTTTTGATCACCCAGTTAAGGGGAGAGCATATTGCTATTACCACACAATCACAATAATTAATTGTTGAATTTTTAGAGCCCAAATGACAATTTTCTATTCTAGGTGAAGATATTGCTTCACAAGAGTCATGATGTTAATTTTAACTGATATAGAAAATGTATGATGACTACCCTAGGATTGATATATTTAAACCAAAATGACTATCCTAGGATTGATATATTTTAAACCAAATGACTACCTTAGGATTGGTTCTTTTTAGTCCAAATGTGCCAAAATAAATTTTTGGTCGTAGTCGCATTGGATCTAGACAAGAATTATAGAAGCGCTAAAATAGATTGCATAAGCATTGTTTTATTCATCAAAAGTGTTGTAACATTTGGAAGAAGTACTACAAAATTTGGTATAAGTGCTGTTGAATTTAGCAGAAGTGATAAAACAAAATTGGACTTGGAACAATCAGCCTTTGTAAGAGCTTTGGGTGGAAGCACTAAAACATATTGCAGAAGTGCTAGAACTTTTGATAGAAGCCCTAATCAGATTGTAGAACTAATAAAACTTTTAGTGGAAGTGTTGTAGAATCCCATGACCACGCTAAAAGAAAAATGTGTGTATCCTATATGAACACTTTTCAGAAAAAAATGTTAAAATATGAGGTTAGAGCCCCACAGTGGGCATCAAAATGTAAGTGTGGAATAAGTAAGTAAAAAAACTAAAAACACTTCTTAATGAAACATTATATCAATATTTAACAACAATTAACTAATTTAAAGCACAAAAAACTTGAAGGCATCTCATTGTTTCCTATCTCCAAAGATTTATTAAATCAAAGAGGGCCCTCAGATTTGGTAGGTGCTATGACTATTAAAATTCCAATCTAGAGAATGGAGTGATTCTAAATGCAATGATCTACTTCGATATGGTGATTTCTAGATGATATTGATGCTACTGTAATCTATGTTGACATGAAACTTAATGGATGGAAGCTACGGTAATCTATGATGCAACCATGATATTGACGCTACAGATGCTATGATTGCTATGATGCTAAGATGCTATTGCTATGATTTCTTGATTGCTATTCTTGCAGAGTAAGTTTGCACAAAAGATGAGAGATTCTGGATCCTTTTCCTATTTCAAAAGGTTGTATATATATATATATATATGACAACACATTGTGATGGGGTAGCACAACAAAGGATTGAATTCAATCTGGAGAATTGAATGGTAAGAGATTGAGACGCTTGAGCTGATTATGGGAATGGTTTCTCCCCATGAAAATATCAGGCCAGATGATAGGAAGAATTAGAAGAATGAGATTGAGAGGATTGCCTACAAATTTGTCTCCACGACTTTCCTGTCAATACCAGTTGAATTAAATTGGATATTTGATATCTAATTTGGTAGGTGAGTGAATAAATGAAATTTCCCTTTATGCCTTTATTTGAATAATTTATGATTTTATTCAAATTAGTAAAAGGGGATAAATAATTTAATAAAACAAACTATAGAATTTATTTATTAAATAAATATAGAAGGGATATGATAATTAAACAACAAAGTATTTAACCTTGTTTAATTAATTAAAATTAAATGATGTGATAATTAAATAACACAAATTATTGAAGTTGTATATTTAATTAAAATTGAAGAATAGGAGAATGAACTATAAATAAAAATTTCTATTAATTTAATAGTAGAGGAATTTAATTATGATAATTAAATAAAAAAAAGTGGAATTTGTTTATTTAATCAAGACAAAAATAATAGAATAAAGATTGAAGAATTTAAGATGAACTATATAAATAAATATTTATATTTATTTAATAGTGGATGAAATAAATGTTAATTAATCAAATAAATATATTTAATTAATTATATTCACTAGACCATTTTTAGGTGTTTACATTAAGTAATTTCAAAACCGATTACAAAGAGGCTCACTACCAAAGGGCTCATTGTCCAAGAAGGAATCACTATGTAGATACAAGGCTCGCTGCCTATAGATAGGACTCACTGTCTAGAAGGGAGGCTCACTGCCTACATATACAAAAGATAATAGAAAGATCTACCACAACAAATTACACACATTTGCAACCTTAATAAGAGAATTGCAAACATCATCAGCTCACTACTTTCAGGAGTCTAAGACATTAAAGTACTACTTCCTCAATTCAATTTTACACAACTGTTCACTTCTCAAACTTGTGGAATTCTTGATACATCAATCCATAACATCTCAACTTGTATTTATACCATATTCAACCTTAGAAACTTTTTGGAAGGTTGGATACACATGCTTCATTTTACAAATTCAAATTAGGTCAACAACCCCACATTCCTATGGTGGAAGAGAATGAGAGTAGACCAATCCAACACTTAACCGAGACCCAAAATAATGTCTTGAATGAATCACATTCTTCCTCAATTAATACTTATCCTTTACATGACGTGTAGACATCAGGTTGGCCAAACCTAATAAAAACACAAATGAACTTTGAAGTACATGCTTCTGCAACAAGATAGTATGCAGATCACATAACACGCTTCACCATATACTGGAACACATCTTAGATGCCTTTAGATGCATCTACAAAAAATGCAACAACCTTCATACATAGAACACTTTCCACTAGTCCACTTAGACTATACGGACACACATAGAGACTTTAAAACTTGTCTTCTGGAGCACCAAACCATGAAAGCCTTTGATACACCATAGATAACACCATTACAATCCATCTCTAAAATTTTCAAGACCTAAAAAAAACCAATAAAGGATTCTAGAGCATAAACATTTCTTGCAGTCCAAACAAAGAACTCTTCCAAACTAGTTCACACACTGGTGGACACAACTTTCACTCTTAATCAAACCAAGAGCTACAATCCAAGAAATATCACAAATAGATTCCTATAGACAAAACTTTATATCCACACAAGCATATGATCAACACAAAATAAATGCGGAGCACAAACTGAAGCATATTCTGAACATACACACAACTTTGACTATAGTATTTCTTAAAAGCACTTGGTCAAGTCATCATATCAGCACACTTGCAACAACATAAAGATAGCTCCATGTACTCACAACATATCTACAATATCTCAACTATACATGCAAAACCTATAACACTTGATTATTTTCTCTATAATATCTTGTACTATGTTGACATCAATGACAACATCAATGAAAACACCACCAAAATCACTCATACTTGCAACAGTAAACAGTGTAAATATCTCAAGAGAAGCACATGAATTTGAAGGGCATAATCTAGGTCAAGGGATTTTTCCTATTCAGGAATTTTTTGATAACAAATTTGATGTGTCAAGAGAGGTGGATAGGTGGGATTTTTGGTATACAAATAAGTTCTTAGAACCTTTAACCCCTAATGTTGGATATGTCTTCAATGAAAAAAATTTCAAGCCAAGATTAGTGTCTCCTAATATAGAAGTGCACATTTCCCTTTAGGAAGACCAAATTAATCAGACCTACTATACTCCTACACCAAGTGAGGCTAGCAATATCTTAGAAAATGAAGAGATAGACAAAGACATGCAAGCCTTAGAATAGGAAGAACTTAGGCTTAAGGAAAGAAAAGAGAATAGGAAAAAGGGGTTGAAGGAGAGGGAAGATAGGACTAGAGATAAGAAACTTGAGAGAGATGCTCAGAAACAAAAAATAGAGAAGATGATAGAAGATGCTGCTAGGCAGAAAGCCTTCACTGAAAAATGTCTCCAAGTTGACTACTGAGATTACCCCTGAAATTCCTAAAGTAATAGTCCAGAAGGGAACCTTTGCTACTAATACCTATACCACATCTGTTGCAACTACTAGAGCCTTAGATCCTTTTTCCACTACTAATAAATCATCATTTATAGATCATAGCAAGAATCCCATTGATTAGACAAATAAGACTACCTTCAATAATTTTAAAACCCCCACCAATAATTCAAAAAATAATCCTACTCCATCCACTGCACACCCAAATCTAAGATCTTGAAATTATAGTTAGAAAATGATAAACTTGTTGGACTTAAGGAACACTGGGAGGGGGGGGGGGTGAATCATTCTTCCAAAAATTTAAACTTTAAATCTAGATCTTAATCCATTAACAACACATAAACATAAATAAAGATGCAAGCACATGAACAAGATAATAAAAGCACCATAACACCAATATTTTTACGTGGAAACCCTAATGGGGGAAAAACATGGTGGAGATTAGTCCACAATTTATATACTTTGTTAAAATTATGAAGAAAAAGGAATACACATGCATTCAAGCACACTACCTAGAGCTCATTGCTCAAAATAAGGAAGGCTCACTGCCTTACAAAATGTTAGAGATTACAAAAAAAATAATTACTAAGAAGATAGCCTCTATAAATGCCTGGTTTCAGTTTTGGTGAAGCTCATAAATCAAGTTCTAAACCTTCTGTCAGACTCTGCACTTCCCTTCTGCTCTATCACCAAATGTTCTTTTGTACCAACAAAATTCTCATTGTTGATCTTCAGATATTCACATACCCAACTTCTCTGCCTTAAAACTACTCTCATATATCTCATGCACAAAAAATGAATTTCCCAAACTCACATAAATACCCGCTATCAAGAATTCAAACACTATATGTCGACTTCACACAAAATATAATATTCTCTACATGTCAGCTTCAAATCAGAAATAATTTTTGATGCATTCCCACACAAATTGGCCAAACCATATCTAGGACCCAAAACAAAATTCTCAAACATATAAACAATTAAACAATTATCCCTTATACATCTACAACATGCTTCATTGATTAGGTCGGCCATAATGATCAAATAGACATAAAATCATTGTGTTGGATCTCTTTACACGTACATGGATTAATGAATCATCACAAAACTTACCAGTAAGGTACCATACTTGCTTAACAACCTGTCCTAGGGATCCACAACACAAGATGATGATCTGGTGAAGAATACAGATTGACATACTAATTGGATACCATGTTCATCATGTTCTCTGTCGGTAATACACTTTACTTGACTTTAGCTATCGGCATTACCAAGTTTAGATCTATGGAACACAATAGTGACTTTAGTTTCCATCAATGAAAACACTAGAAGCCATACCAATAATCTCCACGAGCCATACGCCAACAAAACTACAAGAAGATTTGAAGAATGTTGAAATAGAAGTTGGTAATGCAAAAATAGCTAGAAAGATTTATTTTCTTAAAATGTCCACACCAACTCTAGAGACTTCAATCTCTAGACATAATGATAGTTAGTCACAAAAGAAAAATTCTAAAGGACACACTACCAGTGGAGGTGGTAGTGGAGATTAGGGTGGAGGAAATAATAGAAACAAGAACTCATATCTTGAAGATGATGAGGAGAACAAGAAGGGAGGTGGTGGTAATGATGGAAGTGGAAAGGTTAAGGATATAAATTAATCTGACAACCAAAAGGATGATGATCCTAGAAATTCTCATAGGGATAGAAACACTAGAAGACCACTGCAAGTAGAAAGGTATCAACATTTGTGTTTCGCTAGAATACCTAGATGTCCTAACCCATTTCCTAAAAATTTCAGGCCTACTTTAGCTAGATTCTCTAGAAATAATGTCGTGAGTTGTGAAGAACATATTAAATCCTTTTCCCACATCATGGATGACTTTGAGGTAGAAGAAGAGGATGTCATGATGAAATTATTCATATATTCCTTGAATGAGGATGCCAGGGAATGGTATTAGAGTTTTCTTTCTAAAAGTATCAGCTCTTGGGAATAATTTAAAAGGTTGTTTAGAGAGAAATATGGTGATAACATAGATTCAAGGTATTTTCTGAATCAATTCAATAACATTGCTAAAGGTTCCAATGAGTCTGTCACTGACTTTAATACAAGGTTCCAAAAGGCTATGAAGAGATTTCCTCCCCATTCATAATTGAATGACAATGTGTGCTTGGTAAATTACTACAATTATTTTGATGCAAAGATGAGCTACCATTTACTTGATAAGAATCCTCAAACATTGGGGGTGGCTTATAAGGTGGTTTTCCATATTGATAACATGAGTTGAGAAACTGGTAAAGTTGGAGGAAGAGATGATGCAAGGATTCTCATAAATCCAAAAAAGGAGGATAAAACTTATGGTGCTAAAGGAGGAACTCTTGAAGATAAGATTGATAATTTTGTGAAGACTATGAATGAAAAAATTGCAAGGCAAGACAAGGTTCAGTCAAACAATTATCTTAAGAATGAAAGACCTCCTCAGTTATAGGATCATCCCTATAATAAAAAATGGCACAATGGGAAACCTATCCCCAAGAATTAGAGGAATACTCAAAATAAGGTTCCCCTAGATCCTTTGTAGAAGAATTTAGGAAATTTTGTTGATGACACTCCTTGGTGGATGGTTTTTCAAATGTTGCTCGATCCGAGATCCGCATAAAATTCTTTCTGATGAGGATATTGATAGTGATAATGAAGCATATAATTTGGAAGCAATTAAGGATGGTGTGTCCTTGAGAAAAACTTTAGATGAAGAGATTGTGAGATATACTGTGGCTCTGGCTGCCCAAGCTGGAGGTTCATATCACCTAAGGAACATAATATTCGGTGGTGAACAAGGTAGTCCTACTGGTCTTTTCATCAAGGAGCAAAATGCCAAAGGTAAAGAGCATAAATAAGATGGAAAAATAGAAGCAATCAAAGCAAAGGAGAGTAGGGGAGATAATGTTTGGGCTAAGAAGATAGGTAAACCAAAGAAAGATGTAAAGCTCAGGGCCCCTATTATGAAAACAAAGGCATAGAGGAAAAATAATGAAGCTGTGAGAAAAGTTTTCAAACCTAGAGATGAGGCAACCAAAAATAAATAGAAGGAAAGCAACACAGAACAAGGTATGCTCCCAATTGAATTACCTAGGTACACCCCTATTGACATGTTTCAACTACTTAGCCAAGGAAAATTATTTGTTCCCCTTCTTGAGATGATGAGAATAAATGAACACAAACAAAAGGTAGTAGCCCTTATCAATGGTTCTACTATAGCTTATAATGATTTAGTGGTTCCCACTCCACCCAAAGTGAGTGAAAAGGATAAGAAAGACAAAGAATTTGGGGGAGTAATCACTGAGATCCCTCATATAATTCTAGGAAATTTATTAACTGCTTGTCCTAGAAAGATAGACCGATTCTTCCTCAAGCTCATTATTGAGGGAATTTTCTAAAAAAATCTATTATTGATTCTAGAGCATCCAAAAATATAATGCTAGCCAAGATTATGGAGGCATTGGGGCTAGAATTAGATAACACACATGGAAAGTGCTATGCTATGGATTTGAGGGAAGTCCCTATTACCAGTGTGATAACTGAAATTCCTTACAAACTAGTAGCCTATCTAGGCAAATAATTTAAAATTAGTGTGGTGGTAGTAGATGTTCCACCCAATTATGGAATGTTGTTGTCTAGGAAATGAAGTGCATCCATGGGAGGAAGTATGTAGTGTGACATGTCTTATACCACCTTCCCATTGATGGTAAGGATGTACAAGTGGTACGAGAGCTGAAGGTGCCACATATGTTGGAACATGCTCTTGAAAATGATACAAGTCTCTTTATAGACACTGATATTAGTGACTTCAAGGTGGAAGAAGTACTAAGAGAAATTGATAGGTGCCCTGTACCTATAGAT
The DNA here is from genome assembly GCA_007258455.2 of Sequoia sempervirens. Taxonomy (NCBI): domain Eukaryota; kingdom Viridiplantae; phylum Streptophyta; class Pinopsida; order Cupressales; family Cupressaceae; genus Sequoia; species Sequoia sempervirens. The sequence continues at coordinate 50,235,787 of VDFB02256132.1, read as the reverse complement.
AATGAAGTTGTATGACTATCTGACAAGGATGAACTTTGGACAATGTACTTCGATGGTGCAAGTTCCAAAGAAGGATTTGGTGTAGGAATATTGCTGGTATCACCTACTAGCAATACATAAAATATGTCTTTCACTTTGCCTTTTGTTTGCCCAAATAATGTGGCAGAATATGAAGCACTGTTGTTGGGATTAAGATTGGCTGAAAAGCATGGGATAAAAAGGTTGATGGTAGTCGGTGACGTTGAGTTTGTGATATCCCAAGTGAAAGCCAAATATACTTGCAAAAACAACAAACTAAAAAAGTATATAAAGGCTTTATGGGATTCTATTGAGTAGTTTGATGCTTTTTGAATCAACTAGATGGAGAGAGGACAAAATAGAGTAACATAATTACTTGCTAACATTGCATTAAGACCAAAATAACTTTTGTAGGTATCTCAAAGGTTGAGGTATAATATAGGCCTTCCATTCCTGAAAATGTACACAATTGGAAAATATTTAATGATGATTAAGATATTATAAGGTTTTTGAGATGTATTGATGAATATAAAGGTCAGGAGATTGACTGCGGGGCATTTGTTGAAAATGTAGATGGAAAGGATACAATATTTGGAAATGAAGTCATCTAGTTAAAGATAAACAAAACCCCCAAAGGTCTTGTAGCATTAGAAAGGATCTTTGACAGTCAAGATAAAAGCAAAGTTAAGACAACTACTACTCATCTAAAGGACTTGGAAGAAGTGAATTTGGGGACTAAAAATACCCCTAAGAAAGTATATGTAGGAAGCAAGATGAAACCAAAGGTTAAGGAAATCTTGTTCACCTTACTAAGAAAATATATACATGTCTTTGCTTGGTCATATGATGACCTAAAAGCATATAGAGAGGAATTATTTCAACAAGAGATTCCTCTGAAATAAAATTCCAAGCCTTTTAGACAAAAGAAAAGGCCCATTAATCTGACCTTGGATCCAAAGATGCAAGAGGAACTAATGAAGTTAAGAGATGCTAGCATCATAAAACCTATAAGGCATTCCTCATGGGTATCTAATCTAGTTCCATTTAGGAAAAATAATGGTGATATATGGTTGTGTGTGGACTTTAGGAATCTGAATATGTCATCATTGAAGGGCAACTATCCATTGCTAAACATGGAAGCCATGTTGCAAAAGGTAACTGGTTGTGAGCTACTATCAATGATGGATGGTTTTTCAAGATATTAAGTGAAGGTGAAGGAGTTTGAGCAGTAGAAGACTACATTCACTACTCCATGGGGCACCTATGTATATGTGAGGATGCCATTAAGTTTAACAAATGCAGGTGCCACTTTCCAAAGGGCTATGGAAATGGCTTTTTCTAATTTTATTGACTTATTCATGGCTATATACCAAGATGACTTGACTACCTACTCCAAGAAAGAGGAGGATCATTTCACACACTTGGAGAATGTATTTAT
>VDFB02256132.1:50176611-50234231 GCA_007258455.2 Sequoia sempervirens | reverse complement strand
GCGAGGTCTTTATCGATCGCAATATTGCAGGCAAGTGCCACGTGGATTTTGTTGGCAGTGTATAGTATGGTGGGCCCCTTCTTGCCACGATGGAGATTGTGTTAGCTTGATTTGAAAGTAGTCGTTCAATGATTTGACTAAGGTTAAGGATAAATGGCTAATATTTGAACCTGCATCAAATACAAATGGAGTCATTTGTGCAGTGCGCGAGTGAGCTTTAATGGAGGACATCACATCTACTGCCCTGGTTTGATCAAAATAAAATAACTATTCTTCTACTTTTGGTATCACAAAGCATTCAAAACATCTTTGTGAAGCAGTCACGGAGCTGAGGACGAAGTCACAAGCTGTTACAAGGAGGATTTGGGTTTATGCAAGCACAAAGCCGTGAGTTCAATTTTTGTATCTCTTAGTTATTCTGAATTCAAATTTGGGGGAAATATGTTGTGTGCTTATTGATAATTTTTTTAGGGCTATAGGTTAACTAAATTGTGGGAAATTGCAAATTTTTGTTTTGTAATTTCATATTTTATTTAGCCCTAGTTTTTCTATGGTTTTAGATACCAAGGAAGCCCAAGTTTACTCAAGATGGCACCGAAAAAGCAAAACTTTGGCTAGATTGATTATTTAAGTAGAAACCTATATGATGACTTCCTGGATCAATTTCCCTTGTCAACAAATGATAGGAAGAAGGTGTAATGTCTAGAAAATGCAGAAAGAAACAGATTAGAGCAAACATGAAATACAAATATAAATGCAATCTAAGTTATATCAACAAAGTACAAAGGAATTCAAAACATAAATAAAGAAACAGTCTCACCCAATTTACATTATTCCATGATTTGTCTTCGTTGTCCTTTTCTGTTTTGCTTGTAGTAGTATAATTTCCCTCAGATTTTAAAAGGTTCGTGCAAGTATAGCCTATGATAATGATTTAGCAAAACATCGAAGATTCAAGATAGGTGCTCCAAAAAGTCATAAAATTTTGAGAGAGATTGGAATGATGAAGACTAGATCAATTTATAGAAAATTGATTATTTGAACAACAGGCTACGATTGAAAGAACAACGAATGGTTGAGATTGACTGGTTAGTCATGCATTCTGATAATAGTTAGTAATGACATGAGTGATATGAGTGATATAAATTAGAGATAGAATTAAAGATTAAATAAATGATTTAATCTTCCAGTTTGGTATTTGAAAATAGAAGAATTATCTTTGCATGACAAAGATGAAGATGGATTAAAGCAACTCTTGTTTGAATGCACGCACAAGGTTTAATCAATTAAATAGGAATATTTAATTAATACACATGTACATGCAAATGAGTTAGAACTGGATGATTGAATGATTTGACGAAGAGATTACTCGAGAACACCACTCAGACATTAAATCAAGAGTTAACTAAGCAACTTGAATAGATCTTTGAGTCGAGTAAAAGTGAATACTTAGATAACTCACACAATTATCTAAATATAGAAGAATGCGTTAAAATAGAATTCATGAATTAAATAATTCATTTAATTCAAGATTTGATATTTTAAGAATAATTAAATAAATAAGATCTATTTAATTAAGTGATGAAGGGATTTAAATGAATAATTAAATAAATAAAGAATTTATTTAATTATAGTTGAAGTATGATAAAGAGTAAATTAAATAAGAATTTATTTAATTTGACAAGAAGGATAAGGTTAATTAGTAACATAATTAAATAAAAACATTGATTTAATTAATCAAATAGAATAAAGAAAAGTGTGAATTAATTAAATAATTAATATTATTTAATTAATAGAAGAAATGAAGACTATAGAGAATAATTAAATAATTGACACTATATAATCATGACCATGAAGCATACGAATTATGAAGAATATTGAAGTCGAGGCTTAGACCAGTTTTGGTGTCTACATTTTCCCCTCTTTGATACAATGTCATTTCAGCGTTGTGTCAAAGAAAATCGATAAGAAATATGCCCCAGTAGTTCCCCAGTGTAAAATAGGTGAAGGTATGCCCCCTCGGAAGGATAGGCGGGTTCAAAGAACATGAGTGTGCTCTCGAAATTGATGAGAGAACTAGAATATGAAAGAAAAAAGGATAGAGGAAAATAGATAAGGGTGGTAAAGATGTAGAAAAGAAGAAATGTTAGTGCAAAAAGAAAGATGAATAATAAAAGACATGGATGTTAGTATTAGCAATCTTCAATGTTTCGCTGTATCACCAAAGGCGTTGCACTTTATCATCATTGGGCGGGACTAATACAAATGGAGAAAAACACCATGATATGACATATATCAAGGTGTGCAAGGTCATCCACTTGCTAACAACAGACATTCGTAGACAAGGATTGTCATTAACTCATACTAAGGGCACAATTGCCCAGTATTTTTGTCAAGACAAACCATAGACAACAAACAAAATAAAAGGCGAGGTCATGAGATGTCATGGCTCCTCTAAATCCTTCATGGGACATCCTTGAAACTAGTAACATGACTCAAAAATCAAATTTAAAAGACAGTTGATAGACAACAGTCAAAGAAAATAGAATTTTGATACATCGTTGCTTCTCTAAATCCTTCATGGGACATCCTTGAGAAAGTTAGTAACATAATTCCCATCATAAAGTCAAATGAAATGATAGGATAAATAAGTTAGAAAGTAAAAAAGCCAATAAAATATTTTCCAAAACTTGATCTGTTTGGTTGATTTGTTTTAATTGATAGGATTGATTGATAGAGCCTAATTTTAGAAGATACACATACTAGATAAGACTTTGAGTCTGGTTTTGATGTTATGACTATCCGTATAAGGCATGCCAAAGCCTGATTTCAAAGGGACATGTATCGTATAAGACATTGAATCAAATGTCGTTGATGTGATAACCTGTGTAAGGCTATGTTTGATTGTTTGACAATGTCGATATGCAGGAAGGACTCATCCTGTATAAGATAGATTATTTTGTTGATATCAATATTTAGGAAGGACTCATCCTGAATAAGACACAGGTTATTTGTTTTGACAGTTTTCGTTTACAGGAAGGACACATCCTATGTAGACATTAGTTTTTTTTTTGTTTCATTTGGCAAGTTGTTTGATTTGAATTAGAGACATTGTTGACTTGTTCACCAGATTGATGCATGACATGATACAATGTGTGGAAAATTGACTATATGTGATGAAAGAATCTAAAGGATTGACCTAGTGTGGCCTCAAGGGCTCATCGATTGATGGTCTTGCCTACGTTATACACGCATAGACCTCATAGTTCGACATGACCAATGACCTTGTCATATAGACATATGAATTGAAGCATGATTTTATACAAACAAACCTAAACGGACTGACCTAAGGCCTTGAGGGCACATCGAAAGATGGCCTTGCCTACGCCTAATCACATAGGCAACATAGTTTGACAAATGACAAGTGTGACTTGTATACGCATAAAAATGGTCATGTCTATAATCCTGGCAATTAATTAAATATTTATTATTTAATTAATTTTTCTAAAGTCCTCTACATATGATTAAATTTAATTAATTTAATTATATTGTTCATTCATCTTATTTCTCTTCCATAATTAAATAAATTTATTTTATTTAATTATTTTCATATGTCCTCTTAATTATTTAAATAAATACATTCTATTTATTTAAATTAATTATCACTGTTTGAATTTAAATTAAATCTTTTGATTTAATTAAATTTAAATATTTCTCTTTCTTCTATTTTTAAAATTCTTCATCTAATTAATTAAATGTTTCATTTAATTAATTTCATAAAAGTGATTTAATTAAATAGATCTTATTGAATTAAAAATATCTTATGCTTTCTTTCTAAATCAAAATTAGGTATTTTAACCTAATTGTGCAATCTTCTCATATCATAATTAAATATTTTATTTAATTATGAGATATTCTGCTTTTTTCAATAAAACATGATTAAAGCTCTTTTCTTATCACCAGCTTTCTTCTGCTTTTGAAAGCTTAATTAAATATTTTATTTAATTAAGAAAAGCTGAATGTCCACAAATAAATAATTGATTTTTTTTAATTAATTATTTATCAGCTTTAAATCTTTCTCTTATTCTTTTTAAGAAAGATGATTTCTTATCTTCTCTTCTTTTTCCTCTTTCATAATAAAATAGAAAAATCTTATTTTCAGGGTTCTTCTATTTTCTCTTCAATTTCATCTTTCCTCAACCGTTCAATCTGCCAGGAATTAGCACAACCGTCAATCGAGACAGCCAATCAAAATCATTCAAAAAACTCTATAAATACCTGTGTGAATCCAAGCATTGGTAATAGGAAATTCAGTAGAGTTCATGCATTTAGTTCATTTAGCATTTTAATATCATAGCATCATCTTTATTTCAAGTTTATTATTTCAAATCATCATCATAGCTTAATCTTGCATTTACATCATAGCAAAATCTCGTTCTTTAGGAAGACAGTTTGTTGAGCCTAGCCTACAATCTGAGAACACAAAAGCTGGAATCTACAAAAACACTAAAGATAGAGGACAATAGGACGACAATGGAAGCAGAATAGAGTTTGCACTTCTTTACTCCTTTTATATTCTATTTTATTATAATGTCCTATTGGTGTGTTTGAACAGTTATTTTTAATTCATTTACACATCTATTTTTCATACACACATGACTGACTTTGACTCTATTTTTGGATTTTCGTAATGTTTTGATTTTTTGTCTTTTTGAAGTTTTCTAATGTTTTTGTGTTTTTGCATGGTTTTATATCTTCAGTACAGCCAATGGAAGAATCAATATGATGCCCATCAAGAGTTTTCCCCCAGTCAAGTATAAGACCAAATGATTATGAATAGGGTAAAATGGGGGATATGAACTGCACTCAATGTCAATCGTTCCAAGTTATGGGAAATACTACCACTTATTATGAATGGTATATACAAGCGATGGATACGAAAGATAAGGGATATGTACAGGGATAGGTAGTATGTATAGGGATACAAACTATGTACATGGTAGTGGACTACATACAAGGAAGTGGACTATGTACAGGGATGAGGTGTATGTAAAGGGATACATGATATGTATAGGGACGTGGACTATGTACAGGGAAATGATTCCTACAAGCAACCAAGCAAGCATGCACAAGAATCCAAGGACAACCATGATCTTTCCCCTAGTCAAGCTAACAACCAATTGATAGGTGATGAGGATGGTGACGATGTTGTTTTACGTGGGAAGGACACATCCTGAAACAACATGAGGATGATGATAATGTGACTAAAGGATCAAACTTTGCAGCAAGGCTAGAAACAAAGCCAAGGAATGTTTTGAATGATGTGCTAAGATACATAGAAAGATTGTATGGATTGGGCTTGTTGCATTTGGAATGAATTTTCAAGATTGGATGGGATTATGGAAGATCCCTAGACCATTGACAAGGGAAAAACCAAGTCATGCAATAGGTATTTTGTATAAGGATAATTCGTTTGGAAAAATGCTATGAAGGCTATGACATGATATTTCATGGATAGTGTATGACCAAAGGATAGACATGTCAAGAGTTTTTCCAAAGCATGATTTATGTTTCTACCCGTCCTTATCAAGATCAAAGTAGCTGGAAAAATGGACGTGAGTGGTAGGGATAAGATGGATAGATGGAAATATCATACGAAGGGTATGGGAGATGCGACAACTTTCCCCCAAGTGTAATAGTCCACATAGATAATTTCTTACACATGACGCATGTGTGCCAGGTTTTCATCATGGTACTTATCCAAAACACCATAAGAATGGTTTTCACTATTGGATGAAATTTTTCTCTTGACTTTTTTTTTTTTTTTGGTGTCACCAAGATTCTTGTTTGCCAGGTTTTCATCAAAGTGACTTTTTTTTTTGGATGGCCTTGATGCTTTAGGTGATCACTGATTGTGTTGAATCCATTGATGGTGCTGATGTAGAGACTAGTGCCATGATATGCCAATAATGTCCTTGATGAAGTAGTTTCCTGGTCAGGATCATAACACTTGCATACAATTGATTGATGTCATTGTAATCCTTGTTCACACTAGAGTTGGCCTTATCAAAATATGCACATCGCGAGAGAGTTCCATGGGAGTCCTTACAATAAAGAGTTGCTGCCAAGATGCAACGGAGTTGTGACATAGGATTTTTAGACTTTAGGCGAGATGTAGGATTATGACGGATGATGGTAGACACGCTTGGCAATTTAGATGTAGGAATTTTCATTTGCCAAACTTGGGGTGATGGATGATGGAGACTGCGTTTCAAATTGGGATAATGTTTGGAACCATGACTTTTATATGCCTTGTATGATGACCATTTTGAAGGAGGTGGACATTTATTATATGTGGGAGTCCTCTTTTCTTGTGGCTCCAAACTTTGATTGACTTTTATTTTTGAACTATTTTCTTTGCTTGATCCATTTTTCTTTGGGATCCATTTTAACTTTATTTGTCCACTTGGATTTTTGTATCAGATAAAGTTGCCTCCAATATCGAGAAGATACCATTAACATCATTATATTTGCTGACTAAAGGATAACCAAGACCTTGATGTCTATGATTTTCTTGAAATTGTATTGGTTCTAGAATTCCTTGCTCGTGTATGCCTAGTCCTTTTCCTTTATACTGCATGCTCTGACAGATTCTATTTACGATGGGGTATTTTTTGTTTTGAAAGAAGGATGCTAACCCATCATTGTGTATGTGGAAACTATTACTTGGAATCTTTTCCTCTATAAGAAAGCCCAATTTGATAAAAGTGGATGATCCTAGTTGATAGGATGTCTTAGCTTCATTGACATGTTAGATATCTTTGATGTGATTTTGTGACATATCAAATTCAGATGATTCTATTGGTGCTTCCAACTTGATGTCAAAACTGTCTTTATGGTCATTGTCATACAGTCCAATGAACTCAATTATAGCTTGATCATTTGCAAATATGTCTAGAGTTGGAGACTCGTTCTAGAGGAATATCATCTATGTGTCCAAAGGAGGAAAGTTTCCGATTTTGGGAAATGGATGTGTTTGGTACTTGGATAGGGTCCTCTTCAAATTTTTGATCATGAATGGAATAAAGGTAAAGGAGTGGATCATTTTGGAATTCTTGCTCAATAGTAGTGTCTTGATCAAAGATAGGTTTGTCTTGAATAATATGGTTGGGAATGGAATCTTGATCAAGGATAAGTGTATTTTGGATGCCATGATTATCTAGAAGGACTTCTTGGATGGACTTAAAGATAGGGTCATGGGATAGACTACTTTGATCTTGACATGAAGGTGAAGCAATGAAGTCGTGCTTTGGACTTTCCATTTGGCATGTATCCTCAAGTTTAGTAGATGGGATGTGACTTTGGAGACCATGAATAGATGTATTTTCATGACTATATGTAGATTGAGATGGAGTGGCTTGGAAGAGATTAGTGGATGAAGGACTATGATAGGACATGGAGGATTGGAAGGGATTAGTGGATGAAGGACTAGGATAAGACGTAGAGACTTGGAAGGGATTAGTGGAAGGTTGGTTTCCCTTGTCAAGCTTAGGATAGGTATGACTAATATATGTTTTCCGTGGATTAATGGCATGGATTATTCTAAGGAACTCTTGATAATGAGGGTAGATGGATGGAGAACCAGGACTTATGGATTGTTGGTAGGAAGGGTATGTAGGTAGTTTACCATGGGTTGATGTTGGTTGGCATTTGGATTGGATAAATTATCTTTTGAAGTCTATGGCCTGTTGGCATTGACCATTACGGAGTAACTAGTATTCAACTTGACTAGCAAACATATCAAGATAAATTGAAGACATGGTGGTGAGGTTAAGAAAAAATATGGAGTATGACTAAGGTATGTGATATGAGGCCTAAGGTATGACAATGCAAAGAGTAACTTAAGTCTAAGGTATGCAACCTAAGCTATGTTTTTGGGATTTTCTAGGTGCAAATAAGGAATGAATGTAGCTTTTTTTTTTTGTATTTTTCTCTGCAAATAAGGTGTCTAAAATGATGCTATCCTAAGATGATAGTGTCTAAAGATGAAAATTCTAAGCAAGCTTCAAAGGTAATCAATTTTTTGAACCTGAGACGAAGTTACCAACTACCTAAAGTCAAACCAAGGCATCAATTTAGTTATGTCAAGGAACCAATGTAGGACTAGGATCAAAGATAAGGTGAGTTTCCTAACTAGACTAATGAGCTAGGAGGACTCCCTGTAGGAAAAAAAAAGATATGATGATAGGACTAGGTTCAATGACATATTTCATTGACACTATGATTTTTCTAGAGTGTAGATGGTGGACCTATCCTAAAGTTTGCAAAAATGACCCTCCTAGAAGTTTGATCTAAAGGAAATATGCAGTCTAAGATGAAAACTGAGAATTAGGATGACTATAGTAATGACCAAATGATACCTAAAGGATGTGAAATTGAGCGAATCATTTCAGGTTTTAGTTCAAGGTCTATTTGTAGAAAGACAACTGAAACTGGTATAACCGTGTTGACTGGACAATGACTGTGAATTCTGGTTTTCTAATAATCTGGAAAATGCGTCGTAGAATTTATCAAATGTGGTTATGTTTCACACTTGTAGTTTTTTGATGATCAATTATGTGTTTCTGGTAAATGTTCAGTATGTGTGTCAGGTAGATGCAGTTACGTTTCTCATAGATGCAACTCAAAATGACAATTGCGACTTAGAATATAACATATGTGGCTTTTCGCAAAGAAAATGCGAGCTGCTTTGGTAGATGCAACTCTAAAAATAAATTGTGACTTTCTAGTGAACAGTTGTGACTCTCTGTGTATTTTCAGTGATTTGAGATATAAAACTGATGCTATTTTTTGTGTTCAAGTTCTGACAAACAAAGACAATCATAAGATAGAGTGTTTTCAGTCTGATTTTGGACTCAAAGAACATGTAATATGACAACAAACAAGTACAATCCTAATAGGCCAAAAGGCCAAGGGTTTGTATACTTGGTATAGCCCACCGATATACCCCAGATTGGTGTTAAACACCTTTCCTTCTTGAGAGCGGATAACTTAGAAATTTGGTGGCATTGGCTACCCTCCATGGCTCATTAACGTCATTTGAGCACACCAATTTTGGATTCTTGGGAAATGACCTCCCAAGAACTACTATCTTTACTCAAGGGAATCAGTAGTGAGTGTCTTCGGGCATGATATTGTACCCTACACTATACCAAGCAATGACCAAAAAATGGTTGGTCTCTAAAACATAAGGTGTTTAGTATGGGCATGATCCATGTGGCGAGAGTCCCCTTTCGGATCCATCTCGTCAGAACCATAAGTGTGATTCTTGGGCTTTCCCCAAGAATCCACTTTTATATACCAGCTGGAAGTCCCTTGGGTTCAGGGTGCTACCGGTTTGAGTCATCCTCGGGTGAGCAATTTTTCCCACTAGAACAGGCCCAAGTTCTAGAGTTGGTAACTATTTCTCTTACACCCAGGATCACACAGATGCACAAGGGGAGATGATACTTCGATATACCAAATCGTGAGGTAATTACACAGTTGTGCTTTCACACCAAACACAGTAAACACTTGTTAATTTTAATCCAAATGAAAGATTTGCTACACTACCAAACAATCTGTTTCAAAAATTTTACTAGGATCTTCAACATGCATTCTGCAGATAGATTTGTTAGTAGTTTTTAGTATTGTCTTCGCCAATCGTCCTGCAAAAACTCGTTAACTCCTCAAGACATGCTGAAAATAGAAGATTAGTGCAAAAAAACTTAAATGAAAACAACAAAATAAAATAGTGATAACTTTCTCAAAAGTAAACAAAATTTTAAACCATAGATATCTATGGAAAGCTAAGACATAAACCTTCAAAACCCAAAAAAGGTTTTGCAAAATCCTGCAAGACAAAAGTGTTATAAATAAAAGAAAATTCGTGTTTTAACAGCTAAAGCTTAAAAAACTATGATCACTAAAATGACCATAACTTTCTCAAATCTTAAAGAAATTTTAAACCATTTGAAGTTTTGGAAAGCTGAGAACGAGACCTACAAAACCCAGATAATGGTTTTAAAATATTTTATTCACCCATTTTTCTGTGCTCAAGAGAAAATGATGGGATTTCATATGAATTCTTGGTTGTAACCTCCAAAACAACGAGAATAAACAAGAAAACACAAAAAATTCTCTACTAAAATGTTGGGTTCACCAATGTAACGTCTAGAAAATACAGAAAGAAATAGATCAGAGCAAAAATGCAATACAAATCTAAATGCAATCTAGGTTATATCAATAAAGTACAAGGGAATTCAAAATGTAAATAAAGAAACAACCTCACCCAATCTACATTCTTCCAAGATTTATCTCTGTTGTCCTTCTCTATTTTGCTTGTAGTAGTATAATTGCCCTCAGATTTTCAAAGGTTCGTGCAAGTATAGCCTATGATAATGATTTAGCAAAACATCGAAGATTCAAGATAGGTGCTCCAAAAAGTCATAAGATTTTGAGAGAGATTGGAATGATGAAGACTAGATCAATTTATAGAAAATTGATTATTCAAACGATAGGTCAGGATTGAAAGATCAACTGATGGTTGAGATTGACTAATTATTCATGCATTCTAATAATAGTTAGTAATGACATGAGTGATATAAATTAGAAATAGAATTAAAGATTAAATAAATGATTTAATCTTCTAGTTTGGTTTTCAAAAACAGAAGAATTATCTTTGCATGACAAAGATGAAGATGGATTAAAGCAACTCTTGTTTGAATGCACGCACAAGGTTTAATCAATTACATAGGAATATTTAATTAATCTGCATGTACATGCAAATGATTAAGAACTAGATGATTGAATGATTTGACGAAGAGATTACTCGAGAATGCCGCTCAAACATTAAATCAAGAGTTAACTAAGTGATTTGAATAGATCTTTGAGTCGAGTAAAAGTGAATACTTAGATAACTCACACAATTATCTAAATATAGAGGAATGCGTTAAAATATAATTCATGAATTAAATAATTCATTTAATTCAAGATTTGATATTTGAAGAATAATTAAATAAATAAGTTTTATTTAATTAAGTGATGAAGGGATTTAAATGAATAATTAAATAAATAAAGAATTTATTTAATTATAGTTGAAGTATGATAAAGAGTAAATTAAATAAGAATTTATTTAATTTGACAAGAAGGATAAGGTTAATTAGTAACATAATTAAATAAAAAACATTGATTTAATTAATCAGATAGAATAAAGAAAAGTGTGAATTAATTAAATAATTAAGATTATTTAATTAATAGAAGAAATGAAGACTATAGAGAATAATAAAATAATTGACATTATTTAATCATGACCATGAAGAATATGAATTATGAAGAATATTGAAGTCACAGGCTTAGACCAAATTTTGGTGTCTACAGAAGGGATTGGTTTTGATGCAAGGAAAAACCCTAGGGGAGGGATTAGTGTATAATTGTTCCAACATAGCCAATGTGAGGGTTCCTCTTATTGGTTTTGAGATGTTTAGATTGTGGTTTGGACAAAGGAATTTTCCTCACCCCTTTTCGAATGGTTGGATGTATGATATGGGGAAGCTGGTGACACCAAATGTGTTCCCTGATGTAGACTTGCTTAGGGAAATGGATGCATGATATGACCTTGTCACATGGGTAATCAAAGTTAATGATGGAAGGGTTCTGTTAAGCATTAAGAAAGAAGAATTCTGACAGGTTTTTGATTTGAGTGAGCCTAGTATGTACTTGGTTCCTATCAATCTTGAGGAAATGAAGCAGGAGTATGGGAAGTTGAAATAACTCTTCAGAGCTAAGCTGCTCCCACCTCATTTGGCTAGGGAAGGAGGTTCAAGATTCTATATTAGCCCTAGTGACCAGGAACTTTTCAGATTGAATTGCTTTCCAAATCATTTCTTGGCCACTTTTTACTCATTGCGCCAGATTTTGGGTTTCAATCCTAACACAGTGATGCCTATCGCTTACATGTTCATGGGGGTGCAAATACAACACCCTAACTTCTCCGTGACTTATGATTTTTCTTCTTTGTTCGTTGAAAGGATACATGAAGGGTTGTTAAAGTTGTAGAAAAATGATACAGGCACCAAATTCTTCTTGTATTCTATGTTAATGTATATGTTCTTGTTCAAGAATTCTGATTTCTTCTTTGAGAAGATGGAATTAAGGCAATTGGTTGATGGAGAAAGATTGTCAGTACAGATGTGGACTGCAGATTTATCATGTAATAAGGAAAACACTAGGTATGTGCATTTTGACAATTGTTTTGCTTCTAGATTGAGAGCCAGGCTGATGGTAAATGTACCCAGGATTCCTGAGGGACAGGGGTGACATTATTCCATACCCAGTCAACACTGTGTTGAGGGTGTATGGTTTTCAAGGGACCCCTCATATATTTCCATACAATGTGCCACCAAGGGTGAGATTTGTAGAGGTTATGTGGAAAATTGGTTGTATACATGAGGACAACCTTACTGGGAAGGGTAAAGGAGCATTTTTCCCAGATTATACACTGGTGTCAGATTTTTTCTTTTCGAAAGGAGGTTGGGTGCACTTTGGGAAATTATTTGAAGATTGTCATTTGAGGTGTGGTCCTAAGTGACAACATGATCCTGAGGGTTTCTTTTCCCTTTTCAGACAAAGGATAAAAGGTGGTAGGTTTGTGCATGAGTTCAAATTTCCTGAGGACTTGATTAGAAATGAATTTGACCTAAGCAAGCAGGAGTTGAACAAGGAGAAGTGGATAACTTATGATAAGCTAAGGGCCATTATGCACAAAATGGATCCAAAGTATGATCCATTGTTGGAATTCAATCCATACCATAAGAAAATTGACTTTCTGATGAAGAACTTCAAAGAAATCATGGGAACTTTAAGGACTAAGAAGATAAACTTGGAGTTGAGTATGGGTGTATAGGAGCAAGGTCCCAGGCCAATTGAAATGAGGCCAACATACCAACCTATAGGAAAGAGGCCTATTTATAGGAGGAAAAGAGATGATAGCAATGATGAGGAAGAAGAGGATAGAAAAGGGAAAAAAATAATGAAATTTCCTACACAACTAGGTCCAAAATTCAAAACACCTAGGGCAATTAAGATCATTGATTTGGAATCATCACCTGAGGATAGTCCTTCACCACCACCATCTAACCTAAGCCCTAAGAGGAAAAACACTGATTAGCCACATGAGGATTTGGTGGATGAAATTGTTGTCATTGATCAAGACATGCAGATTGGTATGCCTTCCCCTCCTAGGCCAGCTAAATTGGTTCTATCAAATTTGGATATGAAAGGTAAATGTGTGCAAGATGCAAGAATGGAGACATGTAAGGAGTTTCTAGATGATAATACATTTGTAAAAACTCTTATCTTCTTGAAATTGGTATGGAGAATGAAATTGGAAGAATACCAGGATAAGTGTAAGAAGAGAAGAGAATTGAGCCCTGACAAGTCAGACCAGGAGAATGATGATGAAGTGAAAGTTAAATTAATGGATGAATTCAAGAACATTACTCCTAAGGAAGGGAGAAAGTTGGTAAGCCAGGCTGGTGTTTTGATTTTTCCTGAATGGGACATTGCAGATGCAATAACTTTTAATGCTATTCTGAAGTCCAAGCATCCATTGCAAGATTCTGAAGAAGAGGTCAAGGCAGCATTGCAAGATTCTGCTTTCAGTGAAGAATATGAGACCTTGGAAATTTAGGAAATTTCCCCTCAAGGGAGAAAGCCAAATGTTATTGATATTAACCCAAATTTAAAAGGAGGGTTAATAATAAAGAGGGCTTCAGATACCTCAACCACTGGGGCCACTAATTTGACTATAAATATGGCCAAATTGGCCCAAAAAACTGCTGAAAGAGAGGAGGCTGAAAAGAAAAGCCTAATGGAGAAATATAATCTCTTGATTGAGGAATATAGCAAGATGTAGCAAAGGAATGTTGAGCTACAGATTGAGGTGGATAGGTTAAGGTACAAACAGATTGGGGAGACATCAAGTGCTCTAGGGATTAGTACATTGCCTTCCACATCAGGGTCAGTGCCTCCTACTTCTCCTATTGTTTCCACACCAGGGTCTCCTAGTCAAACTCCTTCCCTCAACCCTTCTTTGGAAAAAAATGAGGAATAAATGGAATACTCTGTTGATCCTTCAAAGAAGCAGCTAATGCATAAAATTGAAGAATTACATGCATCTTTGAAGGTGAGGAAGGAGCCCTTCTAAAACAAAAGGAGGTTGTTACTGTTGTATTAAGGCATCTAAATGATAAGGTAGATAATAGATTGTCATCTATATATTCTTTATATTCTTTATTATTAGATGCAATAAAGAATATTGATAGGGATCATGAAATAGTGATACCATTAATTGAAAATTGGATCCCTAGGGCCAATGATTTAGAAATAATCTATAAGGCCTCAAGGTTTGATATAAATAATAGGCCCCGATCATTAAGGCCTACTCAGGTGCTAGTTAATTCATTGCAAGGTTTTCAAACCTTACTAGATGACTTGAGTAGGAAGATCAGAGAGTTGGTGAATAATTTTGATGATTGGTAAAACACATTGTTACCTGACATAATTGATGAGTAGGGGAATATCAGGTCACTCCAACAGTGGCATGATTAGGCAAATGAGGTCATCAATGATCAAATTAAATTAATTTGTGATGACTCAGATTATGATTTATTGGTGAGCTGTATGGAAAAAATCATTAGCACTAGCTCGTTCTTAGAATCTTTTGAAAGGGAAGCAAATCAGGTAGCAGTTAAATACACACCTTATAATGTCAAGGTGAATGAGGTAATTAATTTTGATTGGCCAACTAATGAAGAATACCAGAAATGGGTAAATAAATATTTAATAGAGGAAGAGTAAAAGGAGTGGACTGCTAACGGTTGGAAAATCAGTTTTTGCAGTTACAACGGATTCCAGTTTTGTTTATGGTGGTAGTCTGGGTGCAGGATTCTTGAGGTGTTTTGTTGTTGCATCAACCATTCTCAGCAGGTGCTATGAACAAGAAGATTCTCTAGGGTGATTGATGTTGTAATGATTTTTGGAATATCACTAGGTGTTTTAATTGGCTAGTGACACATGTACTTTCTGGCCCAATGCTTGTTTGCTCCTTCATTTTCTATAAGAAGGATTTTAAGGCTAGAAGTATAGGTTAGAAAGTTAGATATTTTTTGGTTGAGTCTACGTAGAGTTTTAGAGAAAATTGTAAATTTTGATGGTTTTAAGGAAAATGCAATTTAGGTTTTGAGTCATTTTGTAGTAGGTTTTGAATTCATGGGGATTTGATGTTTTATGACAGTACTGGCATTTGAATTGAAATGATTAATTCAAACTCATGTCTCTCCATTGTACATGCATATCTGAATTTTGAATAAGATAATCAAGGGTTGTCTCGTTCATCTCACTCTTGTGGTGTGTATGATTTATTTTTTGGCTTTAATTCAAGGAATTAATTAAATGCTTGAATGGTATTGTAGGTGGATATGTTTTGTATAAGGATTTGATAAGTAGTGTTGGGTTAGAATAAATGTTGATGAAATTGTAAAGCAATTTTCTCAAGAATCTTATATGTTATGTGTTAAATATGTCATAAACCCTTAGATGTTTATGAATTTGACTCCCTCAACAGATATATGGCACTGATCTAAGTTGTACTAATTTTGGATGGTTCAGTATTTTGTTTGTCTTTACCTGGCACTTTCTACAAATTGGAAATCAATGACTATTTTACACTGTGGAATGTGTTGTAGTTATCTCATGCTCCAAATAGTTGATATTTTTGATGAAAAACTAATTCTATTCAGTATTATCCTATTATGTTGAGCTATTAAATAATATTATTTGTTGTTGTTAATTTTTTTTAGGATAATGGTGTAGAGGTTGTAAACACATTAAGGGATCACCCTCCCGGTTCTTGTAGAGCCCAAAGTTTAGGAGGTCTTTAAAATCCTCATCAGTTGGTCCAGGTCCTTCGAGCTACCCTTGATTAGAATTGGAAATTCCATAGGTAGATTAGAAGACCAACCTAGTTATAGTAAAAAAAACCAACACTACCCTTAACCCTTAACCATCTATCTCTCTCCCACTCCCTCCCTCTCTCACCGAATCCCTCTATCTCTCTCTCCTCTACCCATAACCCTAAAACCTAAACCCTTAAACTCTCTACCCTCTACCCTCTATCCTCTCTCTCTCTCTATCTCTCTCCCCTCTACCCTTAACCCTAAACTTTAAACCCTTAAACCATCTACCCTTTATAGCTCTCCAAATCCTTCCTCCCTCCCTCTCTATCAAGTCTCACCCTCGTACCGCCTCTCCTTCTCTCAAGTCTCTCTCTCTCTCTCACTCACTCACTCTTATATTTGTCCCCTCTAACCTTAACCCTCTACCTTCTTCCCTCTACCCTCTATCTCTCTCCCACTCCCTCCCTCTCTCTCACTAAATCCCTCTATCTCTCTCCCCTCTACCCATAACCCTAAACCCTTAACCCTTAAACCCCTCTACCCTCTACCCTCTCTCTCTCTCAGTCTCTCCCTCCTACCCACTCTCCTCTCTTAGGTCTCTCTATCTCTCACTCACTCCTCTATGTGTCTCCCTCTGCCCTTAAACCCTAAACCCTAAAACCTTAACCATTAAACCCTAAACACTTAAACCCTCTACCCTCTACCCTTAACCCTTTCTCCCTCTATCTATCTCCCACTCCACCTCTCTCTTTGAAGTATCTCCATCCTATCACCACTCCCTCTCTTAGGTCTCTCTCTCTCTCCCTTCCTCCCCTCTTCCCTCTCCTTCCCCTCCTACCTCTCTCTCTCTCACTCAAGTCTCTCTCTCTCCCTTAGTCCTCTACCCTCTATCTCTCTCCCTCCTCCTCTCTCTCTCAAGACTCTCCCTCCACCCTCTCCTCTCTTAGGTATCTCTCCTAGCTCACTCCTCTATCCTCTCCTCTACCTTTAACCTAAACCCTAAACCTCCTCTCTGTTGAACCCTCTCTATCTCTCCTCCCTCCCAGTCTCTCTCAAGACTCTCCCTCCTACCCCCTCTCCCTCTCCTAGGTCTCTCTCTCTCACTCACTCCTCTATCTCTCCCTCACCTTTAACCCTAAACCCTAAACTATTAACCCTTAAAATATAAACCCTTAAACCCTCTACCCTCTACACAACCCTCTACCCTCTATCTCTCCCTCCCTCTCCCTCCCTCTCTCTCTCAGGTCTCACCCTCCTACCCCCTCTCCCTCTCCCTCTCTCAAGTCTCTCTCTCTCTCTCACTCCTCTTATCTCCCTCCACTCTACCCTTAACCCTCTACCCTCTATCTCTCTCCCACTCCCTCCCTCTCTCTCTCTCACTGAATCCCTCTATCTCTCTCCCCTCTACCTGTTGGTTATTTTTACTATAACTAGGTTGGTCTTCTAATTTACCTATGGAATTTCCATTTCCAATCAAGGGCAACTCGAAGGACCTGGACCAACTGACGATGATTTTAAAGACCTACACTTTGGGATCTGCAAGACCTGGGAGGGTGATCCCTTAATGCATTTACAACCTCTGCACCATTATCATAAATGACATTAACAACAATGAATAGTATTAGTTAAATATCTCAACATAATAGGATAATACCGAATAGAATTGGTTGTTCATCAATAATATCAACTATTTGGAGCATGAGATAACTAGAACACATTTTCATAGTATAAGATAGTCATCGATTGTTAATTTGTAGCAAGCTCTAGGTAAAGACAAACAAATATAGAACCATAAAAATTAGTACAACTTAGATCAACACCATATATCTATTAGGGGAGTCAAATTCGTAAGCATTTAAGGGTTTATGAAAAATTTAACACATAACAAATAAGATCCTTGAGAAGATTGATTTAAAATCTCCTCAACATGTATCCTAACCCAATACTACCTATCGAATCTTCATACAAAACATATCAACCTACAATCCCCATTTAAGATGTTTTGAATGCTTTGTGATACCAAAATTAGAAGAATAGTTACTTTATTTTTATCAAACCATGGCAGTAGATGTCATGTCCACCATTAAAGCTTACTCATACACTACATGAATGACTCTAATCACATCTGATACAAATTCAAATATTAGTCATTGATCCTTCACCTTGGTCAGATCATTAGACAATTGCCTTCAAAGCAAACTGACATAGTCTCCATCATGGTAATAAGGGGCCCACCATACTACTCATTTCCATGGAGATCCACATGGTGCCTACCCGTAATATCACAATCAATAAAGATCTCACAACTTTTGATCACGTGATGGTGGACAACCGTGGATCTCAACCATCGGAAATCTTGTTTGTTCAACACAGTTGCCAACCTTGCTATTAACCATCGAGCACCTTTCTACCGAGATTATAACATCTCCATTGATTTAAAACATGTGCATCTTATAACTGCTTTAGTAACCTGCGACATAATGTATTAAAGATGCATCAAAGTATTTATCATTCCTTCAGCTTCACCAAATGAGACACGTGGCGCTCGCCCTTGATATCAAGATCAACAAAGACAGTGTGGTGGGGTCATTGTGGGATGGCGGGGAATGGATGAGATCACACGACGATTGATCTATAGCCATGCGAACTTGTCCCTCTGCAAAATAAAAACATTTATTGGGGGAGAGGGCCCAATAGTCATGTGGGGTCCAATAGTCGCGCACTCAATCGTGATGATAATAACCAGTCTTACCACATATTTATACTATATATTGTAAATAAATAGTCCAAATGTAAATAAATAAAAACCAAATGTTGATAAAAAATGGACCCATACTTGAACACATGAGAACCTCTAAATGTTATATGAAAAAAACATAAATACATTCATGAAGAAGTGAAATAAGTATTTTTTTGTTTCAAATAAAATATCATAACTCTCCACTATAAGTATATCATTTAAAAATAAAATGCTCATTTAATAAATAAGACACTCATTTAAACAAGTATTGTTATCATAGTGAAAAATATTGTTCTTATGTGTACAACAATTGGGGTAGCAATGTACAAGCATTGGATAATTTTATATTAATAGTTTGTCCTATCACAAATATAAAAGGTAAGCATAATAAATAACATGTATTTTCCCATTAAATGTGAAGGATTTTCAAAAAGCTTTAGTGTTCAACTATTTGTCCATTTTTGTTCAATATAAGTTGTATTTTAAATAATTATGTGTTGCTTTTATAACAACAAATAGATTTTTTGTGTTCAACTATTAGTCCATATGTGTTGAATATAAAAGGTAGAGATATCAAAGATTTATGGTTATCAATAAGTATTTGGTCCACTTAGATTGTATATTAATTTTAATTTAAATAAAAATATGATATTCTACAAGCAACAAATGATATTTTTTTGTTCAACTATTGGGGGTTCCATGATTAAGTTTTGGGTGAACCTTTAAAAAGTCAAATTTTAGAAACTTCTCAAAAGATATATTGATGTGGCGAGTTGCATGATGAGTCGCTCCTCCAAACCTTAGTTATAGATAAATAAGAGACTAGTCTACATTTCAAAAAAAAAATGAAGGTTCTACGATACTCCATTCAATTGCTACATGGTGAGAAAGTTAGCCTGCATGACTACTGGGCCGTCTCCCCTAAAGGAATAATGGGACATCAATAAGCCAGCGAAAATCAATGACATAAGTTGTTTTAATGAGGGAACATGGGACCAACGAAAGACTTAGGAAAAATAAAGTCAGGCAAAGGAAATAAAATGATAAAACAAAAGGGGGCCCAACCTAGATGAAGCGATGGGTCTTATATCGTTTTAAAACCTTCCCAAAAAGTAACGTCCAAATAGATCCCATCCAAGGTGTAAGATGAACAATAAGGTTTTACATGAAGATGAAGGTAAAACCCCAACCTTAGGCTTTTCCCAAAGACCATAGATGACCAGAGACACAAGGTAGGATAAAATAGAACATAGAGAACAAAACTTTGAAGTTCCATCACTACCCATAACCCTTAACCCTTAAACTGTCTACCCTCTCTCTCTCAAGTCTCTCCCTCCTACCCCCTCTCCCTCTCTCAGGTCTCTCTCTCTCACTCCCTCTATCTCTCTCCCCTCTACCCTAAACCCTAAACCGTAAACCCTTAACCCTTAAAATCTAAACCCTTCAACCCTCTACCCTCTACGTTTAACCCTCTACCCCTTATCTCTCTCCCACTCCCTCCCTCTTTCCATCTCTCTCTAAAGTCGTACCCTCCTACCACCTCTCCCTCTCTTAAGTCTCTCTCTTTGTCTCTCACTCACTCTTATCTCCCTCCCCTCTACCATTAACCCCCTACCTTCTACCCTCTACCCTTAACCCTCTACTCTCTATCTCTCTCTGTTGGATCTTAGTTGTGATCATATAGTTTTTCCTTGATGAAAAAATCCCTTTGAGTTGGTTCTCTTTGATGATCAGTCTCAGTTTGGATCTTTATGCTTTATTATGGAACCTTTTTAATTTCTCTTGGCTATTACAGATAGTTATTTGTTATGATTCAAATTCATGGTGATGAGATCTCTGGTTCATGTTATGAATGCTATTTCTTTGAATGACAGAGTTTGACAGATGGTTTCTTTGTCAGGATGGTTCTCCTTGCATACCACAGGTGTATTTCACATGATTACAAGCCATTTGATTACATTCCTTGAACTCACATTTTTTAAAGGCATTACAGTTACCTTGGTTCTGACATCTCTTTTGTCTAATGTTTTTGGTTGTTTCTCATTCGGGCTTACACTCTTCAGCATGAGTATGGTAGGGTCTCCCCGATCCACTTTGAAATGTCTGTGTTGCCTATCGGCAAGACATTTCTAATGTCATGGTGATTGAATTTAACATATAGGCTGCTTTCGGTGTGACTTTCCCGTTGTCCTAGCGACTAGCACAAGAAAGGTTATTTCGGCAAGACTTGTCCTTTGTTTCGGTGACTGAAAGTGATCTCTATCAGCATATGTAATACCATCGGGATAAGGTCTTAGCGAAGACATATTGTCTCCCCGAGCAGTGCATGTGGAAATCTATCGATGAGAGTTGTGGCGTCATCATATGGTCTTATCAAACTCTTCTGGTCTCACCGATGGGCGCATTAAAAGATTCACTTTGGCCATACTTGGAGTATTCGGTTTAATATCTCAGTGAACTCAAGTGTGTCTCACTAAACGTATGCATATGGAAACTTATCGGTAAAACTATTGGCTATCGATATAATGTCTTGGCGAATTCGACTTGTTCCACCGACCGAAAAACATTAAGGTAGTCTCTTTGGTAAGAGCTAGGGTTTTCAGTGAGAGGTCTCGGTGAGTGACCTTCAGTCTCACCGATGGAACATAAAATAACTTTGTCGGCATAGGATCTATCCTGTCTTAGCGACTCCGAGTAAATGAAGACTTTCAGTATGACTCAAGAATTCTATGAGAGATCTCCTCGATGACGGTATGCTATAGCGACACTCATAAGAATGAAGGTTACTTTTTGGTGAGAGAACTGTTGTGTCTTGCCAACCACTGATAATGAAATACATTTCGGTAAGACTCATGTGTTTTGATGTAGAGTCTCAGCGAACCCGCAAAGTCTTGGCGACAAAGTCTAATGAATGAATTTTGGCAGAAGGTTGGTATTGTCTCAGCAACTCTTAGTGGATAAAGTCTTTCGGTATAATGAAGTTATCTATATGAGGTCTCCCTGAAAGCAATATGTCATGGCGATAGGAATGATCATGTGAGCTTTTGATAAGACACAGGATGCTCTACAAGATGTAACCCTGACTACACATTGTCTTGGCGAAGGTGGATGAAGGATACATCTCAGCGAGAGTGTGTTTTTGTCACAGCGACTCATAATGGATAAAGCCTTTCGGTGAAACATAATGAAATCTACATAACTCCTCCCCGATAGCAAAATGTCATAGCGACAAACAAAGGGATGACTGACAGTGGTAAAGTGACTTTCGGCATAGGTATTGAAGTGTCTCAGTGACACCGAATGAAAGGATGACTTTTGGAAAGACATGGTGTGCTGTATAGGAGGTCTCTCCGATATCAAAAGGCTATAGCGATAGTGAATGGAACAAAAGGGCATCTTGGTAAGAAAATTACTCATGTCTCAGTGATTGGTAAGAACATAACCCATGGATCTCAGCGTGACTTAATGTATTCATTATGTCTTCTCCCCGACTTTGATGGCGAAAGTGTTAACTAAGGGAATGAGTGGCGATTTAATTGCCTTCGGTAGAACTTTCTAGTTGTCTCAGCAAATAGTTTATGAAGACTCAAAACATTGTGGTCGTCATCATGGATTGGCATCAAATCTTAGAACGGTTACATAACAGGATATTCATCGAGTTTCTTTTTGAGCTGTTGCATTTTTGGATGATTTGTAGCTCTTTGGATAAGCGTTACTATTGATTTTTATCATCATCGACAGACTGTCATTATTATGCCTCATATTTAAAAATCTGCAAGAGAATCTAAGAATCTTGTGAAATGCATTCTTTGAGGATTTCTTCATAACTGACATACTTGAAATGTATATATAAACCTGTGTTGAAAACAGTGAAGGTTGGTGATTGTAATTCTCTAGTTGTAATCCTTAGGGTATTATGTAGATGAGAAAACAAAGAAATATGTGCTTAACTAAAAATAGAGAGATCCTCTGATATTATGAGTGTAATTCTAAAATCTGAGTAAGGGGTTGGTGCTCCTTGACATTGGTGTCTCTAAATGAGGGGTTGGTGCTCCTTGAGATTGGTGTCTCTAAATGAGGGTTTGGTGCTCAGAAATTAGCCTATAAGGCATTATTAACAATGGTTTTTGAAGTTTAATCCAGTAAGGCAGTTTAGGAGTGGTTTTTCTACCCCAGGAGGGTTTTCCACTCATCAAATATTTTGTCTCTTTGTTCTTTTGTGTGCTCACTACTTTTCTATGTTGATTGTTGTTTCATTTCATAGTTGGGTTTATTGCTTTTCTCAATTCTATTTATGAATGATTACATTCAACTCATGAATGTATTAATCAAAGTAATATTGAGATCAAATCTGAGCTATGTTTTGGGACATGCAAGATATCTCACTCAAATAATATTTTCATAAGCTGTCAAATAGACTGAGTTAATGTTGTCATATCTTTGTGCTTTCAAAAGTGATTACTCTACTCTATTGTTGAAAGAAAAGTAAATCAGAATTAAACATCTCGGTCGAAGTTGAAAAAGTTTTTGACACTGATTCACCCCCCTCTCAGTGTCTGCCCATAACTCCAACAATTGGTATTAGAGCGTAGGGTCCTCTGATAGGTCTAAACCACCTAGGATTGTTCCTGGTTTCTTTCTTGGAGTAGTTTGGTTAATATGGGAAAGAACAGAAGGGATAAGGGAAAAAGATGTTCTTAGCAAAATGCTATTCATCATGCTCAACCTGAATCTAGTATAAGGAATAACGAGGAAGAGCTCATAATCAGTAGCTCTAAAATGGTAGAGTTTCCTAGATCTGGAACTCCTCATTTCAAAGAAACAAACTTTATTATATGGAAAAATAGGATGGAAACATTCTTACATTCTTTAGGATCTGAAGTGTGGGCAGTAGTTGAAAAGGGTTGTACTACATCTGCAACATCTCCTTCCTCTCTTGAGGAGATGAAAGCTCTTGAATTCAATACCAGAGCTATAAATGCTATTCTTAATAACTCACCAAATAAACTCATTACAATAGTCATTCATTACAGCAGTGCTAAGGATGTTTGGGACAAGTTAACTGAAATGAATTAGAATAGTGAGTTACAAGAGGAGATATCTTTGGATACTGAAATAAGTTGTGAAACATCTGAGAGTGAAGAAGGTGTAAACCTTCATAGTTATGAAAAGAAGTCGAGGGAGATCATTAATGAATATTTAGATGATCAAGAAACTTGTGTAAAAGTAGATCAATCTTTGGGTGAATTCAACTTTGAACAGGAATATGATGAACCAGAAAGTGAGGTTGATTTGGAAGGTGAACTCCTATGCACCTTAGATACTATTAAGCAGCTTAGAAAAGAAAACCAGTCTTTAACAAGACAGCTTCAGCTCGTAGAGAGTCTGGAAGTCAAGTTAAAAGACAAGGATGAGTTGTGTAATAAACTAGAAATTGAGATTGATTCTTTAAAGAAATATTCTGATAATGATTCCTTGTTAAAATAACTAACTCTTAAGGATGATATGATTATTAGTCAGAAAATTGAAATTGAAGAATATAAGAGGATTGCAGATGTTGTGAGTTCTGATTTGGAGATTAAAAATATTGTTTGTCTAAAACTTGAAGAAGAAGTAGTTGCTTTAAGAAAAGAGCTTGAAAGTTTCAATGGTCAATTTGGTAAATTTCAGAAATTTGATCATAGTACTAATATATTGAATGAGATGTTGGGCATGCAAAAGCATTCTAAAGATCCTATAAGAGTAGGATATGAGGTTGGACAAAGCTCTGTAGACAAATCCAAACATGAAATAGTGTTTACTACTTCAGATGGAAAGAAGTTTACAGCCAAGCAAACACCAAGAATGAAGATTGATCTTGGTTACAGTATTTCTGCATCAAAGGGTAACATTGACACTAGAAGACAATCTAAAGGTATTCATAGAGAAAGGAAAAAATGTCTTCAGACCTTCACATCCTTGGCATGATCATTCATTCAGGTATAGTCATTCTTTCCAAGGATATTGTTATGTTTGTAATGACTATGGTCATAAGGCAATTGATTGTATAAGATGGTTAAACAAAAATCATTCGAATGTCCCTAGAAATGAGGATGTGGTGTGTTACAACTGTAACAATTTTGGTCACTTGTGAAGAGATTGTAGAATAAATACAAGTGATAATAATGTAGGGAACAATGCTGGAAAAGTCTGTAGGAAGTCTTTTATTTCTTAGAACAATCACAAAATCATTTGTTTCAGATGTAATAACATTGGACATAAAGTACAACAATGCAGATTAAATAGAAAGATAGGTACTTTAAGCAAACAAGTGAAAAATTCTTCATTGGTGTGGAGAAGGAAGAGAAATAAAGATGCTTCTGAGAAAACTCCTTGTGCACTCCTTGCACAAGAGTTGCCTTCCATGTCTTGAGAAGAAGCAAAGACTTAGGGGGAGTCTATTATGATAATATGTTTTACCCCTATGGAGTCTAGAATGAGGTATGACATCTTGCATTTGCTTTTGGTGATATAAGATGTAGAGAAATGGCTTAAGTTCCTTAACATTTTGTTATTTCTGACAAAGGTAATCATCCGATTTGAAAGTTAATGGATAAATATCTACTTTAAGGACTGTTTTTGCTTGGTCTAGTGGTTGACATTTTTTAGAAGTTTTTGGGATGATAGTGCACTTTGTTCTTAAATGAACTTTTTGGATGCTTGGGTTTTGGAAATAATGATATGTCCTGATGACATCTTTGAGTGGTGTGGAGACATATAGGTGAGTTCCTCAACATCTTAAAGATAAGAAAGCCTTTGTTTTTGAAGGGATGTTGATGGATTTATCTTTGGAGAATAGTGATTGAAAAACATGTTTGATGTTATGAATTATTTCTGTGATGATATTATTCAGTGTTGCATGAAGAAGCTGAGTTAAGATTGTGTACTGAATGAAGATACTTACAATGTCTTTTGCGAGCTGTTATCAAGGAATTGAGTGTTTTGGTCTTCTAAGTATGGTACAATGATCTAAGTAGGTTGCTACAGCTGTCTTGAGAATTGTGTATGTTCATGGGATATGCTCTGATGTTTGTGTTTCAATGAAGGAAGGTGACTAGTAGAATTAACCTCATCGTGTATGGCTGGGACTTATTATTGAACTTTGAAATTGAGTGTTGTGTGTGAAAGTGAGTGCAAGTTATATATATGAAAGCTACTTGAATTCATGTTTTGATAGAATCAAAAGGAGAGAGCTTTGGTGTGATGCCTTGAAGATAGATTATCTGCACGATGTTATTAATTTTCTAATTTTGAATTGGGAGTTATTGCATGGGTTGTTACTGCTGATTTCTCTGATAATTTCTGTGCATTTGAAGTGAGTGAAGTTGTGTTGTTATAGTATGATGCTCTATCTTGCATTGGTGATGTGAAGTTATTCAATATGTCTACTGCACTATTGCTCTATTTGCAGCCGATTCTTATGGTATTTGGTTGGCTTCTCAGTTGTGTTATGGCAATGCACATTTTCTTCTATCCTTTGTCATTGAGGCAAAAAGGGGGAGAGTCATTTGTGTTTTTCTATCAGGGACACAGGGAGAGTTTGTTGACTCTTAGTTGTGATCATATGGTTTGTCCTTGATGAAAAAATCCCTTTCAGTTGGTTCTCTTTGATGGTCAGTCTCAGTTCGGATCTTTATGCTTTATTATGGAACTTCTTTAATGTCTCTTGGCTATTATAGATAGTTATTTGTTATGATTCAAATTCATGGTGATGAGATCTCTGGTTCATGTTATGAATGCTATTTCTTTGACTGACAGAGTTTTACAGATGGTTTCTTTGTCAGGATGGTTCTCCTTGCATACCACAGGTGTATTTCACATGATTACAAGCCATTTGATTACATTCCTTGAACTCACATTTTTTAAAGGCATTACAATTACCTTGGTTCTGACATCTCTTTTGTCTAATTTTTTTGGTTGTTTCTCATTCGGGCTTACACTCTTCAGCATGAGTATGGCAGGGTCTCCCTGATCCACTTTGAAATGTCTGTGTTGCCTATCGGCGAGACATTTCTGATGTCATGGTGATTGAATTTAACATACAGGCTACTTTCGGTGTGACTTTCCCATTGTCCTAGCGACTGGCACAAGAAAGGTTATTTCGGCAATACTTGTCCTTTGTTTCGGTGACTGAAAGTGATCTCTATCAGCATATGTAATACCGTCAGGATAAGGTCTTAGTGAAGAAATATTGTCTCCCCGACTAGTGCATGTGGAAGTCTATCGGCAAGAGTTGTGGCATCATCATATGGTCTTAGCGAACTCTTCTGGTCTCACCGACGGGCGCATTAAAAGATTCACTTTGGCCAAACTTGGAGTATTCGGTTTAATATCTCAGCAAACTCAAGTGTGTCTCACCGACCGTATGCATATGGAAACTTATCGGTAAAACTAATGGCTATTGATATAATGTCTTGGCAAATTCAATTTGTTACACCGACTGAAAAACATAAAGGTAGTCTCTTCGGTAAGAGCTAGGGTTTTCGGTGAGAGGTCTCGGCGAGTGACCTCCGGTCTTGCCAATGGAACATAAAAGAACTCTGTCAGCATAGGATCTATCCTGTCTTAGCGACTGAGTAAATGAAGAATTTCAGTATGACTCAAGCATTCTACGAGAGGTCTCCTCGATGACGGTATGCTATAGCGACACTCATAAGAATGAAGGTTACTTTTCGGTGAGAGAACTATTGTGTCTTGCCAACCACTGATAATGAAATACATTTCGGTAAGACTCATGTGTTTCGATGTAGAGTCTCAGCAAACCCATCAAGTCTTGGCGAAAAATTCTAATGAATGAATTTCAATGGAAGGTTGGTATTGTCTCAGCGACTCTCAGTGGATAAAGTCTTTCAGTATAACGAAGTTATCTATATGAGGTCTCCCCGAAAGTGATATGTCATGGTGACAAGAATGATCACGTGAGATTTCGGTAAGACACAAGATGCTCTACAAGATGTCACCCTGACTACACATTGTCTTGGCGAAGGCGGATGAAGGATACATCTCGGCGAGAGTGTGTTTTTGTAACAACGACTCATAATGGATAAAGCCTTTTGGTGAAACATAATGAAATCTACATAATGTCTCCCTGATAGAAGAATGTCACAGTGACAAACAGAGGGATGACTGACAGTGGTAAAGTGACTTTCAGCATAGGTATTGAAGTGTCTTAGTGACACTGAATGAAAGGATGACTTTCGAAAAGACATGGTGTGCTTTACAGGAGGTCTCTCCAATATCAAAAGGCTATAGCGATAGTGAATGGAACAAAAGGGCATCTCGGTGAGAAACTTGCTCATGTCTCAGCAATTGGAAAGAACATAACACATGGCTCTCGGCGTGACTTAATGTATTCATTATGTCTTCTCCCCGACTCTGATGGGTCTTGGCGAAAGCATTAACTAAGGGAATGAGCGGTGATTTAATTGCCTTCGGCAAAAATTTCTGGTTGTCTCAGCGAATAGTTTACGAAGACTCAAAACACTGTGGTCGTCATCATGGATTGGCATCAAATATCAGAATGGTTACATAACAGGATATTCATCAAGTTTCTTTTTGAGCTATTGCATTTTTTGGATTATTTGCAGCTCTCTAAATAAGTGTTACTATTGATTTTTATCCTCATCGACAGACTGTCATTATTCTGCCTCATATTCAAAAATCTGCAAGAGAATCTGAGAATCTTGTGAAATGCATTCTTTGAAGATTTCTTCGTAACTAACATACTTGAAATGTATATATAAACTTGTGTTGAAAACAGTGAAGGTTGGTGATTGTAATTCTCTGGTTGTAATCCTTAGTGTATTCTGTAGATGAGAAAATAGAGAAATATGTGCTTAACTTAAAACAGAGAGATCCTCTAATATTATGAGTGTAATTCTAAAATTCGAGTAAGGGGTTGGTGCTCCTTGAGATTGGTCTCTAAATGATGGGTTGGTGTTGCTTGAGATTGGTGTCTCTAAATGAGGGTTTGGTGCTCCTTGAGTTGGTGCTCAGAAATTAGCCTATAAGGCATTGCTAACAGTGGTTTTTGAAGTTTAATCGAGTAAGGCAGTTTAGGAGTGGTTTTTCTACCCCAGGAGGGTTTTCCACTGGACAAATCTTTTGTCTCTTTGTTCTTCTATGTGCTCACTGCTTTTCTATGTTGATTGTTGTTTCATTTCATAGTTGGGTTTATTGCTGTTCTGAATTCTGTTTATGAATGATTACATTCAACTCATGAATGCATTAATTAGAGTAATATTAAGATCAAATCTGAGCTATGTTTTTGGAAATGCAAGATATCTCACTCAAATCATATTTTCATAAGTTGTCAAATAGTCTGATTTAATGTTGTCATATCTTTGTGCTTTCAAAAGTGATTACTCTACTTTATTGTTGAAAGAAAAGGAAATCAGAATTAAACATCTTGGTTAAAGTTAAAAAAGTTTTTGACATTGATTCACCCCCCCTCTCAGTATCTGCCCATAACTCCAACACTCTCCCACTCCCTCCCTCTCTCTCTCACTAAATCCCTCTATCTCTCTCCCCTCTACCCTTAACGCTAAACCCTTAACCCTTAAACCACAAACCCTTAAACCCTCTACCCTCTACCCTCTCTCTCTCTCAGATCTCCACCCCCTCCTTCCATTATGTCTCCTCTCCCCTCCATTCCTTCCTTCCTCCGTCTTCCACTCCCTGTCCTCCTTCTCTCCGGGTCTCCTCTCTCTCCCTCCTTCCTTCCTCCACTCCCTCTCCATCTCTCCACCACCCTACCACCTTCTTTTCCCTTAAACCCTCCTACCCTCTCTCTCTCTCTCTCCAATTCTCTCCTCCCCATTTCCCTCTCCTGGATCTCTGTCTCTCACTCCCTCCCTCCTACCCTTCCATTCCTGGCCCTCTTCCATTTATTCCTCTATCTATCTCCCTCTCTCTTTCTCCATCCACCACTCCCTCTTGTCTCTCCCTTCCTCCCCTCTTCCTCCTCTCCCTCTTTATGTCTCTGTCTCTCCACCCTCCTTCCCTGCATCCACCATCTTCCACCCTCTATCTCTCCCTCCCTCCACCCCCTCTCTTGCGTCTCTCTATCCACTCCCTCTATCTCTCTCCCCTCACCTTTAACCCCTAAACCCCTAAACTCTTGGCCCATAAAACTCCTAGACCTTAAAACCCTCCTACCCTCTATCTCTCCACTCCCTCCCTCTCCCTCTCTCTAGGAATCTCTTTTTCCCTACCCATATCCCTCTCTCTCTCTCTCTCACTCACTCCCTCTATCTCTCCCTCTACCTTTAGCCCTTAAGCCTAAACCATTAACCCCTTAAGCTCCTAAGCCCTTAAACCCCTCTATGCTTAACCCTCTGCTTAACCCTCTACCCTCTATCTCTCTCCCACTCCCTCCCTCCCTCCTTCCCTCTCTCTCAAGTCTCACCTTCCTACCTCCTCTCCCTCTCTCAAGTCTCTCTCTCGTAAAAAACATTAACAACAATAGATAATATTATTTAATAGCTCAACATAATAGGATAAAACTGAATAGAATTGGTTGTTCATCAATAATATCAACTATTTGGAGCATGAGATAACTACAACACATTCCACAGTGTAAAATAGTCATTGATTTGCAATTTGTAGAAAGCGCTAGGTAAAGACAAACAAAATACTGATCCATCCAAAATTAGTACAACTTAGATCAGTGCCATATATCCATTGAGGGAGTCAAATTCATAAAAATCTAAGGGTTTATGACATATTTAACACATAACATATAAGATCCTTGAGAACATTGCTTTACAATTTCATCAACATTTATTCTAACCCAACACTACTTATCAAATCCTTATACAGAACATATCCACCTACAATCTCATTCAATAATTTTAATTAATTCCTTGAATTAAAGCCAAAACATAAATCATACACACTACAAGAGTGAGATGAATGAGACAACCCTTGATTATCTTATTCAAAATTTAGATATGCATGTACAATGGAGAGACATGAGTTTCAATTAATCATTTCAATTCAAATGCCAGTACTGTCATAAAACATCAAATCCCCATGAATTCAAAACCTACTACAGAATGACTCAAAACCTAAATTGCATTTTCCTTAAAACCATCGAACTTTACAATTTTCTCTACAACTCTACCTAGACTCGACCAAAAAATATCTAACTTGCTAACCCATACTTCTGGCTTGAAATCCTTCTTATAAAAAATGAAGGAGCAAACAAGCATTGGGCCAGAAAGTACCTCTCATTTCACATGCTTTTCTTCACAAAACTCTTGAGGACAACAGTTATACCTTATATATTTCTCATCCTACGCCCTATTCATGCATCCTACAATTACAACAGTATCCATGGGGCCTCTTACACAAGGTACAATAATAAAAAAAAGTGTAAGAGCCCCTTTATATCATGTTTGGACTACAAAACCGTCAAAAATAGGGTAACCGGGTTGTATGCAAAGAAATGAAACTTTCTAACTCAAATCAACGCCTTAAGTCCTTAGATTAGATTCAAATGAAAGATAACACATGTCTTCGTGACTTGGAATTGATTTCACATCAAAATATTGCTGCATGTGACCATACAATGCTGTGTAATAGAAAAATACAAATTTTTTGAAAAAAAACATAGATTTTTGAATGTCAAGAGCTTGTATGTAAAATCCTCAACCATCAACAACCATTAAAATGATCACTTTATGCTTTTTAAAGGCCTTTACACGTCAACCACTAAACATCCACCTCTACAACTAACTTTTTAATCTCTTATGATCACATGAAACATAAAACACACTAATTTCAAGGTTGTTAACATCACTATTGAAATGTTTTAATTTTTTGACCTTTCAAACATTAAAAAGTAAATCATTAAATTAATTATGTAATGGCATAAAAACTAAAAACATTATGAATTAATTATGTAACCACATAAGTCAAATATAATTCTATCAAGACATTAATATCAAATAGATAACATAATCGCATAACTCATACATTTCAATGTCATTGATATTCTTCTTCATCCAACTCTTTGTTTGTATCATCCAATCTAGATTCAACATTGTAAGGATTGGTCATATCATCATCATCATCATCGATATTAGTTTCGATAATTTCATCATCCACATGGATATCATCTTCATGAACATTAACTCCTACATCATGATGATCTAGTTCCTCCTCTTCGACATCTTCATCAGGGAAATCATCAAGTAACTATTGATCCTGAATATCATCTACATCATTTTCTAGTTCTTTAGTATCTTCTTCTTCCACCACATTATACTTTATTGGCCTTCCTCTTAGATCATGTCTAACAAAAAATTACCTACCCAGTTTACCTAGAACCTCTAAGTAAAATACCTGCTCACATTGGCTTGGAAGAACATAACGCTCATTTCTAGTTCACTCAATCCACCTTGTATTAACCATGGTAAATCCATTATCATGTTCAATAATAGTTCTCTCGGGATTTTTTTCATTCAATCATAGCCTGTACCATAGGAGGAAAAAAAAAAAATAATCTGAAGGACTTGAAGTCACACTCAATTATATCATCCAAAATCCCATAGTATCAATTTTTTGAGACTTCTAGATGTATGCCGCTTCTAGATGAAACATTAGTCACCTAAAAGACTGCAGTTATACCAGAATCACAAGTTTTCTTCATGTCATCCAACATTTTGATTGAAAATTTATGACCATTGCACCACATAGCCTTGTGGTGTTTCACATGCAATATGTCAAACATTTTAAAATTATTGCAATATTGTCAATTGGTAAAAATATTTATTCTTGGTTGAATGTATGCAAAGAAAACAATCTCAACATATATATACATCAATATAATTGAAAATAATTAAATAATATGAGTGATTAATATATTTATACGTACCTATTTATCTCTTAAACCATATGCTAAATCAATTTCCCTTTGTGTAACATTGGAATCTCCATTACGATGAGATTCTTTAACCAGTGAAGCCACACCTTCCCATGTTAATGCATGACCAAATTTGTGACATACTTCAATCGATACCGTCATCCAATCAAGATTGTTTGTGGTATACAAATGTAGTGCATCCCACTCTCGACCAACTGTATCAAAAAAATTTGAAATTCACAAACGACATATAATTAGTTAAATACCACAGTATATGACCTTAATTTATAATTGATGTATATTGAAGATTAAAAATTACATAAAAACCATATGTAAAATGAATTCTAATTAATCTCCATGACCATCTTATAATTACCTCTCACTTTTCTCAATCTACCTTTCCCCATCAGGTACTCCCCTTCGAATTTGTTAATGGAGTTAGGATCCCAAATGCGATCTACATGGATCTTTGCTACAAACTTAGAAAGATATTCACTAATGTACACCATGGTCTGGTATACCATATATCCCTCCACCATAGAACCCTCAGGATGTTCTCTTTGTCTAACCAAAGCCTTAAAAAAATTCAAGTGCCTCTCAACCATCCACATTGACCTTGTGTGTATAGGTCCACACAATTCAATCTACTCAACTTAGTGTCTGAGGTAGTGTTCTTATGCATTGAAAAATGTCAAAGGTAGACACTTTTGCATTTCACACATTAAACGAGGATTTTTTCTCTTCCAATAATTTATATCTTTTTTATGTATTTCTTTAGATAACAACCATTTACAAGTGATTCAAGGCGCAAATATATTAACGAGATTTAACAAAAATATACAATATATTAGATAACAAGTAAAAAGAATGGCAATTATAAGATGTATACAACGAATTGAACAAATATCTCTACTTACCTCATGTATTTTCCAAGATCATATATAACTTGCTTGAAATTGTTGTTAAAGTTGTCTGGGAGAGATAGAGGTAGAACGTACTGGAACAATTATAAAATGATCTTTTCATTATTTTTCCAAAAGCAGTAAACATAATACACTAAAAAGTACTTGCATTATACAAGTGTATATAATATACCAGAATAATTACCTTAATGAAGGTGTGCCAATCATGCGTTTTCATCCCTAACCCAAATTCACCTTTCTTTGTTATTATATTGTTTATGCTCGCAATAAATGTTGTGGGAAATCAATTTTTTCGTATGAATTATTTTATAGCATTGCTTTTCTACTCCATTAATAACCAAGGAAGGCACTTATATTAATTTGGTCTCCGTCGCTATTTAATTGAATGACATTTTTCATTGCATGATTGGCTTCCTGAATGTCACTACAAATTTTAATAATTTTTTCCTTGTCATGCCTTCCATCCAATATTTTCCATAATGTTTTTGTTATATTTTTCAGATATGCATTGTATCAAAAAAATGCACATTTTGTAGCGGCTCATAGTAGGGAAACCTAGTAAATTATCTAGGATAACTTTTCAGTCCCTGTGGAAGCTGGCCATTAACACCTTGATGACCTTCATGAAGCATATAAGTTAAACAAATTAACAATGACAATCATTGTCAATTACAACATGAGTAAACACAACACAATATAAAAATATAAATTAAAAACATATGTTATATGATAGATAAACAATTTGATCTGATGTATAACCTTGACGATTAATTCTATTATATTCCAACTTCCATAGGCGAGGTGTCATTCTTCATGGTTTTGATGTAGTCTCTTCTTTCCCATTGAAAAGATGTTTTTCAGTAGTTCGATACTTATGTTTTCTATGGAGGAAGTGCCTATACTCATCAAACACCTACTTTCCTAAACTTGTTGAACGACGACATTTCATCTTTGGACCAAAAATTGGACATGCAAATTTTCCCTTTGTTTGAAGACATGCAAGATCATTTATAATTGGATTAAATATGCCAATTTTTATAATTATATATAATGAATAGATTATTTTAAAAACATGCATGATATCTACTTCATAAAATTAAATATTGTTAAAGTGCAGCCGAATGTTATAACATACCACAAAAATGTGTTAGCCCTGAGGCATCATGAATTGTCCATACACGCATTGCATGGAATTGAAATTGTCTTTGTCCTATTTGTCTAGAGACGTCATACATAGTTATTCCATTCCATAACTTTAGTAACTCGTCAATAAGAGACTCGATATATACATTCATATATTTAACTTGGTACTTACCTAGTTGAATGGACATAAACATTACATAATTATTATAACCATTTTTCTGCAATATATATAAATTAATGTACATGACTATTGAATGAAAAAAATATAAGTCATTATGCAACAAATAAGACAAATGAGATGCTACTATGTTAAATGAAATTGATGTAAACAAATACCTAGAACAATCATTGACAACATTATGTGCTCCCTCTTTATTGACATCCATGGAGGAATGTTATTGTTGATAACGAAAACAAGCCACACTGAGTAAATAGATCTTAGCTCTCCAAATGGATTGACACTATCCGCTCCCAATGAAAGCCTAAGATTACGATGTTCTTCTTTAAAGTGTGGCCATTTTTCCTCCATGTCCCTAAATGTAGAAGCATCCCTAGACATTCAAAGAATGTCATATCCACTTCTATTCCATGCATGGTAATCCATAAATTGCGCTAATCTTTCGCACCTAAATAATCGTTGCATACGTGGAATAATGGGAATATAACGAAGAACCTTGTGAAACATCTTTTTTGTTAGTTGATCTATTCGATATCTACTGATATGATATTATAAGAATTCTATTGTAAATTCATGTTGTTTATGATATATAATATGATCATTTGGACATGCATCTATTGCTTGATACTCCATTCATATATCTTTAATAATGCCAGATAAATGTCAGTATGAGCGAGGTAAAATATTTGATGGTGGTAACAAAAATTCACCAATCAATCTACAATTTTTTTTTTTGTTAATATAAAGAATATTAATAGTATATATTTCATCATTTATTTACTAGTGATGAACTAACAACAATTTAAATAGATGACAAAATATGACATATATGACACACCTTAACATCTGTGAGATTGCTATGTTTGATAAACCATTCATAACCTTCAAGTTCAACAACAACAATACAACAGAGAGAAGAGTTGTTTGGGAGCCTTCATAAAGGGGCTCGTATGCCTTCTCAAGTACAGGTAAATCATGAACATCATCAAAGTCATCTTGATTATCATGATCAGCTCTGCCACTAAATGTGTCATGGATCAATGTATCTGTACCATCATCTTCAACTGTCTTTTCTAGTGCATGATCATCTTCTTCCATAGGATCATTAACTTCATCTTCGATATTCATAGCTCCATGTTCATCTACTTGAAAAACCACATTCTTCGAGCCATGATAATCCATATCATGTGCCCTAGGGTGTGCCACATTTATAATAATGATAGACACAAATAAACCATGATCATGATCAACTGATTATATATATATATAAAATGTTAAAACAATATAAACATTTACAAATTCAATTAATATAAACACATATAATGAAAAACTTACCAATGGATGATAATCATGCCCCCCTTCAATGTGACCATGCTTCCTACAATGTTTCTCAGCTGTTGTGATTAAAATTCATCTCATCTTTAAGCCCTTGAAATTATTGCAAGGACAATAAAATTTCCCATCACCATTTCTTTTGAATCTACCCCACAATCTATCAAGTGTCTTTTCATTTTGTTCTGGACTAATATAATTTGACATGATTTTTCTTTACCAAGCTTGACTATTTAGATCTTCAAAAAATATCAAACTCACACTCCAATAATTTTTATTCATAGATAGGTAACAAAATCTAATAATTTTGATATTTTACACCCAAAAAAACTTGGCATGCAACCACCCTTGCAAAAGAGAAAATAGTCTGGAGTTAACGACCCCAATTTTTTTTAAAAATGCTAATTCCAAAACTTATTAAATTATGATTTTACTATGATTTCCAACCATTAGACTCCTAAAATCATAATATTGAACTTGATCGCAAACTTCCTACAATGATGGAGGTAGCGAGCTAGTAAGAGCAAGTGACCCATTCCTAAGGAGCAACAAGTTGAAATCATCATTGCTAATGTCAATACAGATTTATCCTTTTAGTTAAAGATGCAATGTGTCACTTCTTATGATGAGCTTATCCCTAGGGCCATCAACATTGAGAGAGCCCTAATCACAGAAGGAAGCACACACTAGTAGAATTTGGCAAATAAATGACTAGGAGACTAAAATTTTTAGTCACAACAACTAAAAATGACTAAATTCTGCTTCTTTTTTGTAACTCAGCTATAAATGAGTAAATAAATTACTAGTTTGGTCATTGATTAACAATTATTTAGTCACACAAATAAAAATGATTAAATAGTTAGTCATTTATTTAGTCACAATCTATTTGAATAAATCATTTAAGTAATCAAGAATATAGCCCACCAAAATACTCTAAAACTTTAATAAACATACCCTAAAACTTTTGTCAAAATCTTATTTTCAAGCATAGCCCAACAAAATAGAGTTTTCATTTTAATAAACATACTCTAAAACCTTCATCAAAACATTATTTTCAAGCATAGACCGCCAAAATGGAGAAGTTTTTCAGTAAAGAATGACATAGAACGGTGAGGAGATGTGCATGAAAGGAAGCATAGGATTCATTGTTGCTTATCTCATTCCTGCTCTATTCAACAAATCTTACATTGTTCCCACTACTATTTATAATCTAGGTATTTATTTGACATATATTTTCATAATGTCAAGTTCCTTCAGAGGCTTTTGAAGTATCAATGTATCCTATATAGGGTTTAGAATTATTTCTTTTAATTAAAAAAATAAATAAATGATGTGTTTCCCTATAATTAGATAATGTGGAGATCTCCTAAATCTGCTCTAGCACACTATCCTCTTTGGCACTGTATTCATTACTCTAGCTACTAGGGTTTTGCATGTGACATCTTTAATATCTTCATGACCATGGCTTTTAAATAGATCTCAGTCTTTCCTTTAATCATTTTCATGGTAACCCTTGAGTTCCACAATCCACCTTCAATCTCTTCTAAGAACGTTGTCTTAAGCTAGACTACATAGTATGCATATAAAGCAAGGCCTTCATACCTTCCATTTTTCCAAACCACCCTCACTTCCTTGCTTAAAATGTTGCCTCCATAAGTGCAATATCATGTTTTAAAATCATGGTTTCCAGTGATTGACCATTAAAGTCACCACTTTCATCAAGCTACAATGAGATTTTTTTCTTCAAACTCAAGGCATTATGCAAGATAACATTGCGAATTTTTTGTTGTGAACGATTTTATTTTCTTGCACATTTACTTCTTTGCTAACTTCCTTTAAGACTAGGTATTGCACCCTCAGCTGCAATCTCAAACAACTCACTCACTATCACTTGAAGATTCCTTTCAAGAGAATCCTTCTATAAAATCAAACTATGCCCTATGGACTGCCTACTTACTACATGGGACTCATTGTTTCATGGTATTGTAGATCTTAAGATCCTTCAACCTTATTGACACTACTTCACATTCTACAAGATATTATTCACTATTCTCCCATCTTTGATGAGTCTCAAAAAACTGCTCAAACATGCAATCCACTACCTCCATTATACATTAATGGCTAAGAAGAAACATTGAACCTGTGATTACCACTATTACTTCATTTGGACAGTCATTCCCTGATTGCATTTTCCTTGTATAACACTACCAAAATCATTTGAAAAACCCTTAAGGTCAGCAAGGGGGTAAGGAAACTCACTATTAAAATCTTCAATTTACTATGCAAGGTTTGAGCTTTATTATCTCTTCACTACTCAGCCTCTTTTTGACTATCACATCTCAAGTGATTGTCATTCTTCTCACCATAGAATGCATTTACAAATGTCACTAAGCTACATAGTGTGCTTGTTATTGGCTACAATATTTAGATTGCAAGATTTTGTTATTAGCTACAATGTCTCAATCTTTCTGGTATTGCAACCTCACTAATCTGTTAGAGTTATTGTTTAGTTTCTATGGAGGCCTAGGGTTTGTACCCTAATCATGCTCTTACCAATGCTTCTGTTGGTATTAAAAAACAACCTTAAATCTTGGGTCAGAAAATTAGTTGTCTTGACAAAGTTGTGGTATGATCTTGGATTGTATCCTAGAGTGTGTGGGAAGCTTGTGTTTGATCATTAAGGTATGTAAACCTGATCAGGGAAATGTATCCTATATAGCATGGGTCTTTCTTTAATACTTTCCATAATGGTTATTAGTAGATCACATTATTATAGTTTGTGGTAACCCAAGATTGCATTCAAGTATGTAACAAACTTGGTTTGTAGTTTAAGCTATACACTTTTCAGTAACATTCATAAGGTTTAGAAAATTTTGATCACTCTCTAGAATAGCCCATTAAACATGGGTTGTGCTTGAATGCACTACTTAATTGATATAACATAACCACTTTGCATATCAACCAGTGTTATAGGCTCTTTATTGCAGCAAGAGGTAATCACTCTTGGATCATGCTATAATTATGTCATAACCTATTAAACTTGAGACAACCTAAATGCACCCAATGATGATTGACACCTACATTATACAACCTAAAATAACTACATTATATGAGTGCCTCCATTTCTATCACAACATAGCCAAATTAAACTTGGGTCACACATGAATGCATCCTATATTTGTTATAGCACAACTGTGCCACATGACTAATAGAGTTATGGATCACATAATTATAGTCACAAGAATCTGTTCCTTGGTTGTGATATTATGGTGATTCCATACAACAAAATTTGAACATGAAATTCTCAAAACCCTAAACCTCTAAAAATGAAATCTGATGATATGTTCCTTTAAAATATGATTTTCAAACCTGGAACTACAAATATGACTTCACAATTGAATTCTATAAAAAGACAATGACTACCCTCAACCTGGTGATATCTTCTTGAATTTTTTTGATTTTTCCCAAGAAAATAGTCCTTATTTCTCCACAAACTATCTCAAGTAGAGCATAACACCATCGTAATAAATCAACGAACTTATTTTTCTTTATGTCGGCCACAATTTGATTTTTTTCTTATTTTTTATGTTTGTCAAAATTTCGATGAAACTGCTAGTCAAAATTTCGACAAAACCCAGGTTCATCAAAATTTTGATGAATGTCATGGATAAAATTTAAAAAAATTAAAAATTACACATCAAATTTTACAAGCACCTAACGATACATCAAATTATAAATATTTCATCAGAAATTTTCGTCAGATTTTGTAGTCAAATGAGTTAGTGCCATAAAATGTCAAAGGAATTTAATCATTCTTTGGATAGATCAATTTCTTGAGGAGATTTGTGACCAACTTTGATAAAATAATAAGGCGCATCTCCAAGATGTTGAAGAAGGGAGAGAAGATGATTTGGAGTGAGGAGCCTAATCATGCATTCAAGAAAATTAAACAAGATATTAAGGAAGCTCTAGTTTTGAAATCTCTAGATTTCTCTAAGCCAATGCATATTTTCTCTTTTGCTTCTTTCCATACTATTGTTGTTGTATTACTGCAAAAAAATGAGGAGGGATATGAACATTCCATAACATTTTTATCAAGTCTTTACAGGACGCAAAGCTCAATTCTTATATGATTGAAAAACAAGCATATGCTCTATTCAAGGCTATGAAGAATTTCAGAACTTACTTAGTGGGAGCTACTATCATAGCTTTTGTACCAAGTGCTACTGTGAAAGATATCTTCACTCAACAAGAAACTACAAGAAGAAGGTGTGGTGGTGCTTGTAAATTCCATGGCCATTTCTAGAGATCTTGCCCCTTGTGCCTTTGAGTTTCCTCCATTTGGTATTTTTAAGGGTTCAAAAATTGCATGTAGGGCTTAAAGCCTTATATCATAAAATCCCAAACTCTTGGCGTGCTATTTTTGGCTGCTCCATTTGAACTGTTTAATATTTTCCTTAGCGTGGGGTTTCAATATTTACTAACCTCCTAACTTAGCTTTCTCTTTGTTGTCATGGGGTTCTAAAGTTTCAAAATCTCCTAATTTGGTGATTTCTTAGTGTTGTCGGTGTATCGCTAGTTCTCAAAATTTCATAACCTCTGACATGTGGTTTTGAAGTTTGGGTTTTTAGTGACTTGGAATTCTCTTTGTTTTCAATGGGAAACTTGTTCATTGAGGGGAGTTCTATGTGTGTCTCACCAATGGAGCAATAAGGATAGTGAAGATAGTGTCATCAACGAGACTAGACAATATTGGTGGGACCTTTGGTTGTGTTGCTCTGATGGAGTGATGGAAGTGTTTAGTGTGGGTCTTGGTCATTGGGACAATGTAGAAACATGTTTCTTGTGGGATCTGTTAGAGGTGAAAATGAATGGTTTTAGTGGGACAATTCCCTATTGATGGGAGTGAAGTTGGTGTCACGGTGATCGTTCGATGAATTTCTCATCGGTGTGAATTTGGTCCATCGGTGAGACTGTAATGAGTGTCCCTATGATAGAGTGATATGATTGATCAAAAGTGGAGATTTGAATGATTGCTAATCTGGCCGTTAGGTTTTAATGTATGGAAAATGAGCAACAAACATTGCATCTTGGGATGATTAGAGTGAATCAATGGCCATAGTTTAAATTTTTATCTTCCAATGGCTAACTAATTTTGTTCATGGGTATTTAATGTGTAGTAATGGAATATCTGTAACCAACTACTAGGATTAATCCAAGATGCATACAGATCTTATTTTTTCTTCTCCCAAGTAGTATTCGTTGTTGAGCATCACCATTGATGTCTTGATGTGTTGCGGAGAATGAAATTGATGTTAGTGTATGTTCTTCCTGATTGTGATCATGAATTTCTAGGGAGTACCATTCCTAAATTCATGAATGACTCTATTGGAGTGTGCTTGATGTGTTAGGAGCATTCATGTCTGGCAGTTCCATCATTTTGGGGTGAAATTCTTGATGAACTATAGTTTGACTAGGATTCTTTAGTTTGAAACCCTACTTTGGGTAGGGTTGGAAATTTTAAATTTGAATGTGAGTTATGCCTGCACTATAAAGGAAAATTTTGTACATTTTATTGAGGTTCCATCCTCTTTGAATCTTTGTAAGTCTTTGTCTTAGTCTATATAGTGATTTATACACTTAGGAAGGAAATGTTGTAATGTTTTCTCTATAATAATAATAGATGACCTAAATTTTCATTGTATTTCACATTTTATGTTTGTATCAGCTCTATCATTCTCTCCATTATTGTACTCAGAGTCTTTGAATCAATATAATCAAGGGTTGTATTTATTCTCATATCACATTTGCTAACCATGAATGTATGATTTTCTAGTTTATGTTCGAGGAATAGAGTAATTTCTTTCCATTCATATGTTAAGTTGTGTTGATGCAATAAGGATCTCAAAGAAGTCTAATAGTTTTGTTCTTTTGTTGGTTTCTTACTGTAAGGAAACAAGTTTATAAGAAGCCAGGGTGGGTCTATTGTAGGAGTATTAATTCATTTATGGACTTAGTGTGGATAAGGAACTGGTCATTATATGTTCTTAAGCCTAGATCTAAGGTGGATCCAATATAAATTCAAAAGAACTTTTTACTTTCTTGTATTTTCTTTTAGTTTTTTGGTGCAGGGGCACCATGGCAATTTTGGTCAAATAATGTAAATAGGTGGCTAAGCTTGAGTGTTTTGTGTTTCATCGTATTTTTGTATGTAATAAGGTCCATTATGATCATTTTTGATGTATTTAGGTCATATAGGGTCTAGTGGTTCAGTTTTGTAAATGTTAAAATATTGCAAAAAGTTGCTTTGCAACTTTGCAATTTTTGCTTTGTAAGGAAGGTGAACGGTCATTTATTTGAAAGTTGGTTGGAGACTATTGGTTTTCATTTTCTATGTGTTTAAAATGGCCTCAAAAACATTGAGGAAACTTTTGGAAGTTATTTTGGTGAATAAGCAATTCAAAAAGCTCTATTTTCAAAGAAATTCTAGTGTTTTTTTTGTGTTTCTTAGATCTGTATGGTCTCATATAGTTGTTTCGAGTTCTGAAATATATGTGAAAGGTTAATACAGTGAATCTACTTTGTTTTTGACTTGGTTGGATTTATTTTCATTGAGGAATAAGGTATTTTGAAGCAATTTTCTAAAAACCATCTAAAAAACCCTAGGTTTAAGAGTTTCTGAACAAAATCATGCTTCGCAGCCCATTCCACCATTGAATCTTTGTTAAACTAAATGGAATGGAGGGATTTAGTTTTATTTTAGTGATTTTTTCTTTGTTTAGAGAAAG
Source organism: Sequoia sempervirens (assembly GCA_007258455.2). Lineage (NCBI taxonomy): Eukaryota > Viridiplantae > Streptophyta > Pinopsida > Cupressales > Cupressaceae > Sequoia > Sequoia sempervirens. The sequence goes on along the minus strand of VDFB02256132.1, from coordinate 50,191,226 downwards.
GAATGGAGTTTGGAGTGTTTTTGTACAAGACCTAGCCTAACATCTTCATGTGTTAGGCTTAGCTAGGATAGGGATGTTGTATGACCACAAATTTGTGATGACGTTTGGTGAGGAAAACCATATGATGGGAACCTATATGACATTTTGAGACTTATAGAATGGAATTTTGAAGATTGGTGATTGGATTTCATAGAATTGCTTTGGAAAAGTGTTCAAATTTTACCTTGGAGTGGCATAGCAGACCTATTTTGGAGAATTTGGTCCAAAAAACTCTAGTCCCTATTTGGATATGTTAAAGAGAAGCCTAATGGGTATCTGAAAAGGTATTGGGTTTGAAGGTTGACAACCTTCTCTAAAATATATCCAAGGAAATCAAGGTTTGCAGACCTACTAGGTGATATGGAAAGATTGAGTCAGAACCACCATTGTTAGGGTTTTGAGACTAAGAAGTTATGAAATTGTGTTGTTTGAACCTACTCCACCCTGCTTTGCATCAAGTGGTGTCAGAGAATAGGTTGTGATTGTGAAGTGGAAAAGTGAATAAAAATTGGCATAAGAAAGATGCCTCCAAAGAGTAATCTAACAGCCAAAGAAGTTAGAGAATTGAAGGAACAATATGAAAAGGAGGTGAGACTTTATAAGGAGTCTCTTGAAGCTTCCCTTGATAGGATTGCAGCCTTGGAGAAGAACCAAATAATAGGTATGATCAGTGGTGACCAAAGTGACAAAGAGGATGAGGGTGAGAGTGATAACCCTCCAGTAGGAGTCCATGATGATGAGGACTTGGACCTTGAAGAGATGAGAAGATAAAGGTGCCTATGTATGGTGGAAAGATGGGCAGTGAAGAAGTATTGGGTTGGATATATGCTCTTGACAATTTCTTTGAATCTGAGGAGGTAGAAGACAATAAGAAGGTGAAATTTGAAAAAAAACAGGTTGAAGGGCCTTACCGTAACATGGTGGAACTATGCTCAAGAGGAAAGAGTAAAGAAGGGAAATAATAAGATAAGTTCATGGGATAAAATGGTGGCGAAAGTGAAAGAACAATTTCTTCCTGCAAATTATGCAATTCAAACATTTAGGAAGCTGCAAAATTTAAAAGAAAGGAGTTAGATGTGATGGTATACACTGAAAAGTTCCATAAGTTGAGTATTAGTGTAGGACATACTAAAGATGAGGTAGAAAAGGTTGCAAGGTATCTAAATGGGATTAGGCTCAACATTCAAGATGAAATTGGTCTCAATACACCTAGGGCAGTTGAGGAGTGTTTTCAATTGGCTATCAAGGTAGAAGAAAGGATCAAGAGGAGACAAGAGATGTAAGGAAGAGGTAAAAGGAAACAATTTAGAGGTAGAGGAAACTTTGGTGCAAGAGGGCAGTCACAAAAGTCAGAAGGAGAATCAAGCGACCACCAAGAACAAAGTGGTGAATCAAGTGGCAAAGGTAATTTCATGGGTAGAATATTTGGTTGCAAAGGTAGGTTTGATGGACAAGGGAGAGGGTAAAATAGCTTCTTAGGTATATGTCACAATTGCAACCAATTTGATTATCTAGCATGGAAGTTTCTGAACAAAGAAGCATTAAGTTCCCATGGATGTGAGCGAAGAACCCAAATTGTGCATGAGGAAGACAATGAAAGTGTTAATTCACCATCTCAAAATTCTTCCCCTAACATAGGTGAGTCTTTGATGATGAGAAGGACTTTCATTAAGGTGCCAACAGTCAAAGAGCCTCCACAAAGGAAATCCTTGTTTAGGACTACATGAAAATCACATGGAAAGGTATGCAAAGTAGTTGTTGATTCAACTCTATTGATAATTTGGTTTCCTTAGAAATGGTAGAGAAATTAAACATGAAGAGAATTCCTCACCCCACACCATACAAAGTGTATTGGTTATAAAGATAAAATTGAGCAAACATGGGTAGAGTTTAATATTGGGGGTTATAAAGATAAAATCCTTTGTGACATCATCCCCATGGATGTTTGTCACTTGCTGCTAGGAAGACACTGGTAGTATGACAGGAAATCCAAGCATGATGACCATAAAATTTTTTATGTGATAGAAAAATATGGGACTTCATTCACCTTAACACCTCTACAAGATGAAGAATTTGACAAAAAAATTGGGTATAGTGTTATGGTAGTTTGGGAGAAAGAGTTTTTGAAAACATTGAAGGATTAAGGTGGTCAAGTATTTTCCTTAGTGATTAGACATAAATCTACTTTAGTAGCAAACAATTTTGAAGGTATCCCTAGTGAGGTTCATTCATTGTTGAACAAATACAAGGATATTGCAATAGATGAGTTACCAAGTTCCTCTCCTCCCATGAGAGATGTCAACCATCATATAGACCCAATCCCTGGTGCAAATTTTCCAAACAAGGTTGCATACAAGATGACCCCTAAACAAAATGAAGAAATAAGAAGGTAGGTCCAAGAATTGTTAGATAAAGGTTTAATAAGGGAAATTTTGAGTCCTTGTGTTGTCCCTACTATTTTATCACCTAAAAAGGATGGGGATTGGAGAATGTGTACTGACTCAAGGGAAATCAACAAAATCACCATTAGATATAGGTTTCCAATACCTGGAATGGAGGATCTAATGGACTGCTTAGGGGGTGCATGCTATTTTTCAAAGATAGACTTAAAAAGTGGTTATGATTAGATTAGGATAAGGGAAAGAGATGAATGAAAAACTACATTTAAAACCAATGAAGGTTTGTATGAGTGGATGGTAATTCCCTTTGGATTGTCAAATGCTCGGAGCACATTTATGAGGTTAATGAATGAGGTTTTGAAGCCTTTTATTGGAAAATTTGTTGTGTATTTAGATGACATTCTTGTGTTTAGCAAGAAAAAGGAAGAGAACTTACAACATCTTGACATGGTTTTGTAGAAATTGAATGAAGAGAAGTTGATGATAAACCTCAAGAAATGTGAATTCATGAAAGATGAGCTAGTATATCTTGGTTTTCTAATCTCCAAGCGTTCATTGAAGATGGATCCTGTGATCCCAAGGGTTCATTAAAGATGGATCCCACTAAAGTAGAGGAAATTCTCAGTTGGCCAACTCCAAATTTAGTAGGAGAGGTAAGAATCTTTCATGGGCTTGCAAGTTTATATAGTAAATTTATCAATAATTTCAGTCACATCTACTCACCTATCATTGACACCATTAAAGGAGATAAAAGGAAGAGATTTTAGTGGACTGATGAGGCAAAAATAAGCTTCAAATATTTTAAAAATAGAGTGGCACAACAACCTATCCTTGCTTTACTTGATTTCAACAATATTTTCACTATAGAGTGTGAAGAAAGTGGCTTTGCAATTGGTGTAGTCTTAAGCCAGGAAAGCAGACAAGTGGCTTTCTTCAATGAAAATATTAATGAAGAAAAAAGGAGGTATTAATCATATGATTTAGAGTTGTATGCAATGGTGCAGGCCCTTAAGAAGTGGAGACACTACCTTTTGTCGAAGGAGTTCATTATTTTCATCGACATCCATGCTTTGAAATATTTGAATAGTCAAGATAAGCTGAGTCATAGACATGTAAAGTGGGTAGAGTGTTTCCAAAGCTATACCTTCACCATCAAGCACGAACAAGGCCAATCCAACTAGGTAGTTGATGCTCTAAGTCGAAGGTCAATGTTGGTGTATGAAATACAACTTTAGATTGTGGGAATAGAAGCCTTGAAGGATATGTATGCTGAGGATGAAGACTTTAAAGAGGTATATTCTATTTGTGCTCAGTTTAAAGATGCTTTTTATGAGGAATATTCTAATTTTCTATTGCAAGATGGCTTGTTGTTTAAAGGTTCTCAATTATGCATTCCAAAGTGCTCCATGATAACTAATTTGAGAAAGGAGAAAAATTGTGGTAGTTTAGGAGGACATTTTGAGGTTGATAAGACATTGGATTAGGTAAGAAGATTCTACTCTTGGCTAAAAATGCAAAGTAGATGCACGAAAGTTTGTGGAAAGTTGTATAATCTACCAAAGAGCCAAGGGTTCTAATTCTAATGCAAGATTTTATCAGCCCTTACCAATACCTAACAGACCATGGGAGAGTCTAAGCATGGATTTTGTATTAGGTTTTCCAAGAACTCAAAGGGGTTATGACAATGTATTTGTTTTTGTGGATAGAATTAGTAAGATGGCTCACTTCATTCCACACAAATGTACAAATGATGATTCTCATATTGTAGGGTATTCTTCAATGAAATAGTTAGAATTCATGGTCTTCAATTAACAATTGTTTGAGACAAGGATTCAAAGTTCATTGGTCACTTTTGGAGGACCCTTTGGAGGAAGCTTGGAACTAATTTGAATTCTACTACTAACTATCATCCACAAATGGATGGGTAAATTGAAGTGGTCAATAGATCACTTAAAAGTCTTCTAAGATGCCTCAAAAAGGAGCATGGACAACAATGGGACTTGGTTCTTGCACAAGCTAAATATTCTTACAATGATTCCATCAATAGAAGCATAGGGAAAAGTCCATTTTGAAGTGGTATATGGTCTAAAGCCAAGAGGTTTATTTGAGCTTAGGGATTTGAAAGGAATGGAGAAGAGGAGTGCTGGGGGAGAAGCATTTGTAGAAGATATGAGGGAGATACATCAACAAGTTAGATATAATTTGTAGAAAAGTGTTGAAAAGTATAAGAAGCATGTTGACTTGAAAGGAAGGGATGTATAGTTCAAGGTGGAACATTTGGTCCTTGTAGAGTGGTCCACAAGTTTAGGGCCAATGCATATGAGATAGAACTCCCTCTTGGAGTTGCTATCTTTCTTGTCTTTAATGTTGTTGACTTATAACCTTTCAAGGGATTTGTGGATGCTACTACATGTGCTGATGCAGATGTTACTGATGAAGAGTGGGTCAAATATTTACCACCTACCGAGCCATTGAAGCTTGAAACTGTTTTGGACACTAAGGAGGTGAAGAGAACAATGCACAAGGTCTATAATGAATATCTTGTGAAGTGGAAAGGATTACCCCCTAAAGATGCAACATGGATGTTAGAGGAGGATATCAAGAAGCATGGAACATTAGTGTAAGAATTGACCTTAGGTGGAACCTGATATTCTTTTCTCTTCAGGTGTATGGTGTAGGGGCACCATGGCAATTTTGGTCAAATAATGTAAATATGTGTCTAAGCTTGTTTTTTGTGTGTTTCATCATATTTTTGGATGTAATAAGGTCCATGATGACCATTTTTTATGTATTTAGGTCATATAGGTTCTAGTGGTTTAGTTTTGTAAATGTTGTTAAAATATTGCAAATAGTTGCTTTGCAACTTTGCAGTTTTTACTTTGTAAGGAAGGTGAACGAACATCTATTTGAAAGTTGGTTGGAGACTATTGGTTTTCATTTGGTATGTGTTTAAAAAGTTCTTACAAATTTGAAAGAAACTTTTGGAATTTATTTTGGTGAATAAGCAATTCAAAAAGCTCTATTTTCTATGAAATTCAAGTGTTTTTTTATGTTTCTTAGATTTGTATGGTCCCGTATAGTTGTTTTGAGTTCTAAAATATATGTGAAAGGTTAATACAGTGAATCTACTTTGTTTTGGACTTAGTTGTATTTATTTTCATTGAGGAATAAGGGAGTTTGAAGTAATCTTCTGAAAACCTTCTGAAAAACGCTAGGTTTAAGGGTTTGTGAATAAAATCATGCTTTGTAGCCCATTCCACATTTGAATCTTGTCCAAACGCAATGGAATGGAGCGATTTAGTTTTATTTTAGTGATTTTGTTGTTTTATAGAGTAGGGAATGGAGTTTGGGGTGTTTTTGTCTAAGCTCTAGCGTAACATCTTCATGTGTGAGGATTAGGTAGGTTAGGGATGTTGTAGGAAAATAAGTTTGTGATGAATTTTGGTGAAGAAAAATATATGAAGGGACCCTATATAACATGTTGAGACTTTTGGAATGGAATTTTGAATATTGGTGATTTGATTTCATAGAATTTCTTTGGAAAAGTGGCCTAATTTGGCCTTGGAGCAGCGTAGCAGACCTATTTTGGAGAATTTGGTCTAAAACAACCCTAGTCCCTATTTGGATATGTTGAAGAGAAGCCTAATGGGTATCTGAAAAGGTATTGGTTTTGAAGGTTGGTGGCATTCTCTAAAATATATGCAAAGAAAACAAAGTTTGTAGACCTACTAGGTGATATGGAAAGATTGAGCAAGAACCACCATTGTTAGGGTTTTGAGACTTGAAGAAGTTGTGAAATTATGTTTTTTGAGCCTACTCCACCTTGATTTACATCAATTTTCTTTCCATACTTCCACAAGATATTGAAGACACAGGAGAGTTGTCTAGATGATTTAGCCCATTGAAGGCTTTCCACCATTGTAGTATGATGATTTTCCTTAATGAATAGGGATACCCAACTTGGTCCTATAGAGACTAAAGTGTAGAAGAGAGGCTCACTAACCATTCATCTCTTTTTTGTTAGCCACTAACCTAGGGCCTTTGAGTATAAGGAGTAGCTACCCTTTAGGAGATTCTAGACCATCAACTAGAAACACTAATAGATTGGTGACTTTGCTAAGGATAAGTTGAGAAGATCTGGTAGAAGACCACTTGGTCTTGGTAGATTCATCAAAGTTTCAAATTTTCTATCAAAGTGCATCAGTAGAAAGAAATATTATTACCATTAAGTTTGGTGGTGACTCTATAATCTAAAGACTAGTTGAAAAGAAGAAGTTGCAATCATGTTTGGCAGAAGATCAATGCTCAATGTTGACCCCTCAAGGAGAATGGAGGGGAGGAGACAAAAGAAGTAGAGCATCTTGGAGAGGCAAGAATTAGAATTATAAGAACAAGGACCCAAGTAAGTATGATCATACCACTGATAAAGATATTGGTTATATTTTGCATAGTCAAGATAGTTCTGATTCTTCTCAAGAAGCATATGCTCTGATAAATGAAGAAGAGGGACTAACTACCCCACTGATAAGACCTAAAAAATCTCAGAGAAGAGAAAAGAAAAAAACAAATATAGATCAAGATGTAGTTGATCCTTCGAAAGAAATTTTATATTAGAATCCACCCCATGGAGATCTTGTAATACAACAATTGCAAGGTGAGCCTACTACTAGGAAAAGCAACCCTTTTTCTTTTGAAAACCCAGTTAACCCCCATAGTACTACTAAAGTCCCTACTCAATCCCATACCACAAATGATGTAGTCCAGATCGAGGAAGAAATCCTAAATGAAACCAAGCATATGTTGTTTGAAATAGAGAGATTGAAACAAGAAAATGCTAGAGAAGAAATGATAAAGAGAAGAGATGAAGCAAGGAAGGAGTTTGATGATTTGAGAGCGAGAAAAAATGATTTTAGTGCTTTCATACCAATACCTCAAGCTCAAGCAAGAACTAGCAGTCAAATATGTATGCCTCTAAATGCTTCTGATGTGAGTACATAAACTAATCCACAACCATACACTACTTCACAAAATGTGACTAGTGCTTCTTATATAAGAAGTACTACATCTGGAGGTGTAGGCCCTTCTAACTCCTAGAGTAATCCAAGAATGAGTTATGTTCCCATGAATTATAGTGTTTCAGTGGGACCATAGATAAACCCCACACAGTGTCATTATTTTTAACCAAATACAAATATTGGAAGTATTTCCTAGCCGCCATTTGTGGGACAAAATATAGGGGTTGGAAATTTTATACCAGACACTCAAGTATAGTTTTAGGGTGGTCCTCAAGTGTAGGAGAGTATTCCACCCTATGTGGGAGACCAATATGTTCACAAACCACAACAACCATATATTCAATAAAATATTCCTCATGGCCAAGGAGGTTATCTAATTTTTGGAGTAGGTAATGTTCCTGGAAGAAGACCCTTGTAGATGGATACATATAGACAACTTGATTTCGGGGGAATCCATGGATTCCCAAATCAAGTTCCCAATGAATTAAGTTAGTGTCTTTCTAAGTTCTCTGGAAGTGATGCCATGATAGGTGAGGAAAATTTAGGTGATTTCAGGAACTTATTAGGAGATTTTGATATAGAGCATGAAGATGTGATTAAAATGAAGCTATTCATGCAGTCTTTAACTACTAATACAAGAGATTGGTATAGGATCCTCCCAAAGGCTAGTGTTGGATCTTGGGAAGAATTCTAGAGGGTTTTTATAGAGTAGTATGTTGACAAAATAGACCCAAGATTCATGTTGAATAAATTCAATAACATTGCTAAGGGTCAAAATGAAATGGTAGCAAAATTTAATATTAGATTCCAAAACACTATGTCAAGGCTCCCAACACATTTAAGACTAAATGAAGATGTTTTTTTGGTCACATATCTCAATTCCTTTGATTCTAAAATGGGTTACCTTCTCAGGGATAAGAACCCCCAAAACTTGAGAGATGCATACAAGATTGCAATCCACATTGAGAGCAATAGAAGAGCTTCAGGTAAAATAGGAAGGAGAGAAGAGTAAAGCTTCTCAGGAACCCTAAGGAGAATTTAAATGAAAAGATTCATGATGGGGAAAAAATGGATAAAATAATGACTAGCATCGAGGAGTTGACATGAAAGGTAACATGAAATGAAAAAAGTTTATTTGACAATAAACGAACTTATCAAGGTCAAGAAAGAAGGCCTAGGATTTTAGATCAGTCATATAATACCAACTGGCACAATGGTAGGCCTATTCAAAACAATCAAAGAAGTGTGCAAAACAAAGAGACTCCTAATAATTTGAAAAGAGGTAATGCAAACTTTGTGGATGATACTCCTTGGTGTGAACCTTGTCAGTTGCCACATTCTTCTTTGTAGTGTAGGGTTGCTCAGTTCTTGGAGGATAACTATGAATCATATAATGATTGTGATGATTTGCAAAGGGAGGATCATGGTGCCAACATGTTGTTTGGAATGGATATGAATGGTGATGAGGAAAGATTTTCAAATGATGACATTGCTAGGGTGAATAATTTGGAATCAAGAGAAAATGCAAGGCTAAGGAGGGCTTCATATTAAGAGATTAGGTTGCTAATTAATAACACTATTGCAGAGGATAGAAGTTCTTACAATTTGAGGAACAAGACAATCAACAAGGACAAAGGTAATCTGGGAAGCTTCTTCATAAAAGAAGGATATGCTACTTTAAAAGGAAAGAGTTTTACAAATAAAAAGAACATCAAAGGAAAGGAGGTTAAGGATCCTAAAAATAAGGCCAAGGATTCCTCTAACAAAGAAAATTTTGAGAAAGAAAAGAATGATCAAGGAAGCAAAGGAGCTATTATGGTTCAAAAAAAATAAATCTGATTCCAAGCAAAAAAAAGAGAAAGAAAAAGATGTATCAAGCTTTGATATTCCAAAATACAATGTTGTTGACATGAATAAGATCTTATCACAAATCAAAGTAATAGTACCTTAGTTAGAAATGATGAGGATAGAGGAACACAAGCAAAAGGAATTGGCCCTTATTGCTGGTGCGTCTACTCTTGAGGATAAGGAAGGAATGAATGTCCCTGGTGAAAAGGAAAAGGAGAGGGTGAAGCATGTTGAACCTGAAAGAATTCATATTGAGTTGTCTGAAGTATTCATAGGAACCAATTTAAATGCTAAGCCCAGCCATATTGACCCATTTTATGTAACCTTGCAAGTGAATGATACGTTGATCATAAATTGCATGATAGATTCTAGTGCCTCCACCAATATCAGGCATATAGCAATCTTTAAGGAACTTAGGTTGCATGCCAGTTATACATATGGTTAGTGTTTTCATATGGATTCAAGGGAGGTCCCTATGGTTGGAGTGGTGAATGAGGTTCCTTTCAGGCTGGTTGTTTTTCCTGATAAGAATTATGCTATGAGTGTAACTGTTGTTGATATACCTGAGCATTATGGAATGCTCTTGTCATGAGGGTGGGAAAAAATAGTTGGGGGAAGCATGAAGTTGGACCTTTCTTATGCCATGATACCTTTGAATGGTAGGGATTTCATGCTACTCAGTTAAAAGAGGGCTCAACATATAATTGAGGATGTGCTTTTTGTTGACATAAATATGGACAACTTTAAAGTTGTTGATGCAGAACTAGTGAAGGTCAAAGATGCATGAGTAATTGAATAGTTAAAGCAAGGGGCATTTTAAAATGGTATTTGCACCATGAATTTTAATGGAGGTTGCTCAAAAGAAGGATTTAGAGTAGGGGTGATTCTCATGTCACCAAGGGATAAGTCTTATAGATACTCATTTTCACTCAAATTTGAATGTACAAATAATTTTGTTGAGTATGAGGCTTTAATCCTTAGACTTAAAGTTTCTATCAAGCATGAAATTAAAATTATTAGAGCCTTAAGTGATTCTAAATTAGTTATTTCCCAAATAAGAGAAAAATGAGTGTAAAAATAAAAGGTTAAAATAGTATGGGAATGTTGTTTGGGATTACATTGAAATGTTTGATGTCTTTTCTATTGAATGGGTAGAAAGGGAAAAAAATGTGACAACAGACTTGCTTGCTAATATTTCCTTGAGACCGAATGATATTAACTACTCTAGTATATCAAATGTTGAGACTCAAATGAGGCCTTCTATTCTAAATAATATTCAAATATGGCAGATATTCAATGATGATAAGGACTTGTTGAAATTCTTACATTGTGTGGACAAGTATTGCAATCAAGAAATTGATTTCTAGAATTTTGTGGAGAAAGTGGATGGGAGGGATACCATTCTTGGTAAGGAGGTTGTTCAACTTAAGACCAACAAAATACCAAAAGGATTGGTAGCCCTAGAAAGAGTTTTTGATAAATCAGAAAAATGCAATATGAAGTAGAATTCTAGACAAGATGAAAACCTTGAGGAAATCAATTTGGGGACTAATAGTGCACCCAAGAAGATGTATATTGGTAAGAATCTCAACCCTAAGGTTAGAGATATGTTGATCACTCTGTTGATGAAATATAAACATGTTTTTTCATGGTCATATGATGACTTAAATGCTTATAGAGAGGATTTATTCCAACATGAGATTCCTCTAAATCCTTATGCAAAACCTTTTAGGTAGAAGCAAAGGCCATTAAATCCTATATTGGAAAATAATATGCAGTAGGAGCTCATGAAGCCAAGAGATGGTGGGATCATAAACCCTATCAGAAATCCTACTTGGGTATCAAATTTGGTACCAATAAGAAAAAAAGAATGGAGATATAAGATTATGTGTTGACTTCATAAATTTAAATGTATTCACTAAAAGATAGCTATCCTTTTCCTAACATGGAGGAAATGTTACATAAGGTTACTGGTTATGAGATTTTATCTATGCTGGATGGGTTTTCTAGCTATAATCAATTAAAGGTAAAAGAGTCTGTGCAATATAAGACTACTTTTACTACACCATGGGGAACATACATCTATGTTAGAATGCCTTTTGGCATAACAAATGTTGGAGCAACATTTCAGAGGGCCATGGATGTTGCTTTTTCATATTTCATAGATTCTTTCATGGCTATATATTAGGATGACCTCACAACATATTTCAAGAAGGAGGAGGAGCATTACATTCACCTAGAAAAGATATTCATAAGGGCTTTGGAATATGGTATATCATTGAACCCTAAGAAATGCACATTTGGGGTTACAAAAGGAAAAATATTGGGGCATATAGTTTCAAAGGATGGGATAGGGATTGATCCAGAGAGAGTTGCAACAATTGATAGAATCCTAGTTCCTAAGTTAGTAAAGGGGATCCAGTCATTCTTCGGCCAAATTAATTTTTTCAGAAGATTTGTTACAAACTTTGCTACAACTATAAGATCCATCTCTAAAATGTTGAGAAAAAAATAAACAGTTGAATGGGGTCATGAGCCTGTTAAAGTGTTTAATGCCATCAAGGAGGCTATCAAAGAGGCACCAAAGCTCAAATCACCTAATTTTACTAAGCCTTTTTAGTTGTTTTCTTTTGCATTATTCCACACAATTTCTGGTATCCTATTATAGAAAAATGATGAAGGGTATGAACAACCCATTTCTTTCTTTAGAATATCACTTCAGGCAACAAAATTGAAGGATGATATCATGGAAAAATAGGAATATGCCTTGTTGAAGGTAGTGAATAATTTTAGACCCTATTTGGTGGGTGCTAAGATAGTGGCTTATGTACCTAGTGCTGCAGTCAAGGATATCTTTACTCAGGAGGAAGTCACATGAAGATGGTGTAGATGGATCAATAAAACTCAAGAATTCAATATTGACATTCAAATCACTACACTGGGTAGAGGACAGGGTTTAGCCAAGTTGATGGCTAAATCAAACATGGAAGTCAATCAGACAAATCAACTTAGTGAAGATGTTCACACAAGGGAGTGCACGGTCTAAGAGTGAATTTGGTATAAGGATGTTTTATATTATCTGAGATATATGTCTTATCATAATCATATGACTGATAATCAGAAAAGGACCCTAAAGCTACAAGCAATCAAGTATGTTATGATTGAGGGTTACTTATGCTAGAGAGACAGGGCTAGTGTTATGTTGAGGTGTGTTGATGAAAAATAGGTAGAGAAGATTCTTGAGGAGATGCATGGTGGATTTTTTGGGGAGGCCATTACATAGCCAAAACAACTACCCATAAGATCCACAGATCTTATTGGTGGCCATCTCTTTTTTCTGATACACACAAAATGGTGAGGAAATGTAATGCTTGCTAAAGGTTCTCTGGTAAGTTAATGTTTTCTAGTGCCTTTCCCCTTAGAACACAAAATGTTGAGGCTCCTTTTCAACAATGGAGCATATATTTTATTGGTGAGTTCAATGAAAAATCTAGTGGTGGTCATAGTTGGACAATGGTGGCCACAAACTATTTCACCAAGTCGGTGGAGGGAATTCCTACAAGGAGGAAAACTAGTAGGGTTTTCATTAATTTCATCATGGACAATATATTCATCAGATTTGGTACCCTTATGAAGTTAATTATGGATGATGCTACATGTTTTAGATATGAAGAATTCATTGACTTTTAGAGAAGTTATGGAATTTCCATGTCAAACTCTTCCCCTTATCACCCACAAGTAAATGGAGGAGTTGAGTCCGGTAACAAAAGTATCATGAAGAGAGTCATGGATAAAAACAAAAATTCCTAGGATTCAAAGTTAAAACTATCTCTATGGGCAGATAGAACCACCATAAAGAAGGCGATTGAAAGATCTCCTTATGAACTAGTATATGGATTGGATGCAAGAATACCAATGAATAACTTATTTCCAGTCTATAAATTCATCCAAGAATATGGAGAAGATATTGATGATAGCATGAGTAATAGGATCAATTAGCTAACAAAATTGGATGAATCAAGAAGAGCAATGTAGGATATTAATTTAAAGAGGAAATTGCAGGTCAAATACGTTTTTGATAAGAAAGCTAAGGGGAGAAAGTTTGTTGTAGGAGATCCTATATTAATTTAGAATGCAAGAAGTCAAGACAAGGGAAAACATGGTAAATTTAAGGCCCTATGGATTGGCCCTTAAATTGTTTGGGGTAATCATGGTGAAGATTCCTATTGTTTGTAATGTCTGCTACACCCTTAATATTAGTGTACATTGGGTTTTGAATAGTTGTCTTGTGGCTATCTTAATTCTCTATTAAGTAATATTATCATTAGTATATTGTTATTTAGTTGTTTAGGTTGGCCTAAGACTTATATAGGTGTGTCTAAGTCGGCCTAGGTGATATCCTAGGCATAAATAGGTATATATAGGAGGTTGTGAGTCTTATTTAGTCATCAAGTTGTGAAGTGTGATCTCATTAGAGATATTTGGAGGTTTCCCAGCGGTGGATTGTTATTCTGGAGTTATTATCCAATTATTTGCAGCATGTTCATATCATATTCTATTGTGCAAAGTTATTTCCTTAACAAATTGGTGTATCGAGCATGATCTTGGCATGTCGTAGGGCAAGGTTTTCTCTCAATTTTAGGGTGATTTTGGGAAGGTATATCTTTTTATATTTTGGAAAATTTTTTAAAGGGTTTTGAGAACATATTAAAAGCCCTACGATCGATTTGGAAAGTGGGTAGAAATAAATAAGTTATTGAAAAATTAATGTTTTTCACAATTATCACTCTCCACGTTTCAAATCTGCTTATTTCTTGGAGATTTTTCTAGGTGAGAGTTATTTTGGCCCTAGTAAGTTACAGTAAAATTTTTAGAGAATTTAAGTTTCATTTGTGTGATTTATTTCAAAATTAGTGGTTCCCATCATGATGGGGCCTGTAACAAGGGGCAAAAAGAATGTTGTCACTCTAGGGAAGACTCTTGATAAGGATGGGGTAAAAATAGAGGATATTACTCCTAATGAGGAAATAAGTAAGGTCAAAGAAGACATTTCCTCAATGATGATGGATATGTGTGTGACCTAAGAGGAGATATATCAGACATACCAAACATGTTAAGCACCTACATGGCTGAACCAAACAAGGAATTCTCAAACAACAAAGGTGAAAATTCTAGGTTAGCTAACATTGACAAAAGCTTTAGTACTCCTATGGGACCTAGGAATTTATTTCCAAAGGTGGATATGCCCAAGTTTGAGGGCAAGGATCCTCTAACATGAATAAACCAAATGGAGAATTTTTTTAAGTACACCAAT
>VDFB02256132.1:50094697-50176511 GCA_007258455.2 Sequoia sempervirens | reverse complement strand
TTTTAATTTTTTGGTCTTTTTTAGGACATTTTTCAATTTTTAGGTCTTTTTTAAGGACATTTTCTAATTTTTAGGTCTTTTTTCAGGACATTTTCTGATTTTTAGGTCATTTTTTATGATTTTTAGGATTTTTGACATATTTATGATGCATGTGAATAATTTCAAGGATAGACATGATTGTGCCACTAGTAAATTTGAATACCAATTGATAGGTGATGACAGAGTTGTTTGACGTGGGAAGGACACATCCCAAAACAACATGAGGATGACGATAATGTGATGAAAGTATCGAAGTTTGCAGTGAGACCAGGAAAAAAATTCAAGTAATGTTTTGGATAATGTGCTCATATGGATGAAACTAATTGCATTTGGAATGACTTGGTCAGGACTAGAAGGGATGATGAAGTATCCTTAGACCATTTGACAAGGGAAAGTCAAGATAGGTTACCTACATGAAAGGGTGAGAGGTGGCCTTGGTAAATGACATGAGACATGAGACTAAGGGAATTGTCATATGATTTTCTAGGACTATGTCATATAGGGATAATGATGGAAATGACAAAATAGTTTGTGACAAAAACATTGACATGTCAAGAGTTTTCTCCAAAGCATGATTTATGTGTGCCAATTTTATGTCAAGACCAAGGTAGGTGGGAAAATGGACGAAAATGATATGGATGAAATAGATGGATTCCAATGTTAAGAGGAAGGCATAGGAGATGCGATGACTTGCCCCCAAGTTTAAAAGTCCATATAGATGATTTATTTTACACATGACACCTGTTTGCCAGGTTTTCATCATGGTACTTATCTAAGGTGCCTGTTTGCCAGGTTTTCACCATTGGATGAAATTTTTCTCTTTACTATTTTCTTGACTTTTTTGTATTTTTTTGGTGTCACCAAGACACCTATTTGCCAGGTTTTCATCAGGGTGACGATGTTTTACATTTTTCAATTTTATTTTTTGTATTTTTGGATAGCTTGGATGCTTTAGATGACCACTTATTGTTTTGAATCCAATGACAATGCTGATGTAGAGATTGGTGCCATGATATTCCAATAATGTCCTTTATGAAGTAGTTTGCTTGTCAGAATGATAGTGCTTGCATACAATTGATTGATGTCATCATGGTCCTTTCTAATACTAGAATTGTCCTTATCAGAATACACACATCATGATAAAGTGCCATGAGAATCCTTGTGATAAAGAGTTGTTGCCATGATGCGATGGATTTGTGACATGGGATTTTTGGACTTTAGGTGAGATGTAGGATTATGATGGATGATGGCCGACATGGAAAGGTTGTTTGGACATTTGCATGAATCACTTTTTATTTTCCAAACTTGGTATGATGGATGACAGATTTTGGAGGGAAGGCGGGTGGAACCAACACTTTTAAATGCCTTGTTTGATGGCCATTTTGAAGGAGGTGGACATTTATGATATGTGGGAGTCCTCTTGTCTTGTGGCTCCATATTTTGATTAACTTTTTCTTTTGACTTATTTTCTTTGCTTGATCCACTTTTCTTTGGGATCCCTTTTAATTTCATTTTTCCACTTGTCTTTTTGTCTGATTTGATGGCCTTTGACTTTGTAAGACTTTTGTTTTTGTTGGTTCCAAAGGGAAGGTTTAAGATGTTGAGAATGATGGTTTATGGTGTGGGTGGGCGGGGTGTTGGTAGCAATCTTATGACAAGGATTACTCATGGACTCCATTTTGAAATTTGTATCTAACAAGGTTGCCCCCAGTATCGAGGAGGTTCCACTGACATCATTTGATTCACTAACTGAAGAATAGCCAAGACCTTGATGTCTATAATTTTCCTAAAGTTGTATTGGTTCTTTAATGCCCTGCTTGTGTATGCCTAGTCCTCTACCTTGATAATGCATGCTCTGACATATTCTATTTGCAATGGGGTATTTATTATTTTGAAAGCAAGATGCTAACCCATCATGATGTATATGGACACTATCACTTGGAATATTTTCATCTACAAGAAATCCTGCTCTAACAAAGATAGATGACCCTAGTTGATAAAGTGTCTTAGCTTCATTGTCATGTTGGCCATATTTCTGACTGATATCTTTGGTCTAATCTTGTGACATGTCAGGTTCAGATGATTCTATCAGTTATTCCAAGTCAATGTCGAAGCCATCATTATGGTCAGTGCCATGGAGTCCAATGAAGTCAATTATAACTTGATCATTTGCAAATATGTCCATAATGGAAGACTCTTTTTCTTGAGGAATATCATCTATGTGTGTCATGGAGGAAAGTGTCTCATCTTGGAAAGTGTCCATAGTCGGGGCTTGAATAGGGTCATCAAGTGTTTGATCATAAATAGCGTAAAGGTCAAGGATGAAATTGTTTTGGATTTCTTAGTCAACAATAGGGTCTTGGTCAAAGATGGGGTTGTCATAGATTTGGACTTCTTGGTCAATGGTAGGGTCTTGGTCAAAGATGGGGTTGTCATGGATGATATAATTGGGATTGAAATCTTTGTCAAGGGTAGGTGGTTTTTGGATGTCATGATTATTTTGAAGGACATCTTGAATGGACTTTGAGATAGGGTCATGGGATGGACTACCTTGTTCTTGACATGAGGGTGACATTATATGGTCATGCTTTGGGCTTTCGTGTTGACATGTATCCTCAAGTTTAGACAATGGGATTTCACTTTGGACAATGATAGAATTTTCATGACTAAAAGTGGCTTGTGAGGGAGTGACTTGAAAAGGATTAATGGATGAAGGACTAGGATAGGACATCGATACTTGGACTGGACTAGTATGTGAAGGACTAGGATATGACATGGAGACTCACAATGGATTGGTGGACAATTGGTTTCCCTTCTCAAGGTTACGATAAGGGTGATAAGTGGATGTTTGTTGTGAATTAATGGCAGGATTTATGTTAATTGACTGTTGATGGTGAGGGTAGATGAATGGAGGTCCCAAAGTATTTATGTCAAAGCCCCATGGTAACGTAGCCCCTTGGTCCAAAAGCATGGATGAAGATGGCATGTTCATGGAAGATTGCATGTTAATTTTGTGAAATGGGTCAGAAAAATTCCAATGTTGGGATTGAAATCTTGTCTAAAGTTTTCCATTTGTTCTCTCTGTCTTTAAAGCCTAGTCTCAACCATAAACGGGGATTGCTCAAATGAGGATGATGGCAATGCAAGGATGACACTAGTCTATGTTTTTGTCTTTTTGTGTGATAAAGGATGGCAATGCAATGAGATGATAATGCAAGTATGCCAAAAGCCAAGGTGACTAGGATGGCTATGAAAAGAGATGATAATGCAAGTATGCCAAAAGCCAAGGTGGCTAAGATGACGATGCAAAGAGATGATAATGTAAGACTATGTTTTTGGATTTTTTGGCAATAAGGGATGCAATATGACAATGTTGTCTAAATAAAATGACTAATGCCAAAGGACAATGAAGAATAAGATGACAAGTTATGACACTAATTTTTCTTTTTTTTGTATTTTTGGAGGATTGTAATGCAAGGTGATAATGACGTTTGCCTAAGGAAAATGACTAATGCAAGGTGATAAATTTTTAAGAAAGGATGTCAAATGCCAAGGTGACAGTGAGGACTAATGTGAAAATGTTGGTTAAGGAAATGACCAATGCAAAGTCTAGATACCAAATGAGGACTATTGTGACAATATTTTGGATTTTAAAGATATGCAAGGTGGGGAATAAAATGATTTGAATGTCTAAGGTATGCAAATGCAAAGGTCTAAAATGATTTGGAAGAAGGTTTCCTAACCACCCTATGCTTGATCTATGTCTCAATTTTGGAATATCAAAGGACTTGTTTGAAGGACTAAATGACAAGGAAAAAATGACAAGTGAGTCTTCCTAACTAGACTTTTGAGTTGGAAGGATCTCACAAAAGGACAATGAATAAAGGAGATAATGATGTCTAAGTCCAATGATAACCTAATTTTGCAAATTAATATTTTTCCAAGTGAGGTAAGGTTGTCCTAATCCAAAATATACAAAATGAGATGAGGACCTAAGTTTTTGGTTTATGACTGAAAATGCAAATGGTGAAGCCTAAGGATGAAGCTAAATATTTGCAAAGATGACCCTATGGTAAGATGCAAGCTAAAGTGTACAAGGAATGAGAGATTTGAACAATTTCATGATTTGGTTTTGAAATAAGACTTCTGGAAGAAGATGTTTGATAGCAGGTCGAGACTATTGTTTTGATGTTTTATTGAAAAGTCTGAGTTGACTGAGGTTGATTATTTGTGTCCAGATTTGTGAATGTTGTGAATATTGTTTGAAAATATAGAAAACACTTGAAAAGCATAATGTTTTGGTGTATGCAAACACACATGAGACAAACACAATCCTATGGTTAGGGCAAGACAATATTCGCTAGATTCCATGTGGGTTTCCCCAACCGCATATCAGTAGCATGTGAATTCAGAAACTTGGCTACACGGGCTCCCCCTTATAGTGCACTCTCTTCTCAGGCCAACCAAGCTTCCAACCCCCATGAAACTCCTATGGTAGATTGATCACCTCTACTACAAACTGTGAAGATTTGGATGCCTTCACACCGACTAGTGTTGCACTAGCAAATAAAAGGTTTTTGGTTACCACACAAAGGTGTTTAATTCAGGACCCCCATTCGAGTGGCCATACATGGGGCACAAGATTAAGCTCCGTTTAGGAGGCACTCCAGCCTGAAGAGGTTAAGCTCAACAGTTTTTTGGGGAGTACTACTTGGTCTGTATGACACATCTGCACTCATAACCCTAGGCTTTCCCTTAGGATTCACATTTATATACTGGTCAGGGGTAGCTTGGCCAAAAAGCTCTGTTGCTGGTTTGAGTCGCCTTGGGGTGAGTACTTTTTCCTACCAAGGCAGGCCCAAGTTCTAGAGACAATAACTGATTCTCTTACACCCAAGATTGCATGAATGCGTAAGGGGAGAGGATACTTTGATTATTGCATCAAGGTGACAAAAAATAAGGTGGGTCTAGTTTTCTGATCACCTAGTTTTCACAAGGTGAGAGCATAATCACCTACCACCTTCAAGCACAGTCAGACAAAATCAAACACATGTTCATTTAATGCACCAATGGAAGTGTTTTCTAAACTAGAAATCACAAACACATTGTTTGAGAAATGAGTCTTCGACTAATGGAGCTGCAAAACCACAAATTAGTAGTTTCATAAATGTCTTGGACCAATGAGAAAGCTGCAAAAAACTAAGAACAAGACATTAAAAACCAAACTAAAAGTCAGTAAATAATCAAACTAGAAAATAAAAAGACTAAACTAAAATAAGAAAAAGAAATCAAAGAAAACTAAAAACAAAGAGCTCAATTTTTTTGTTGCTCCAAAAGAAGCAATTTTTGGGAGCCCCATTCCAAAGCCACACACTACAAATAGAAGATTAGTAAAAAAAAAACTTAAATGAGAACAACAATCTAAAATAGCGATAAATTTCTTAAAACTAAACAAAATTTTAAACTGTAGATATCTATGGAAAGTTAATACATAGAACTTGAAAACCCAGAAAACGTTTTGCCAAATTCTGCAAGACAAAAGTGTTATAAACAAAAGAAAATTTGGGCTTGAACAACTAAATCTTAAAAGTTGTGGTCATTAAAATGGTCATAACTTTCTCAAATATTAACAAAATTTTAAACTGTTTGAAGTTTCTGAAAGCTGAGAATGAGAGATACAAAACCCATAAATTTTTTAAAAATATTTTATGTGCCCATTTTTCTGTGCTCAAAAGAAGATGATAGGTTTTCATATGCATTCTTGGCTGTAACCTACAAAAAAACAAAAATAAAAAAGAACACACAAATTTCTCTACAAAATGTCGAGTTCACCAAATGTATCTCTGGAAATTTATGTTTGATTAGGTTAGAATTGCTAAATCTAAAAATCCAAAGAAAATAATGGAGTGCAAAGGAGAAAACATGAAAATAAATGAAGCAAAGTTACCCAAATTTTCAATCTCCATGGTTGACCTCCATTACAGCTTCTAGCTTACTGCAAGTTGAGGAGTGTCCTTAGATTCTTGAAACAAATCTAAGATTATGCCATGTCCTACACAAGTGTTGAAGGATTTTATTATGCAAAGATGACTCTAAGTGCCTAAGAGAAGTTCTAAGTACGCATGAAAATGTGTTGTGAAAATGAAGATCAAAAGTTCGCTTGAATGCCTGAGAGAGCGAAGAGGAAAAAGAAGACCAAATGAATTCAAAATTGACATTTTATAAGAAAATACAATTTCGAATGGACGGATGAGATTAATCTTCTAGAAAGATTCCAAGATCAATGGTCCAAAATTGATGCACCAAGAATATGCTATTCTTGGAGGAATCATAACAGGAAGACATGCAAACACATGCAGACTATGACATACATGCAGACTATGACAGGAAATGTATGTTATGATAGGGGATTATGACAGGGCATCTTTGACCAAGTGGTGCATAAATAATTTATTTTAAATTATTTATTCAAAAATGGAGGAAACGGACAAGTGGAAAACATATAATTTATTTGAAAAATGAGGAAATGGACAAGTGGAAAATAAATAATTTATTCAAATAATTTATTTGGAGAAAATGAAAAGAGGAGCATTTAATTAAATTTATTAATTTAATTAAGTGGAGAGATGAAATTAGACCTTAAATAATTAATTTAGATTAACTATTTAATTAGGGGAGGTGTCATGATAGTTAAATGATTTTAATAATTGTTTAATTATGGAAGAATTAAAGGACCATGAATAGATAAATAATTAATGGTAATTATTTAACTATAGATGAAAGATGACAAAATAATTAAATAAATAATAATTTATTTAACTATTGAAGAAGAGGAAGAAATTAGTGACGCAATTAGTTTATCTAATCGATCACGATAGAATAAATAGACATGAATTAATTAAATAATTAAAATTATTTAATTAATAGATGAAAATGGACCGGATAACATAATTAAGTATCTTAATTATGCTAGGATGAAAGTGGCGAGAAATGGAGCTTACATTCCTAGGTCAATTTTCAGTGTCTACACTTGGTATTGGTGGCCATCTCTTTTTTCTGATACACACAAAATGGTGAGGAAATGTAATGCTTGCTAAAGGTTCTCTGGTAAGTTAATGTTTTCTAGTGCCTTTCCCCTTAGAACACAAAATGTTGAGGCTCCTTTTCAACAATGGAGCATATATTTTATTGGTGAGTTCAATGAAAAATCTAGTGGTGGTCATAGTTGGACAATGGTGGCCACAAACTATTTCACCAAGTCGGTGGAGGGAATTCCTACAAGGAGGAAAACTAGTAGGGTTTTCATTAATTTCATCATGGACAATATATTCATCAGATTTGGTACCCTTATGAAGTTAATTATGGATGATGCTACATGTTTTAGATATGAAGAATTCATTGACTTTTAGAGAAGTTATGGAATTTCCATGTCAAACTCTTCCCCTTATCACCCACAAGTAAATGGAGGAGTTGAGTCCGGTAACAAAAGTATCATGAAGAGAGTCATGGATAAAAACAAAAATTCCTAGGATTCAAAGTTAAAACTATCTCTATGGGCAGATAGAACCACCATAAAGAAGGCGATTGAAAGATCTCCTTATGAACTAGTATATGGATTGGATGCAAGAATACCAATGAATAACTTATTTCCAGTCTATAAATTCATCCAAGAATATGGAGAAGATATTGATGATAGCATGAGTAATAGGATCAATTAGCTAACAAAATTGGATGAATCAAGAAGAGCAATGTAGGATATTAATTTAAAGAGGAAATTGCAGGTCAAATACGTTTTTGATAAGAAAGCTAAGGGGAGAAAGTTTGTTGTAGGAGATCCTATATTAATTTAGAATGCAAGAAGTCAAGACAAGGGAAAACATGGTAAATTTAAGGCCCTATGGATTGGCCCTTAAATTGTTTGGGGTAATCATGGTGAAGATTCCTATTGTTTGTAATGTCTGCTACACCCTTAATATTAGTGTACATTGGGTTTTGAATAGTTGTCTTGTGGCTATCTTAATTCTCTATTAAGTAATATTATCATTAGTATATTGTTATTTAGTTGTTTAGGTTGGCCTAAGACTTATATAGGTGTGTCTAAGTCGGCCTAGGTGATATCCTAGGCATAAATAGGTATATATAGGAGGTTGTGAGTCTTATTTCATCATCAAGTTGTGAAGTGTGATCTCATTAGAGATATTTGGAGGTTTTCAGACTAGAAATGGATTGTTATTCTTAGTTATTATCAAGTATTTGCAGCATATTTCATATAATATTCTCCTATTGTGCAATTTATTTCATAACAAGTGGTATTAGAGCATGATCTTGGCATCATAGAGGCAAGTTTTTTCTCAATTTTGGAGGCGATTTTGGGAAGAGTATATCTTTCAGATTTTGGCAAATTTTTTTCTAATTTTTAAAGGGCTTTTGAAGAACATATTAAAAAAGCTACAATCCAGATTTCAAAAGATGTGGAGTAGAAATAAGCAAGTTATTGAAAAATTAATGTTTTTCACAATTAGCACTCTCCACGTTGCAAATCTGCTTATTTCTTGGAGATTTTTCTAGGTGAGTTATTTTGTCCCTAGTAAGTTACAGTAAAATTTTTAGAGAATTTAAGTTTCATTTGTGTGATTTATTTCAAAATTAGTGGTTCCCATCATGACGGGACCTGCAATAAGGGGCAAAAAGAGTGTTGTCACTCTGGGGAAGACTCTTGATAAGGATGGGGTAACAATAGAGGATATTACTCCTAATGAGGAAATCATTAAGGTCAAGGAAGACATTTCCTCAATGAAGATGAATATGTGTGACCTAAGAGGTGATATATTAGACATACAAAACATGTTAAGCACCTACATGGCTAAACCAAACAAGGAATTCTCAAACGACCAAGGTGAAAATTCTAGGTCAGCTAACATTGACACAAGCTTTAGTACTCGTATGGGATCTAGGAATTTATTTCCAAAGGTGGATATGCGCAAGTTCGATGGCAAGGATCCTCTAACATGAATAAACCAAATGGATATTTTTTTTTAAGTACACCAAATCCCAAATGGAAAAAAGGTCATGATGGCTTCCCTATATCTAGAACCAAATCAATTCATTTGATATTGTTGGCTTTGAACTCATCAAAGGAAAAAGGGGCTCACTGTCTCATGGCCAATTTTTATGGAGGAACTCCAAGCATAATATAGCAATAGCATGATAGACAACTTCTTCAGCCAACTGGCTAAACTTCAACAAATAGGATTAGTTAAGGATTATTTTCAACAATTCCGAAATCTATCCTTAACGGTTGATACAATTACGGAGGAAAAATTGAATGATTTATTCTTGGGGGGTCTCAATGATCACATTCAACATGAGGTATGCATGTTTAGCCCTAGCTCCATAAATGAGTCTTTTATCTTAGCACACAGGGTAGAGGAGAAGTATTCGATTCCTAAGAAGCAAGGGGTTAATGTGACAAGAGAGAAATGATATTCAACACAACCTACTAGGTTGACTCCACAAAAAAATGAGGAGAAAATAGAAAAAGGGTTGTGTTTCAATTGTGATAGAAAATACAATCAAGGACATAAATGAAGTGAAAAGAAATTGTTCTATATTGAAGGTCCAAGTGAGGAAGAAGAGGAGGAACCAATACTAGAGGATGAAAGGGAGTCAAATGAGGAATCGCATGATTCTCAACCAATCATTTCTTGTCATGCACTCTCAAGTTTCAGTGCTCCACAAACTCTCAAGGTGGTGGGGTTCTTAAAGAAGCAGAAGGTAGCAATGTTGATTGACTTGAGTAGTACTCATAATTTCATTAACAAAAAGTTAGCTACTCATCTAAATTGCTTTATATATCCAGCTCTAGAGTTTTAGGTTTTGATTGCAGATGGTAATACAATTAGTTGTTCAGGGAAGTGTCATAGCATTAAATTATCCATGGGAGATTATCAACTTGATACCCCAATGTATGTGATATCTATGGGTGCAATAGATATTGTTTTGGGAGTACAATGGCTTACTACATTGGGAACAATTGAGATGAACTTCCAAGAACTATTCATGAGATTTCAATAAGAAGGAAGGTTAGTAGAGCTAAGGGGGTTGAAGGAAAAATCCCCCAAAATGGTAAGCTCTCATCAAATACAAAAGTTTCTTAAGAAAGGAGTGGATGGATATGTGGCCTAGCTATGTTCATTAGAAGTATCTCAATCTAATGCTCCTACTCATCCAAATTTTCAAGCTATAATTGATCATCACTCAGTTGTTCTTGGAGATATGCCTAAAGGACTTCCTCCTAAGAGGGATCATGACCATTCCATATAGTTAGTTCTAGGGATCCAACCATCGAACATCATGCCTTACAGGTATCCACACATACAAAAGAGTGAGATAGAAAAAATTGTTGAGGAGATGCTAGAGGTAGGAATTATCAGGCATAGCCAAAGTGCTTACTCCTCACCTGTGGTGATGATACATAAGAAGGATGATACTTGGCACATGTTTCCAGATTATAAAGTGCTCAACATGTACAGCATTAAAGATAAGTTTCCTATTCTAGTCATTGATGAATTGAATGGAGCTATGTATTTTACCAAGTTAGATCTTAGATCTGGTTATCACCAAATTCAGATTAAGGAAGAAGATATTTGTAAGACAAAATTTCAGACTCATGAGGGTCATTATGAATTTTTTGTGATGCCATTTGGTCTTACCAATACACCATCTACATTCCAAAGTTTGATGAATTCCATTTTTAAGAAGTTCTTGAGAAATTTTGTGTTAGTATTCTTTGATGATATATTGATTTATAGCTAGACTTGGAAAGAAAATTTGCAACATGTGGATCAAGAATTACAAATAATTGAAGATCATAAACTCTATGCTAAGCCATCCAAGTGTGCTTTTGGTCTTAAGGAGGTGGAGTATTTGGGACACATAGTTTCACATGAAGGAGTAAAGGTGGACCCTAACAAAATTAAGGCTATCATGGAATGGCCTATTCCAAAAACGATTAAGAAAATGAGGGGTTTCTTGGGATTGAAAGGGTACTATAGAATATTTGTGAAGAATTATGGTTGTATAGCAGTACCTCTCACCACTCTATTGAAGAAGGATTCTTTTCATTGGAATGAGTCTTCCAATACAACATTTGAGAGATTGAAGGAGGCTATGTGTACAACTCTAGTGCTTGCCACTCTTGACTTCACCAAGGAATTCATTCTGGAATGTGATGCTTCTAGAAATTAGATAGGAGCAATGCTCATGCAAGAAGGTCGACCAATTGCTTTTGAGAGTTGTCAATTAAAGGGTAAGAATCAACTAAAACCTATTTATGAGAAGGAAATTCTAGCAATCCTCCATGCAGTTAAAAAATGGAGGCCTTATCTATTAGGTAGACACTTCAAGGTTAAGACAGATCATGATAACCTAAAATATTTTTTGGAACAAAGACTATCTTCTGAAGAGCAACAAAAATGGGTCACTAAGATGTTAGGATATGACTTTGAGATTATATATAAGAAAGGGAAAGAAAATATTGTAGCAGATACACTTTCAAGGAAGGATGAGAAATATTACAAGAAAATTGGGTGGAGGAAGCCAAAGCAAAGTGGAAAAATGATGTTGTGATAAGTAATCTCATTGAACAATTAAAAAGTGATCATAGTAGTTAAGATAAGTTTTGTTGGAAGGGAGATACTCTTTGGTATAAAGAGTGTTTGTATCTCTACAAGAATTCCACTCTTAAACACAAGATTCTCATAGAGTTGCATGAGTCTCCAGTGGGTGGTCATTCAGGATTTTTGAAGACATATCATCAAGTCAAGCAAGATTTTTTTTGGGAAGGGCTAAAAGGTGATGTTCAAAAATTTGTGGTTGAATGTTTGGTTGTCAAAGGAATAAAGAGGAGACAATTAAGACACTAGGTCTCTTGCAACCCTTATCTATTCCTAGCCAGTGTTGGGAAGAGGTATCCATGGACTTCATCATAGGGGTTCCCAAATCTAAAGGTCATAATGTCATCATGGTAATAGTTGATCACCTCACTAAATATGAACTTTTAATTCCATTATCACATCCTTTTACAACAAGGGCAGTGGAAAAATATTTTTTGGAGAATATCCAAAAGCTACATGGTACACCAACGTTATTGTTAGTGATCGTGATCCTATCTTCACTAGTGACTTTTGGAAAGATTTATTCTCATGTTTGGGTACTCAATTGGCTCATAGCTCTTCATACCACCCTCAATCAGATGGGAAAACTGAGGTTGTTAATAAGTGTTTGGAAGGATATCTACGTTGTTTCACTTCATATAAACAGTCTTAATGAGTAGATTGGCTATCACTTGCAGAATGGTGGTATAACACTTATTTTCATAGCTCATCAAAAATATCTCCATTTTTGGAACTTCATGGATATCATCCTCCTTGCATCACATCATCAATAAAGGTGTCACCAAGAGTTCAAGTAGTAGAATACCACTTGCTTCATCAGCAACAAGTACTTTTAGGACTTAAGGATAATTTAGCCATGGCACAAAATTGAAAGAAACTACAGGAAGACAACCATTGTAGTGAAAGAAGTTTTGAAGTTGGGGATTGGGTCTTCTTGAGATTGCAACCTTGTAAGAAATTATTACTCAAGCAACAAAAAGAGAATAATAAGTTGTCTCTAAGGTTTTATGGTCCATACCAAATCATGCAAAATATTGGTAGTGTTGCCTACAAGCTAGAGTTGCCACCTACAACAAAGATACATCCAGTTTTTCATGTTTCCTATTTGAAGAAGGTAATTGGGCATAATATTCCCACTCAAAAAACACTAGCAGAGCTCGATGAGGAAGGAATAATCATTTTGGAACCATAGTGAATTCGTCAAACACACACAAAGAAGTTGAGGAATAGAACTCTCACTGAGTATCTCATCTAATGGAAGAATTTACTAGTTGAAGATGCCACATGGGAGGACGTGGAGTTAATTCAAAAGAATCCAAACTTGATTAGCGTTGAGGACAATACTTCTTTGAAGAAGGGAGGTATGCTACACCCTTAATATTAGTGTACATCAAGTTTTGAATAGTCGGATTGTGGCTATCTTAACTCTTTATTAGGTCATATTATCATTAGTATATTGTTATTTAGTTGTTCAGGTTGGCCTAAGACTTATATAGGTGTGTCTAAGTTGGCATAGGTGATATCTTAGGAATAAATAGGTATATATAGGAGGTTGTGAGTCTTATTTCATCATCAAGTTTTGAAGTGTGATCTCATTAGAGATATTTGGAGGTTTTCCCCCTCAAATTGGCTTATTATTCTGAGTTATTATCAAGTATTTGTAGCATATTTCATATCATATTCTCCTATTATGCAAGTTATTTCATAACAATGTTTGAACGGTGAAATATTGGAATTGATAGTGCATGGATAGTTCCTAAAACCCTACTTTTCATAAGTAGGACATATCCATGCACATTTGTATCATAGTTTTTTGTGTTGTTTCTATTTTTTTGAGTTTTGGTGGTCTTTTCTCCCAGAAATAACTGAATTCTCACTCTTCTTTGTCAAGTAGTCATCCCCAACTGGAGCCACTAGTGGTACTTCTAAACTCCATGGCCATTTCCATAGATTTTTCCTCTTGTGCCTCTGAGTTTCCTCCATTTGGTCTTTTTAGGGTTAAAACATTGCATGCAGGGCTTAAAGACTTATATCATAAAATCCCAAACCCTTGGTGTGCACTTTTCGACTACCCCATTTGAAGTGTTTAATATTTTCCTTGTCATGGTTTTTCAAGATTTCCTAACCTCCTGACTTTTATTTCTCTTTGTTGTCATAGGGTTCTAAAGTTTCAAAATCTCCCAACTTGGTGATCTCTTAGTGTTGTTGGTGTATCATTGGTTCTCAAAATTTCATAACCTATGACATGTGGTTTTGAATTTTAGGTTTATGGAAACTTGGCATTCTCATTTTTTTCAGTGGAAAACTTGGTCATCAAGGGGAGTTCTATGTGTGTCTCACTGATGGAGTGATAAGGATAGTGAAGATAGTGTCATCAACAAGACTAGACAATATCAGTGGGAACATTGGTTGTGTCGCTCTGATGGAGTGATGGAAGGAAATGTTTAGTGTGGGTCTCAGTCATGGTGAAAATGTAGACGTGTGTATCTAGTGGGATCCATTAGAGGCGATAGTGAATGGTGTCTATGGGAAAATGCCCTATTGATGGGAGTGAAGTTGGTGTCACAACCATGGTTTGATGGATTTCTCATCAGTGTGACTTTGGTCCATTAGTGAGATTGTAATGGGTGTCCCTTCAATAGAGTGATATGATTGATTGACAATGGATATTTGAATGACTATAATCTGATGGTCAGGTTTTAAGGTATGGACAGTGAGCAATGGACATTGAATCCTAGTGTGATTAGACTAAATCAATGACCACAATTTAAATTTTGATCTTCCAATGGCTAACTACTTATGTTCACGAGTATTGAATGTGAAATAATGGCATATCTATAACTAGCTTCTAGGATCAATCTAGGAAACATACAAATTGGATTTTTGCTTCTCCCAAGCAGTATTTTTTGTTGAGTAGTTCCATTGATGTCCTAATGTGTTGCTAAGAATGAAAATGATGTCAAGGTATGTTCTTCCTAATTGTGATTATAGATTTCCTGGGAGTACCATGACCACATTCATGAATGAATTTGCTAGAGTGTGCTCAAGGTTTTAGGAGCATTCATGTTTGGAAGTTGCATCATTTTGGGGGAAAATTCTTGAGGGATTACAGTTTGACTAGGGTGCTTTAGTTAAAGCCCTAGTTTGGTTAGGGTTGGAAATTTCAAATTTGAATCTGAGTTATGCCAACACTATAAAGGAAAATTTTGTACATTTTGTTGAGGTTCCATCCTCTCTAAATATTTGTAAACTTTTTCTTAGTTTGTATAGTGATTTCTACACTTAGGAAGGAAATGTTGTAATGTTTACTCCGTAATAACAATAGATGACCTAAATTTTAATTGCATTTCACACTTTATGTTTGTATCAACTCTATCATTATCTCCACTATTGTACTCACAATATTTGAATCAATATAATCAATGGTTGTATTTATTCTCATATCACATTCGTTGACCATGAATGTATGATTTGTTATTTTTTGTTCAAGGAATAGAGTAATTCTTTCAGTTCATATGTTAAGTTGTGATGATGAAATAAATATCTCAAAGAAGTTTGATATTTTTATTCTTTTGTTGGTTTCTTGATGTAAGGTAGCAAGTTTATAAGAAGCTAGGGTGGGTCTATTGTAGGATTATTAATTCATTTCTAGACTCAATGTGGATAAGGAATTGGTCATTCTATGTTTTTAATCCTAGATCTAAGGTGGATCCAATTTAAATTCAAAAAAACTTTTTACTTTCCTATATTTTCTTTTATGTTTTCTTTCCATAATACCACAAGATATTGAAGACAAGGGAGAGTTGTGTAGATGATCTAGCCCATTGAAGGCTTCCCACCATTGTAGTATGATGATTTTCCTTAATGAATAGGGATACCCACCTTGGTCTTGTAGAGCCTAAAGTGTAGAGAAGAGGCTTGCCAATCAGTCATCTCTTGTTCATTGTCCACTGACCTAGGGTCTCTAAGTATAAGGAGTAGCTACCCTTTAGGAGATGCTAGACCACCAGTTGGAAACACCAATTAGGTGTAGATGGATCAATAGGATCCAAGAATTCAATATTGATGTCTAGATCACCATGTTAGTTAGTGGATAAGTCCTAGCTAAACTAATGGAAGAGACTAATTTGGAAGCTAAACAGATTAGTCAAATAGAGACTATTGATGTTGCATCTATTTGTGATATGCAAACGTGCGGTTGGTACAAAAGAATTGTTCAATATTTACAGAGTTTGCAATGTCCCACATATATGGTTGACATTGACAAGAGAACACTAAAGTTGCATGCCATTAAGTATGTGATTATTGACAATGAACTATGGTGAAGCCAGGATGGTGTATTTATTAAGTGTGTGGATGGAAAATAGGCATTAGAACTCTTGCAATAAATGTACAATGGAGTATGTGGAGGTCATTACATGGAAAATACCACTGCTCATAAGGTCTTGAGAGCTAGATTATGGTGGCCTAATATTTTTGAGGATGCTCATAAGTTTGTTAAGACTTATGATGCTTGTCAGAGATTTGCAAGAAAATAGAAGTTTTTAGGAAGTTTTCCAGTTAGGCCTATTGATATTTAGGCCCCTTTCCAACAATGGGGAATTGACTTCATTGGTGAAATACCAGAAAATTCTAGTGGAGGACATTCATGGATCCTTGTTGCCACTGACTATTTCACAAAATGGGTAGAAGCAATACCTAGAAGGAAAGCAACAAGTAAGGTGGTAGTGGAATTCCTAATGAACAATATTCTAATCAAGTTTGGAGTCTTGGAAAAGATAATTTTAGATAATGCTATGTGTTTAGATCTGAGGAGTTCAAAGATTTTTGTGATAAGATGGCATACAAATTTCTTATTCTTCACTTTACCATCCTCAAGGTAATGGATGGGTTGAGTCAAGTAATAAGAAATTAATGAAAATCATCAAAAGGGTGATGGAGAAGAACAAGAAAGCTTGGGACTCAAAGTTGAAGTTGTTATTCTAGGAAGATAGGGTTACTGTGAAAAAGGCTATTGGTTATTCACCATTTGGTTTGGTGTATGGTCTAGATGTTGGCTGACACAAAGCAACTTGCTAAATATGTATAAATTTGTGTAGGAATATGATGAAGATGTATGTGATGATATGTAGCACAAAATTGATAATCTGGTGGAATTAAATGAAAATAGAAGAGAAGATCATGCCAAAAATGCTAAGATGCAGTTGTAAGTTAAGTACCTGCATGACAAGATAGCTTCTTCCAAAAAAATTGAGGTGAATAGTATGGTACTAGTCTAGAATGCAAGGGCTCAGGATAAGGCTAAGCATGGAAAGTTTAAAGGTTTATGGCTAGGCCCTTATCTTGTAGCAGATACACATGGGGAGGACTCCTACTTCCTCTAGAGCCCGATAGGCGAATTTCTTGAACTACAAGTACACGGACAATTCTTGAAGCCATACTTCTCCTAAGTATGTTCTATCCATGTATGTTGTAGGTTTTGTACATTTTGTATATAGGTTTGTTTGCTTTGGTGTCTGGTTTTGTCCTACTACTTAGTTTGGGTTGTTCCTTGGTTTTTGGTTCACTGTGTTTGGTTGGTCTAGTTCAACCCGAGATTCTAGGATCTCACCATGCCTATGAGAGGCATGCATTGCCAATTAGATCCACTGATGGAACCCCTAAATTTTTTTATGTTCCATCTCACAATTCTACAAAATTTGGGTTAGATCTATCTCTCTGGGCTTAGGGTTGTGTGAGTGTGAAATGTGTAAAGTTTGTATCAACACAAATCTTAATGAAATGATTTATATTCAAAGATTTGAAGCAAAGAAACTATTATAATTTGCAACAAACTAAATCTTTCAAGAATGTCTCATTGTCCTCTATTCTTAAATGATTCCTTTAACCTTTTGTCCCTCAGATTTCTATGTGCACAAAGGCTATTAGAATGAAACTTAAGCAATGAGATTAGTATTCAACATGCAAGCCAACTAAATTCCTACATGAAACTATATGCAAACAATGATGATGAATGCTATGATGAGTGAAGGATAATGTTTATGACAAATGAACAAGTGGAGGTGGATGCTATGGTATTGAACTATGAT
The DNA here is from genome assembly GCA_007258455.2 of Sequoia sempervirens. Lineage (NCBI taxonomy): Eukaryota > Viridiplantae > Streptophyta > Pinopsida > Cupressales > Cupressaceae > Sequoia > Sequoia sempervirens. Next base: position 50,158,708 of record VDFB02256132.1, on the reverse strand, counting down.
GATCTATATATGATTCTACATATGCTCAAATGCAAACTAAAAATGACGAAGATGATACTCCATATTCTCAAATGCAAAATTAAAATGAACTAATATAAAATGAAACTATGATGCAATATCTAAAGCTAAGATGTAAATGAAAAGAAAAACATGATGTAAAAACTAGCTATAAGACTAAAAAATGCTCCAAGCTCCAATGATAAAACCTGCATGATAACTTCAAATGTGGATGCAAAATACAAGGCCCAAGGGTTTTATTTATAGCCTTTTCCAAGCATATAGTGAGGTGGCAATAATCAATGGTCCAGATTCGAATAAGAAAAATGGATGGTGAAGATGAAGAGAATCAAGATGTTGTCCCCTTGACCAAAGACAACATGCCATTTGGATGGGAGAATCTCTTGACCAATGGGAAACATGCCATTTGGATAGAAGATTCAAGTGTGGGAAGAGAAGACCATGTGCTTCCAAAATTGATGGAAGTGTGGGAGGAATAAGTCATGTGCTCCAAAATGGGTGGAAGTGTGGGAGGAATAAGTCATGTGCTCCAAAATTGGTGGAAGTGGGAGGAAATGAGCCATGTGTCTTTTGAAATGAGTTGAAGATAATTCTAATTCAAAATTAGAGTTATTTATTTTCATGTGACCTTGGTGAGGTGGCACAAAAATTTGTAGAAATGTGCTCTAATTCCTAATTCGATTTAGTGAAGATTAATTATATAAAACAAGTTTAGGGAACCTTGTTTATTTAATTAATTTAGAATAATATGTGTTTTGATTTGGAGAATTAGAGACTGGTGAAAAATATAAATAAATTGAGAATTTATTTATACATGGTCAGAATATTAATTAAATAGCTAGTATTTAATTAATTAAAGGTGATGACCATTTTTAGGTGTATACATTTTTCCCCTCTTTGAAGTAATGTGTTTACACATCGCTTCAAAGAAAAAATTGATACCGATGCTCAAAAAATATTTTTTCAATGCCCCAAGCGTTGATTTTCAGATATCGATGGATATATGCCCCCTTGGGAGATAAATTGGTGAATTTTGGAATTTTACGATTTTTTGGAATTTTTTAAAATTTTGATGATTTTTCAAAAATTTATGATCCAAAAATGATTTATCTCTCAGAAAAGAAGATTGATCCTACTAGATTGATTAATTGATGCCTTATGTTTCCTCCTTGTGTTTGATGTTTGATGATCGCATTCAACCGATTGATTTGATGATGTTGACATGATAGTTGATGATTGACCTCATGATAGGTGAGGATCAATGATAGGATGATGATGATTGACCTCATGATAGGTGAGGATCAATGATAGGTTGATTATTAACCTCATGATAGGTGAGGATCAATGATAGATTGATGATTGACCTCATGATAGGTGAGGATCAATGATAGATTGATGATTGACCTCATGATAGGCGAGGATCAATGATAGATTGATGATTGACCTCATGATAGGTGAGGATCAATGATAGATTGATGATTGACCTCATGATAGGATAGGATCAATGATAAATTGATGATTGACCTCATGATAGGAAAGGATCAATGATAGTTTGATGATTGACCTCATGACAGGCGAGGATCAATGATAGTTTGATGATTGACCTCATGATAGGTAAGGTTGATTTGATTGATGAACCTCATGATAGGCGAGAATCAATGATAGATTGATGATCATGAGATTTGATTAAAGTCTCCAGATTTTCTTAACAAATCTCTAAAGAAATTTGCATAAACTTGCTCTCAATTTTCTAGAGTATTGAAATGCTTAAAAATACGATTATAGACCGGTTCACTCTCCTTTCATACAATATTATCATTCTGTAGCAAGCAATTTAGAAAATACATCATGATACATATGATCAAAGTGTCAAACCTGAAAGGATAATCTATATCCATTGTCAATTGCATGTTCTTCATTAGTTGATCTTTCAGCAAACTAGACAGGTCAAAGTCTTGGTCCTCCATTATCATCCTATGAAAAATGTAAACTGTGCCTGTAGAGGTTGATCCTTCCCTTTTTTTGAAGAATATTTTGTATGAAATTCCATATGTAATGTACCATGTCAATGGATCTTTGATCATCGAAATTACCAGAGCCCTTTGATCTCCTGTTACACCATTTAGGGTTTTGACTTCCTTATTTCAAATCAGCTTCTTCTTCGGAATATCTCCAACATTGCATAACCCAATTAAATTTTAATCACTTCCTTTGAATTAAGATAGGGTTTTTCCTAATTTAGAGTATCTTCATTCAATATTCTCAAGATGAACCTAACCACTTTCGCATTGTCAAAATAAGGAAATTTGTTCCAAATGTCCAAAATCCTATGTTTTGCTCCTTCAAGCCACTTCAATTCACCGATAGGAAACATATCTCTTGAATCCCTGATCTTCCTACTATTGTATTCATCCAAACTCATAATTCCCTTGATTTTCTTCATTTTCCATATTGAACAAGGTTTTTCTATTGAGTACAAATTTAGAAATTCTACAAATTGAATGGAACACCTGATGAATTCGCCACCGAATCAACTTGACTCCTTCAAAATTCTGCTCTAGAGGCTCTTTTCACTATTATTCTTTGATGCAAAGTAACAAATGAAGGTTTCAAATACCCTTTTATAGCTTCACACACCTAAATTTTTTCTGAAATAAATACTCTACCCTAGGAGTTTCAGTTACACTGCTCTCTCAAACAACAAGAGAAGAATCAATCTACGAGCCTTCAAGATCTCAACTTACAGAACAAGTGATCACTGATACATTTGTTGGTTGATGGCACAACTACTTACAACTTCCTATATTCTGGTGCCAACTATTGACAGGGGGACAAAGGATTTTACTTGAAAGACTCCCCCTAGGCCAATGGCCTGAGATCAATTTCTAGAGGAATTACTAGAGGGATTGCCAGAGGTAGCTTCTGGTACGAGCTTATCAGATTAACTCTTCTTTATCCACATTTTCTTCATCTGATCTCTTATTTCTTGCATAGTAACTTTTCCTTTTCCTTTATCACTTTTCTATGAATTTATTTCTTGATATATCAGGCCTCTTCTATCAATGTTCTTGTTCATGTAGAATCTTGCAATGTGAAGAAATCTGTTGCAATTGTAACAAACCATATTTCTTTGTCTAGGCCATTCATTCCATTGATTTCCCTTTGATCTGAATTGATTAGCAACATGTCAAAATCTTCCACAAGTGTAGAATTTTACATTCCTTATACTGACAACCATACTTCTACATTCAATTGACTTATGATCAAACTTATTACAACTAAAACAATGACTAGGAAATGATGGACTTCTTGAATTTACTTTTCTTTTACACTGAGAAGCCATATGAACAAATTTACTACAAGTAGAGTAGTAATCATTAAAATTTTGAGCATTGGGTTGTCTTACCAGATACCTTATGCCTTTGTTCATCTGATTTCTTTGTCTGGTATCCTTGTGTTAAGATCCAGAGCTTTCTTCCTTCTCATATCCAAGACCTTGCTTATCATTTACATCCTTTTATCCTTTAGTCATCTCATCAAGCTTAGCAGAACTGATCCTAAACTTCTCCTTGTATTCATTTGCAGTCGAGAGTTCATCTCTAAGAATAACTATCTATCTTTTAAGCTCTTGTTCATTACTTCTGGATTGTAGTAGTTCAATCTCTAGCTGAATGAATCCATTATTAACACTATTGCATTCTTCATATTTCTCTTTCAAGGACTGGGAAAGATTCTCCTCATTCTTCTTTATTTCTTCAATCTCCTTAGTTAGCTTCATCGCCATAGATTCCATCTCAAGCTTTAGAGTAGCATTGTCCCCAGCAAGCTTGCTTTTCACATTCTTCAGTTATTTTTTTTAGGTTCTAATTTGGGTGAACATCTTCCAATAATCTCCCTGAGCCATATTCCAATAGTCTTCTGATTGTTTTTATTCTCCAAAACTTGATCATAAAATAGAGTCAATTTACACAGTAATTTACAGAAAAATCACAATTGTTCATCAGAAAACTACAGTTGTCAAACAGAGTCACACTTGTTTACCAGAAAAATGAATCTATTACTTAGAGTCACATCTGTTAACTAGTTTTTCCCATCTATTAAAATTGAGTCCAATTTGCATGTACTATAATCTGAGTCACATTTGCTTCCCTGTGAGTCACATTTGTCAAAATAGGTCACATCTGCTTACTATAATACTACATCTAATATCATGAGTTGTACATGTTAGTGAAATCTATTACTAGAAAAATTGAAATTGACACCTTCTATGATGCATCTGAATAGGTGGGCCGCATCTGCAGTCTGGAACAATGCATATGCCATGTCATAGAACCAAGGTATATTTTACTAGTGCATTGTCTAAGTCTAAAAACCACAACCGACCAATATTGAGTCACAATTGATACCTTGAGCCACATCTACTTGATACAAAACCACATTTGTCTGATACTAGAGACTAAATTTACCAGTATACCACAATTTTTAAATGTTGTGACACATATGTTATCCTACAACACATCTGTTTGATTACCAGAAAACTAGAATTCACTATCACATACTGAAAAAAATAGTCAAACCAGTATCTAATTTATCCTTTTACACTGATTCTTGGATAGAAACTAGAAATTTTGCTCAAAATTTGCACAATTGCATTCTTTAGGAATCATTTAGTCATAATGATTGGTATCCTAGTTGAAGATCTTACTATTATCTTAGGATTCTTTATTTCCTTTAGAGAGATCATCATTTTCCAATTTTAGGATAGGAACCTTTCATGCTTTGGATGATCCCTTGCTTCAACAAATGTTTCCATTGAACCTAGTCATCATATATTTTTGTCCTACATTTGAGTCTTTCTAGCTCATTAGTCTAGTTTGAGATCTCACCTTATCTTTTGGTCCTAGTCCTATAAAGGTTCGTTGTCAAAACTAAATTGAAACCTGGGTTAAGCTTTAGCTAATAGATAACCTATTTTTAGAATCTTCCAAATTGATCACTTAGACCTTTGCATATTTAGACGCTATCATCCTAGAATAACATCATTTTAGACATACAATATTTGTAGAGAAAATACCAAAAAATACCTGCATACATTCCTTATTTACAAGAAAATCCCCCAAAAAACATAGATTAGACTCATAATCATACATAGACTTAGCTTTTGCATCGCTTGCACTTTGAGCTTATTTTTACATGGTTGAAACAAGATATAAAAGGAAAGAAAGAGAAAATATGGTTGATCCAAACAATTTCATCAATCTGTTCTCAAACACCTTTTCAGGGACATCTTCATCGAGACCTCACAAGACTTTGTTAGAAAAATTTGTTACAAGAGACACACAAGGACACATTGTAGTGGAAGAAATAGATGCCGCTACATAGGACCTCGAGTTTGATTCCTTTCTAGATGGATATCGAGAAAATGATCCTCAATGATACTTAACCAAATTACTAGTAGAATGTGCCAAATTACCTCCTAGTTTTGATATTTGTACCCTACAAACTGCATCTACTCAAGGAAAAAACACCACTACTACTAGTGCCACTATAGCTCAAGTGACTACTGCTATACCATCTAGAGTACCTACAAAGAGTTCTCCAATGATACACACATCTCCATTTGGTATATCTAGCATGACACAGGGGATAAATTTCACCATAGGGGTGTCATTGTCCAATCCCTTCGGTCATCTTGTTGGAAACAAAATATCTAAAATATCAACTCCTATACCAATTGTCAATGTCACTAGTACTATTCCACAAACGACATCTATACCAAAAATTGGGGTCTCATAGACAAGGAGTAAACCCTCCTTTCAATATTGAAACTAGCCTATCGCTTCACAAATTCCAAATCAGAACCCCTTCTCATAGATTCTGAATCAAAATCCATTTTCACAAACCCCAAATCAAAATCCATTTTCATAGATTTTGAATCAAAACCCATTCACTAACATTCTAAATTAAAATCCACTTTACATACTAACATTTAACCAAAACCCATCACAAAATGTTGGATTCCAAAACATGTACATAGATCCAAATAATCCAACCAACACATCATTAACTCAAGTTGACGTCCTACAGACACAAATGCATGCACATCAAACATAGATGGATAACATGGCTATGTCTAACAAGAAAACCTTTTCAGCAAAGGATTTATTCCCATTCCCTTAGACAAATCATTATACATGACACCTTTCCCTCATGGGTATGTCATACCAAACTTTCCCAAATACAATGGAAAGTGAAATCCAGTCGAACACATAAGGGAATTTTCCACGAGGTGCATAGATGTCATATACGACCCCACCTATCTTATGAGATTATTTTCAAGAAGTCTTATTGGAATTTCACTAGAATGGTTTTCAAGTCTTGACTACGACATCAAATCATGGGGTGAACTAGATCAAAAATTTGTTGAACACTTCTCCTTTAACATTGACCATGAGATCAACATAGCAACCTTGTGCCACACTACAAAAGAAGAAGGAGAAAATTTTATCGCTTTCTTCCAAAGATGGAGAACTATAGCCAACTGATGTCCTGTAGAGATACCTGAGAAACAAAAGGTCACTATCTTCCAAGAAAACCTCAACCCAAAATTGAGAAGTGACTTGAGGGTACATTGTTGCACATCCTTTGCAAAACTAGTGGAAAAGGGCCTCATACTAGAAAAAGGTCCCATTGACAAAGGGGAACTTAAGACACCCAACATAAATCCAAATGTACAAAACACCCCTAATGAAAGAAACAAGTTTTGGTCTCAGAACAAACACATTACCAATGATGGGGTAGTTGATTGAAAGACTTTACATACAAGACCGATCATCACACTTGGAGGAAATAACCCATCTACCACCACACTCAACATCGTCAATCAAACCCCTAACATGGCCCAAAACACCTAACGACCACAACAACATAGAAGATTTCCAAAACGTGAGTTCACTCCCCTCGGGGAACCCATAGAGTCAGTATTCAAACAATTTTTGCAACACAATCTCATATAGCTTCAAGATCCAAGGAAATATGATCTAGGGAAATTTAAACCATTTTGGTGGGATGACAATGCCTTTTGTGACTTCCACTAGACCAAAGGACATAGCCTACAAAATTTCTGACAACTGAAAAATATCATACAAGACTTTGTTGAGGACAAAAATATTCAGGTTGGTGGAAAAAAACTGACATCTTCAAACACTAATCATAATGTATTTTTTGATCCACTACATGACCATGGCAAAGCAAAGACCCCTAGTTCTGGTAACAAGCCAATAATTCTTCCAATTATGCTAGTGTCAAGAATGATTATAGTGGTCCCATGATAAATCATATCTGAGCTTTCGATGGCTATGTCAATACCACTACTATAAATAAGACTCTCGAGTGTGTTGTCAACACTCATCAAACAAAGATCACCATCCAAGGTCCTTCGTCATAGAAAACACCATAGAATTCCAAGTCGTAGTATAAATTACTAGATTAATTGGGGAATACCCCATCCCAAATATCCGTCTTGGAACTGTTATGTATCTCCCTTGATCATCGTTCCATTCTTGACAAGGATTTACAAAGCATGACTGTCCCTAATGATCTTGATCTCAATAATTTGTAGGAAACAGTAGGCTACTTGATGAATAATCATCATGGTACCTTCTCTGAACAAGACTTTGCAACTGAGAAGACAAATCATAATGACCTGTTACAGCTTGAAGTCCTTGTTCACAATACCAAAGTTAGACAAGCCTATGTAGATGGAACAGGGTTGAATCTTTTCACTTTAAAATTGTTTAAGGCTTTAGGTTTCTCAAAAGCGTGTGTGGACATGGTGCATGAGCACCCTTGATACTTGGTATGGTATTAGCAACATTGAACCTTGACATGGTGTAGACTGTAATTATGTTATCCTTAATCTCACTTAAGCGATTGGATTCATTATTTGTTTTGTGGAAGTTATTAATGACAGTTCGTTGCATTAAAATGTGGGCTGCCATGACAATGTTTCCAATGTGATCTAGAATGCACTTAATCATTGTTTGAGATGAACCAATTTATGAAAATTTTCAAGTGAATCAAGTTTGTTAGTTGTTTGCCATTGTTGACGATTTCTCAGTTGTGTTATTGCAAAGTAATCCAAGAATTCCTAATAGAAAGAATTTTTTATCATTACTTTGAATAATTGGTTGAGTTGAATTGTGATCTCCTAGCTCTGCATCAAATTGGTATCAGAGCCCAATAAGGTCTGGGTAGAGGAAGAGTTTTTTTTTTTGGTTGTGGTTGTGTGTTGGGCAGGTTGAGGAATCAACCTGATTGCCTAGGTGAGGAAAAGTGAAGTGGAAGCAAGGAGATACTTGCTTGTGAAGATGGATTTTTTGAGAAGATTGGAAAGATGTTTGTAGGATAAGGATTCACAAAGAAGGAAGAAGAAACAAGAAGAGAGGAAAAGAAAACAGGACAAGGCAAAGAAAAAGAAGGATCAATAAATGAGGCAAGAACTAGAGGAACTCAGTAAGAAGATAAAAATATGTGAGGCTAATATGAAGAAGTTGTATAGGCTATCTACAAGTTGGCATTTGATAGTGAAGGAGAGAGTTGTGTGTCCCATCAAAAATATTATTCAGAAAAGGAAAAGAAAAGCAAGGACAACAACACATGAGGTAGAGGTAAAGTTTGTTGAGCAAAGTAAGTTACAAGTTGAGATGCATGATATCCTAATTGTGTTTGAAGATGAACAAAATTATTTTTTTGTTGATGAAAATATTTATGTTGAGATCAATGATATGGTTGTTGTTGGTAATAAAGTAGTTGATGAATTTTTTTTTGATGAACAAGTAGAGAAGGTTGTTGATGTTGATGATAAAGTTGGAATTGATACTCAAGATTTTGTTGATAATAAGGTTGTTAATAAAGATGTTGTAGATTTGTTTGATAATGAGGTATATGAAGGTTTGGAAGAATGTGATGCATGTTTTTGGTTATGGTAATTTTTTTTTTATATGGTATTCTATTGATTAGATTGAAGATATAGATGATTGTATTGAGGTATATACACAAGAAATAGACTTTTGGAACATGAAGGCTAAGAGGTTGCTAAAGAAGAGATGGTATAAGAAGAAGAGGAAGAAGGACCAAGGGATAATTTCCAAGATGAAGAAAAAACTGAAAAATAATTGGAATAATGGGAAGGAGCAGACCAGCTTTGAAGAGGACTTGAATTTTCTTTTCTCCAAGAGTATGGTGCAGGAGCACCCTTGATGCAATTTTAAGTTATATTGTGAAAATTTGGTTTTTGCTTTGTTTTGGATTTATTGATGTAAATAAGGTCATTTGAAACCATCCTAAGTGGTTTAGGACCATTTTTGGTCATTTGGTGAAATTTAGGAAATTATTGTAAAAATTGTAAAGTTGCTCAAGAAAGTTGTCAAGCTACTTGTCAAAAAGTGTCATTAAGGTGTTTTTTCAACAAAATAATCAAAAGGTGGTTGAAAATAGTTGGTTTTGGTTGGAAATGTATAAAGACACCCTCCGAAACTCGAATTGGGGGTTGGAGACATTATTTTTGAAGTTTGATGAATGAAAACATCAAATTTTGTGTGCATTTTCTGATTCTTACATTGTTTTCAGGCTGAAGTTGTGAATTGTACGACCTGATATGGACTCATATAATGAAGTATAATATATGGTTGGAAGTATATTTTTTTCTAGTTTACAATTATTTTTGTCTCATTTAATTTTATTGAGTTTTGTGGGAGATATGACTATTTTGGTGATACTGCCCTATTCTAACAATATTGTGCAGAATTTGTAGTATGAAAAATGTGATGGTATAGATTGTACATTCCATATTTTGATTTGAAACCAATTTTATTTTTTTTCCATTTGAATATAATTTAATTTTCTTCAAGTATCATGAAATTTCATTAATATTTGAATAAGTTATGACCATTTTTGTGAGGGCAGGTCTGAACACTACCTAGGGTTTGCAGTTTTGTGAAAAATGAATAAATCTCTTTTCCACCATTAGATATTCATAAAAGTTGGAGGAAAAGTACATAATTATGTTATCTTTAATCTCACTAAATTGATTGGATTCATTTTTTTTTGTGGAAGTTATTAATGGAAGTTCGTTGCATTAAATTGTGGGCTGCCATGACAATTTTTCCAATGTGATCTAGAATGCACTCAATCATTGTTTGAGATGAATCAGTTTATGAAATTTATCAAGTGAATCAATTTTGTTGTATTTTTGCCTTTTTTGATGATTTCTCAGTTGTGTTATTGCAAAGTAAGCCAAGAATTCCTAAGAGCAAGAATTTTGTATCATTGCTTTGAATGATTGGTTGAGTTGAATTATGGTCTCCTAACACTGCATCAGGACACCACCAAAAGCATTGTGATTAAGGATTATGATGATGAAGGAAAACAATCAAAGGGAGTGGTAACACTTCCTATCATAATTGGTCTTGTAGTTATGGAGACAAATTTCCAAGTCTTGGATCTCACCCTCCCATATAACCTTCTGCTAGGAAGACCTGGGACCCACGCCAGGAAGGTAGTCCCTTCCACATATCATCAATGTCTTAAATTCCCTTACAATGGCACTAAAATAACAATAGATGGTGACCTAGATCCATTCCAATATTGAGCCAATCTATGAGAGATAACCCAACACCAACTTCCTATAAACCAAGAAGCTTCATCATCCAATTCATCCCAATATCTTGATCCATCCACTCTTACTAAAACATCCACTTTTCCATCACTACCTTCCACTCCTAAGGTCGAGATCCAAGACAAGGGTTGTGGGGAATATCACATGAATACATCTTATTGTGTTAGCCACCCGGTTCCTCCTAAATTTTATGGTTTACCTACAATAGATAGGAGATAGTCAGTGGTCACTATACACATCCCTCCCACAACAACCTTTAAATAATAGGAAGAATTAAGAAAAGAAGCCATAAATGAAGATGATGTGACCTCTTGGCTGTATAGAGAAAAAAATGAAGAACCTCCCCCACTTGATCACATACCTACACACCAGTATATAAAGGGTTTCACCATCATGCAGAGCAAGGGATATAATGGACATAGTGGCTTAGGCTTACATCGAGATGGGAGGACTAAATAAATTATTTTTTCTAAATGGTTGAAAGGCTTAGGGCTTGGGTTTCAACCACTTCAAATTGGAATTCCTAGTACTACATCACCTTTACATGAGGAAGTAAGTACTTATGAAGGTATTGATACATTCGATGAACCATCTAACCAACCCTACTGTGATTCCCCTAACTCAAACGAATATGAGTGGGATTCCCTATCCTCCATCTCTATCATGGACCTTGATAAGCTATTTGGAGAACTTGACTTAATGCTAAAATTTTCCCCAAATCCATTAAATTCCTGTCCACCTAAGACTTTTACAAAAGAGGAATGGTTTAAACATTACTATTAGGAATCTCTTGATCCTACCTCTTGGGAACTTGACAAATCCGCTTTATATAACTAGACCTTGGCATTAGGTCCACCTCAGAATCCACCTAGATCCAAGAAAAAGAGCAAAGAGGATTTGGTAAGAAAATTTTGTGACTATATGAACAACTCAACTTTTACCTTGACCCCTTTGAACTTTGACAACTCCAATGATGGCATGCCCTTAGTCTATCCCCAACTCATTGATTGGGACCAATAAGACACACCTGTCTTAGAGATTTTTGAGAATGACGAAGCAATTGTTGAGTTCCTAGGACTACGAGAAGGCATACCTAGTGGTGATCACAAGGATGGATTTACCATTGACTTGGACAACAAGGCATATTTTGGGGAATATATTCAACCCTCCAATTGCAAAAATAAGAAAAATAATGACAAAAGGAAAAATGATGAGTCCCTAGGTGAAAACCAAAAGGTGCCTTTGGACAATGAAAAAGAAAAAAATAAGGATGCATTCGAAGGTGAAAACCTCTTTCAGGAACCTAAGGATGGAGTTTTGAACATTCTCCCTATTTCTCAAGAAAAGTCACCCATGCTAGTTGAAGAATCAATGGAAGTCAACATAGGCACATAAGATAATCCTCGACTGGTATATTTTGCAGCATCATTGAAAAAAGAAGAACAACCAAAATTTCACAACTTCTTTGCACAAAGATAGATCAATTTTTGTTGGTTATATGCATGTCTGGGCTGGATCCTAAACTTGTACTACATCATTTTCCTTTACAACCAGGTGTAAAACCAGTAAAATATAAATTGATGAAAATGCACCCATAGATTGCTTTACTAGTCAAGGTTGAAATCAAGAAACTATTGGACGTTGGCTTCATTAGATCAATTAACTATGCAGATTGGATTTCTAATCTACTACCAATCACAAAACCAATAGGGGGCATCCACATCTTTATAGATTTCAAAGATATATATAAAGCTTTCCTGAAAGACGACTTTCCTTTGCCAAACATTGACATGATTGTTGACTTGACAATAGGGTATGAGATGTTATCCCTAATGGATGGATTTTCAGGTTATAATCAAATCAAAATTACAACTTAAGAGCAACCTAAGATGGATTTCACATGTCCATGGGGAACTTATTACTAGAATGTTATTCTCTTCAGATTGAAAAATGTTGGAGCAACCTATCAGTGTGCCATGACCACTATCTTTCATGACACTATACACGCTCTTATGGAGGACTTTGTTGATGATCTTATTGCCAAATCATTGACAATGGCTGATCATTTACAAGTCTTAAAAAAGATATTTCAAGCTAGAAGAGTATAAAGTGAGACTAAATCTGAAGAAATGTGTGTTTGGAGTGTAATCAAGAAATCTTTTGGGATATATCATTTCTAGACGAGGCATTGAATTGGATCTAGCCAAGGTAAAAGCAATCATAGAAATGCCTCCACCAGGTAATCCTAGTCATCTAAAGACATTGCAAGGGAGACTGCAATCCATTATAAGATTCATAGTGCAATTAGTAGATAAGACACATCCCTTTCAACATTTACCTAGAAAAGGAATACCCTTTGTATGGACAGGTAAGTGCCAGGAAGCTTTTCAACTGATTAAGGATTACCTACTCACACCACTAGTTTTAATGCCACTTGTTGAGGAATGACCATTGATTCTCTATATTTCAACAACACACTCATCACTAGGAGTATTGCTTGCACAAAAAGAAAATGAGGGTCATGAAAGGGTAGTATACTATTATAGACACATAAAAATGACCTAGGCCTACAAGCTCTATTTTTACCACTTTCGTCCTAGCATAATTATGCCATTTGATTATGTCCTTGGTCCACATTCAACTATTAATTAAATAATACATTATTATTTAATTAATTCATCTCTCTTTTATTCTTCATGATTATTAAATAAATAAATTATATTTATTTATTCAATACGTCACTAATAAATTTATTTAATTACTAATCATATCCTCTCAATTAAATAATTATCTTTAATTATTTAATTACCTAATTTAACATTTCTCTCATTTTAAATAAGTTAATTATTTAAAATGATATTACATTCTTGACTGACAGTTCATTTTAGTAAATGATCTGAAAATCGATTATTTATTATCTCACAAAATCCATATTTTGAATTAATTTAATTCAAAATGGTAACTTTCTCCCAAAAATCAAATAATTTAGCAAATTATTGATTTTCCAAATTTGATCTTTAGTTCAACTCTTATCTTCTTGATTTTTCAAATCTCACAAATCAGGCAGTCTTTATCTTCTTGATTTTTGAAAATCTTTATTTTTCTAATTAATTATCTCATCTATTCTCCACCGCCGATTTGATTTTCTCAAATGACATCTTGACAACTCATTTAATGATTTTTCCCTAACCCTGATTAGGGATTATCACATTAAATCTTATCCTATGATTTTATGTTTCTGTCAAAAGTCGATCTCGTCTGTCTGTCCAAAATTGCATTTTCTATAAAATGCCAATTTTGCTCACATTTTTTACTAGTCATACTTACGCTCATTCTCAGATATTGCAGCATTTTATTTTCTTATTATGATTTCATCAAGTTTTATACATTTCTTGGCATAGGAATTTTAGTCATTTTCTCATAGGCATAGACATATGTTTAAAATACTTCAAAGCTTGTTTAGGACTTCATCATAGTCATTGCTCGTACACTCGATCTGATGGCAACACAACAATCAACAAGTTAGAAGGTGCTATGAAGGTAAATCAAGGAAGCTTCGATGAAAAGTATAATTGTTGTATTTAGTTTCCATTGTGCTTGATAGTTTTCTTTGGGTTTATATGCTTTATTGATTTGATAGTCTAACCTAAAATTGACCCTTAGATACATTGGTGAACCTGAAACATTCAATCTTTTTTTTGTAGTTTCCGTACGGTTTTTTAGTTTTTTTATTTTTTTTGTAGGTATAGGTACGGATGCCGCATTCATCTTTTATCATGCTGCATTTGATGCGTCGTGACACATTCGAGGACTTAAACAACACAAATGCTCTGCTAAGCTGCATACATAGTATGAAAAGCCACATTTGACAGACAAAGTTGTATCCGACTCTTAAAATGATGCATTTGATATCTGAGACGCATCTTCCTGTCAGACCAGAACACAGGACCGAGCCACATTTGTAACATAGAGTGACTCATTCACTTTGTTGTGACGCATTTCCCTGGTAATATTTCTCTTCATTTTTGCATTTGGGTTTTCCGAATTTCTTTTGTGCATTCTGGTTTTCTTATCCGCATTCTTCCTAGCATAGGTTTTTGTGTTACTAATCTTAGTTTGTAGCATATGGCGGTTACATTTCGTGGGTCCAAGACTGGTGGATAAAACTCCTAACTTGTGGTTTTGCAGGTTTGAGTGTTGAAGACTCAATACTAAACATTATGCTTGTCTTTTTTAGATTAAAACACATTTCTTTTCAGTGCAGTTAAACCAAACATGTCTTTCATTTCTGATTGTGTTTGCAAATGGTAGGTGATTATGCTCTCACCTTGTGAAAACTTGGTGATTAGAAAACTAGACCCATTTTATCTGTTATACACCCTTAAGACTTAGTAATCGAAGTATCCTCTCCCCTTGCACTCTTGGGAGATCCTGGGTGTAAGAGAAATGGTTACTGACTATAGAACTTGGGCCTATTTTGGTGGAAAAAGTACTCACCCCAAGACGACTCAGACCAATAGCACCCTGAACCCGAGAGACTTCCAGCCAATATATAAAAGTGGATTCTTGGGGAAATCCCAAGAATCACGCATATGGTTCTGACGAGATGGATCCAAAAGGGGACTCTAGCTGTATGGATCATGCCCTACAAATGGAATGCCCTTACTAAACACCAATTGTTTTAGAGGCCAACCATTTTTCAGTCGTTGGTTGGTATAGTGTAGGGTAGAGTATCATGCCCGAAGACACTCACTATTGCTCCCCTTGAGTAGAGATAGCAATTCTTGGGAAGTGATGACCTAAGAATCTGAATTTGGTGTACCCATATAAGTGCATGCAAAGAAGGGAGCATGTGCCACAAAACTTCTAATCTATCCACTCTCGAGAAGGAAAGGTGTTTAGCACCAATCCAGCGTATATTGGTGGGCTATATCAAGTATACAAACCCTTGGCCTATTGGCCTATTAGGATCATGCTTGTCTCATGTGCGTTTGCATACACCAAAAAATCGTGCTTGTCAAGTGTTTGCTGGTTACTTAAACAAAACAAAAACACCCAAACATCAGGAAACAAATCATCAACATTTCAACAATTTGAGTTTTTGACCACAAACATCAAAAAATTGACCTTTTAATATTCTGGACTACATTTGAAAAAATGCAATCGCTCTATCACAATGCATTTGCCAAATTTTGCAACGCATTTGATTGGTTAAACTACATTTGATCTCAAAAACACTGCAATTTCTTGCATCACGACACATCCAAGTCTCATAGAACCGCATTTGTCAAACCTTGTTGCATTCCTTAGTTCTAGAGCCGCATTCACTTAAACTGAAATGCATTTGAAATACTGTGACACATCTGAGGTCTCAAATGATACATTTTCCTGGCAAAAATAAAATCTTCATACCAAGTCCAAACTAAGTCTAAACTCTATCAATCTCTTGTCACACACTGTTTCCAAGAGGATTCCATCACAAACCAACCTTGAAATTGCTCAATTATTTTATTTATTTTTATCATTTGACCATTAGTTCATATTCTTGACCATAGGCTTAATCTTTCAAATGTTAGTTTCATACATTAGGCATTAGCTTGACCCCAGGTTTTCATCCTTGCATACTCTAGATTAGGTTAATCTCAGCACAACTTGCAACATAATTTTTTTCTAAACTAGGTTATCTTGGACTTAATCATCCTCTCTTTTTATCGACCATTGCCCCTTTTGTGAGAGTTTCCAACTCAATAGTCTAGTTAGGAAAACTCACTAGTCATCTTGACCTTGTCATTTTGTCATTTTCAAAAAGTCCTTTAGTAACCAAAATTGAAAACAAAGATTGATCTTAGAAGTGTTTAGGTATCCTTTTCTCCAAATTTCATTCTAGTTTATACCTTGCATACTTTATTCCCAAAAATACAAAAATATTATTCATCTTAGTCGTCATTTTGAACCTAGACCTTGCATTTATCATATTAAGTCCTTAGTCAACATTATCATCTTAGTCCTCATTCAAAATTTTGTCTTTGACAACCTTGTCATCCTACATCAATCATTTCCTTAGACAAATGTCATCATCACCTAGTCATCCTATTTGGCATTTTCTTTAGCAAACATAGTCTTGCATTGTCATCCTTTATCGAAAATCCAAAAAAATAAAATAAAATAGGATAGCATCAACCTCGCATTTACTTGTCATTCTCATCATTTTCATTTGAGAAATCTCATTTTATGGTGGAAACTAGACTCCAAAGACAGAAACAACAAATGGGAAATTTTGGACAAAACTCCACTTCCAATGTTAACAATCACACATATGACCCAAATTGGACATTTGATGACCCATTTGGAAACATTAATAATCAACCTCTCATGACCATACCATCATCATCAAACAGTCCTTTTGAACCATTCTTACATAAGGATGAATATGGAAAAATACTTGAGGAAAATTTAGAGGTAGCAGTACAAGATCCAGAGGTGGCCTACTTTGTAGAACAAATGGTCTTATATGAAAGAGACAGATATTTGGGCATACTCTTAAGTCAAGGAGCTAAACTACCTCATGGATTTGACATTGATACCTTGAGATCGACATCTCCTTCCAGTAATATCAACAATACACATAACATTTCAAATAGTGGTCAAACTCCAAACACCACAAACAATACCTTTTTTGATGCTACAACGACCGTGAGTGCTACCTCCAACATTCCAAACAACTCCAATTCAATAAACCCTACATCCAATGGAGGATCACAATCCGTCATAGTGCCCACAATATCCACAATGTCGTCACAATCGGCTGGAACCACCTTTGGGTCCTTAGCAATATGGGAAAGTTATTCCAATCCTCTCTTTACCACTACGGTAAATTCCATGGGGGCATCATCAAGTCATAAAAATCCTCCATTGACAACTACATCTAGTACCATGAGTACATTGTCATCATATCCTCTCATTGGTATCTCACAAAATCCTTTAGGTGGAGGTAAATGACGTATCTTTATTCAAGGACAAAAAAATGTTAACATGTCAACACAGTCCAATACCATCAAATCCCAAGGAATAAATACGACCATTCCCCTGGCCCAAACCCAACAATTTGGACGAGGCAGTCAACACACACAACCTATGCCATCATTCACAAATCAAATGTTCATGGTCACCATATTCCCCAAATATCGACCCAAATGGGGACACATCCCAACATACTCATCTGATATTCATACTCACCAACATACCCCCAATCCAAACTTTCAATACAAATAACATGCAAATCCGAACACATCATACATGCCACAACAACATATACCTCAACAACATGCCAACATCCACTCAAAAAAAATGGGGACCTATGGCGTACCAATCAATCCTATGTATAGGACCACAAATGACCCTATAATCGATGCCTTACAAGCAAAACTGATGGGTATAGAGAAGACTATAGAAAACATACAAATATCTAGCAAGAAATCAGAAGTGTCATATGATCTATCTGTATATCCCTTTGACATGAACTTATACATGCCACCATTTCCTCTGGGATATGTGTCACCTAATTTTACCAAATACAAAGGAAAGACAAACCCCATCGAACATGTTCATGAATTTGCAACCAACTGTATGGACGTCGCCTATGAACAAACATACTTGATGAGACTTTTTTCTAAAAGTCTTGTAGGTCCCGCCCTTGAATGGTTCTCAACTCAAAAGGATATCAAAACATGGGATGAGCTTAAACAAAAATTCATAAAAAATTATGCATACAACATTGACATGGACACCTTTATTACTAGCTTATGCAATCTCACACAAGAGGATGCTGGTGAAACATTCATCCCATTCTTCCAAAAATGGAGAAGTCTAGCTAGTCATTGTCACATCGAAATACCTAAAAAGGAAAAGGTGGACATGTTCGTTCAAACACTTCTAGGACCCTTAAAATATGCATTACAAGTACATTGTTGCACAACCTTCACGGACCTAGTTGAAAAAGGTGTCCAGATTGAGAAATCCCTTATTTCAAAGGGAGAGCTAAGATACTTCCTAAAAACACAAATGCAAATCCTCCCACTAAAAAAAATAAGTACTGGGTCAAAAATAAACATGTTACCAATGATAGTGTTATTGACGCCAAGGCTGTAAACATCATGGGTCCTGTACTAGCTCTAAAAGGGGTTCAATCACAAAACAAACCAACAAAGATATCGACAACCCCTACCAATGTCCCCCCAAACAACCAAAGTAGCCAAAATAATCAAGGACAATACTGTCAGATGAGAGAATTCCCTAGGGGTCACACATACACTCCCTTGGGTGAGCCCATTGAGGAAGTCCTCAAGAAATTCCTTCAGAATGGTGTCATCACACTTCAAGAACTAGAGCCATATGACCCAGGATAATTCAAACCAACATGGTGGGACGATAATGCATTTTGAGATTATCATCAGGAAAAAGGACATAAAACTTCTTGTCGACAACTGAAAAATCTAGTACAAGACCTTATCAAGAATCGTATCATTGAGGTAGGTGGACCACAATTTTCCTCTAATTTAGATCATACCATTCATTAGAACCCACTGCAAGACGATGGTTCTAATTATGCTTCCATGTTAGGTCCAAAGATAAACAATAATCAAGCCAATTTTTCCCAAACCAAGTATGACTATTTTGGCGGAACCGCTATAAACAATATCCAAACTGATAATGAATTTGTCAATACCATCACAGTCAAGAGAGTACCTTAATGCAATGCTACTACTCAAAGTGGTAAGGTCACCATAGCTGGTCTGCCTCCCGTTAGGAAACCTAAGCTTACCATGCCTGGTCCATCTCCTAGGAAATCACAACCCACCTTGACCACAAAGCAATAGAAACCCAAGATTCAGTTTAACCTTATCGACCAACTTGGCAAAACTCCCGCGCAAATTTTCATACTTGAGTTGCTGCGCATCTCTCCCACGCATAAGGCTATATTGGATAAAACCCTGCAAGATTCATCAGTCCCTAAGGATATTGATGTCAACCAATTTAAAACCATTGTAGGATACCTCACTACACCTCACCATGTCACCTTTTCTGATCAAGACTACTCTTCACCCAAGAATAACCATAGCGATGCATTACACATTGAAACTTTTGTCCATAAGCACAAGGTCAAAAGAGTTTTAGTAGTTGCTGAAGCATGATTGAACATGTGCTCCTTGAAACTAGCTAAGGCTCTAGGATTTTCGGATGCATGTGTGGACCCTACAAAGAGTATAGTCATAAAAGCATATGATGATGAAGAACGCTCTTCACAAGGCATTATTTCTCTTCCTATCAGAGTAGGACTAGTCATTATGGATACAACTTGCTAGGTACTAGATCTAGAATTACCTTACAACATCTTGCTCAACTGCCCATGGATTCATGCCTTAAAAGTCGTTCCATCCACATATCACCAATGCTTAAAATTTCCATTTGACGACACACAAATCACTATATATAGAGACCCCAATCCTTTTCAATATTGTACCAATCTAAGGGGTATTTCTAAAAATTGAGTGCCTATCAACTGAGAAGCTTCTAGCCCCTCTTCTTCTAAATATGTTGACCCATCCACACTCGCATCATCTTCCATGTCCACTCTATCCACATCTTCCACTACACCAACATCTTCCACACTTCCCAAGGATGAACCGAATATCAAGATCTAGGACCTAGGCTGTGGAGAATTCAAACTACATACAACATATAGCATAACAACAATACCCAAGTCTCTGAAGGTCTATGGTCGGCCATGTTTTAGAATGGAACCCAAAGAAATTTTCAAAGTTCCACCAAAAATAGTTTTCATAAAATGGGGAGACATGAGTAACGAGGACCTGGTCGATATTACAAGATGGCTCTATAATGATATAGCCAAACTACGCCCATTACTAGTTAAGAAATATGGCAAGGGCTATGACATGATGAAGGCTAAAGGCTATGATGGAACTAGTGGCCTAGGCTGAAATAAAACTGGATGAAGAGAGCCCATAGACTCTTTCAAAATACCAAAGTATCTTGGATTAGGGTATGGATTTCCCGACAATGACAATCGACGTACCACTAGGCTTTCGAGTGAGCACATGCATACTTCAGAAAGTGTTGAGACCAGTAAGGAAACCTTCACCAAAACTGACTCCCAAGAGTGGGAATTTGGCTCTCAACAATCCTTAAGTGATTGTTGCCTTGATGATTTGTTCCTTGAAGATTGGGAACTAACCTCTGAACAAAGATTTTGGAAAACATTTAAAATCGATCAGGCACTAAACAGTCACAGTCCCATTACCATTCCCCATGACATACAAACCCCACCATCTGAATCCCATCAGTCCAACCCATCTGAATTACCAAATGACACCGACAATCACAACTCTAAGTCCTTCATTCCTTATTCTGACAATGAATATGAAACAAGTGAAGGGAAGTATAGGATAGAGTTTGATGTGGAATTGGATGATGATAATTTCATCTACAATATCTTTGAATCCATCTACATGCTTTCCACATCCTCCCCTCAATTCACTAATGTTGACGATGGCATTTCCTTAGTCTATCCACAATTAATCAATTGGGACAAACAAGGCCCGACAGTCCTAGACACCATTCAGAATGATGAGGCCATTGTGAAATTTATGGGATTACATGAGGGAATACCTGGTGGTGATCACAAGGAAAGATTCACCATTGACCTAGATTGTATAACATACTTTAGTGAGACTGCTTCGTCCTCTAGTCACAAAATTAAAAATAAAAATAAAATAAAAAATGAAACGTCTTTAGGTGAAAACCGAAAGGCACCTTCTGATGACAAAAAAGTAAAAACAAATGACATATCTGTGGGTGAAAACCTCTATGAGGTTCCCAAAGATGGAGGACTGGAATTTCTTCCCGTAACTCAAGAGAAATTAGCTATGCTTATAGAAGAAACCATAGAAGACAACATATCAACTAGAAAAGATCCCAAAATGGTCCTCTTCGTTGCATCATTGAATGAAGAAGAGAGACCAAAATTTCACAAATTCTTTGTAGAACATAAAGTCAACATCACATGGTCCTATGCTGACATGCTAGGATTAGACCCAGAACTAGTTCTGTACCATCTGCCACATTGCCTAATGCCAAACCAATTAAACAAAAGTTACACAAAAGGCATCCCCAGGTCGCTCTATTGGTCAAGGCTAAGTTGAAGAAACTTCTAGATGTTGGTTTCATACGGTCTATCGATTATGCTAAATGGATATCTAATCTGGTGCCAGCAACAAAGCCAAATAGGATGATCCATGTCTACACATATTTTAGAGACCTAAATAAGGCATGCCCAAAAGATGACTTTCCTTTACCGAATATTGATATCATAGTTGACCTCATAGTAGGATATGAGATGTTGTACCTCATGGATGGTTTCTTCGGCTATAATTAGATTCAAATTTCCCTTGAAGACTAGAATAAAACAACATTCACATGCCCTTGGGGTACATACTGTTTGAATATCATGCCATTTGGTCTTAAAAATCTAGGTGCCACATATTAGAGGGCTATGACCACAATATTTCATGAAATGATGCATAAAATAATGGAAGATTATGTAGATGACCTTTTGGATAAATTAGTAACAGGAAAGGATCATCTGAAGGTGTTAGACACAATTTTCAAGAGACTTGAAGAGTGCAAGGTCTGATTAAATCCTAAGAAATGTGTCTTTGGTGTAACATCAAGTAAACTCTTGGGATACATAGTTTCTCGAAGAGGCATTGAGGTTGATCCAACAAAAGTAAAATAAATAATAGACATGCCTCCACCTAGAGGAATCAGTGAACTCAGAACCCTACAAGGCAGGGTACAATCTATCTGGCACTTCATAACCCAATTGGCTGATAAATTCCAACCATTCCAATATCTTCTGCGCAAAGGTATCCCATTTGTGTGGAATGATAAATGCCAAGAAGCCTTTTAGCAAATAAAATATTACCTATTGTCACCACCAGTCCTTATGCCTCCCATTCAAGGAAAGCCTTTGATATTATACATCTTTGCCACTACTTCAGCATTGGGGGCATTACTAGCGCAAAATGACCAAGAAGAAAAAGAAAGAGCTATATATTACATCATTCAAACATTGGTCGGATATGAATTGAAGTACACATCAATTGAATGGGTTTGTCTAGCCGTGGTCTTTGCAGCACAAAAGCTAAGACATTATATGTTAAGTCATCAGACACAACTAGTAGCAAAGATTGACCCCCTTAAATATTTGTTAAGTCAGGCAGCATTAACAGAATGTCTGGCAAAGTGGGTCATGATTCTGAGTGAATATGATATTCAATATGTAGAAAGAAAGGCAATAAAAGGACAAGTCATAGAAGACTAGCTGGTGGATGCACCTTTAAAAAGTGATCACCCATTAGTGGAATATTTTCCCAGATGAGTCGATATTCCATACAGAACCTAAGTCACCTTGGACACTCTACTTTGACAGACCACACACTAATCATGGCTCGGGGGCAAGAATCTTGTTCATCACCCCTCAAGGAGACTCCATTCCTAAGTCTTTCTGCATAGCTTTCCCATGCACAAATGATGTGGCGGAATACGAGGCACTGGTTACAGGACTTATAATTGCAATAAAATGGAAAATATGAACACTACATGTCTATGAGGATTCTCAGCTAGTCATCAACTAGGTTAATGATGACTACAACACAAAGGATGAGAAACTCATTCCCTACAAACAAATGGTTACTAGTTTTCAAACATACTTTCATATGTTGACTTTTGAACAAGTTTCAAGAACACAGAACAATGCAATAGATGCAATGGCTACAATAGGCTCTCTCCTTGAAATTCCAAGCAATATGCCTTGGCTGGAATTCCTAATAGAACAATTGTAGGTCCCTGCCTATGACATTCCAGAGTCAGAGATGGTTTGTGAACTTGTTTGTCTTGATTCTTCCTAGTACCAAGATATTTATGACTACCTTAGGTCTCAAACCCTTCCACCTAACCTATCCAATAACTAGAGGAAGTCCTTTATCCGAAAAGCTATAAGATATGCCATTGTTAGTGACACCCTTTACCATTGTAGCTTTGACGACACCCTCCTTAGATGTCTTGACACCAATGAAGCACGTACAACCTTACACGAAGTACATAAGAGTATATGTGGGTCTCATTCGAGTGGTCCTACTCTGGCCAAGAAGATAATGAGACTTGGGTACTATTGGCTGACCATTGAAAAAGAGGCACTAGAATATGTCAAGACTTGTTGCCAATGCCAGATTCATAGTGATTTGATTCATGCTCCAACATAGGAACTTTGGCCTATCACTTCTCCTTGGCCCTTCACTCAATGGGGACTCGACCTCATGTGTAAGATCCATCCTACCTCGTCTAATCGCCACAAATTCATCATCACCAGCACAAAGTATTTTACAAAGTGGATCAAAGCCATCCCTCTAACATACATAACCGGCAAACAAATATCCAAATTAATTCTTAACTACATCATTTTTCGATATGGCCTTCCGCAATCCATCATCATTGACAATAGATGTTCATTAAAAAACCAAGACGTTCATGAGTTATGTGAGTGATTTCACATCCAACACCATGTTTTATTTTTGTATTACCCACAAGTAAATGGTCAAGCTGAGGCATCAAATAAAAATATTGTTAAAATCCTAAAAAGACTGTCAATGACGATGGCCGTGACTGGCATATACAACTCAACCCTGCTCTGTGGGCTTACCGCACTAGCATTCATATGCCTACAGGAGCCACTCCTTTCACCCTGTTCTTTGGAGCTAAGGCCATCTTGCCCATTGAGGTTGAAATTCCTTCTTTACGAGTCTCCCTGAAGGGTCTAACTGATGATGAGGAGTACAGACAGTCGCGTCTGCACGAGCTGGAAATGTTATAGGAAAGAAGGAAAAATTCCCTGAACCATCTACAAGCATATCAGAACCATCTTTGTCGTAGTTACAACAAGAAGGTTATGGTCAAGAAATTTGACATTGGCGATTTAGTCCTTATGTAGAACCCAAAGAACCAGGTTGAAAGAGAAAAGTCAGGCAAGTTTGAACCAAACTGGTTGGGTCCTTACATCATTGTATCTTCTTTTGGTTCTTGAGCATATCAATTAGCTACTCTAGATGGTGAAAAACTAACAAATCCTATCAATAGTCTACATCTCCAAAAGTTTTACGCATAGCATCAAAAGGTCGAGCTGAAAACTTAAAAAAAAAAAAAATTGGTAAAAAATTGTTGCCTTGATGAAAACCTAGCAAACAAGAACTTTGGATAAGTACCATAGTGAAAACCTGGCAAATAGGTGCTATGTGTAATCAATCATTGCTCTACCATCTACTGTTACTTTGTCTACCTTGGCCTAGGATGAAATACATTTTTTGTCACCACCACGATAGCTGCCATGACATCATACCCTTCCTCTCATGGTTGATAAAAGGTTGACGTCAAGTCTTGAATACTATCCATCTGGCACCCCAGGCACATCCCTTTCATGACCTTTAAAATGGGCTAAGTCTTGGACCTGACGAGGGTAAATTTTTTTATCATGTGACTGTAGTGGATATCATGCATGGTCTCAACAATTGCCAAAAGTGCTAAAAAAAGACAAAAACATTACAAAAAGTCCTAAAAAAAGACCAAAAACATCACAAAAAGTCTTGAAAAAAAACAAAAACATCACAAAAAGTCTTGAAAAATGACCAAAAGCATCACAAAAAGTCTTGAAAAAAGACAAAAACATCACAAAAAGTCCTTAAAAAAGACAAAAACATCACAAAAAGTCCTAAAAAAGACCACAAACATCGCAAAAAGTTTTGAAGAAAACCACAACAAATGTTAAACTACTTGAAAAATGCAAAACAAAGTCACATTTCTGCATTTCCATCACATTAGTCAAGTCTCTGTCATTTTTCTGAACTACATTGTCTCTGTGCATTTCCTACATAGGCAAGACTCATTTTCGAGTCCCCAAAACACTAGCTCAGTCCTTTTAGGTTTGTCAAAATTAAATCATGGCGCAATCTTTGGTCATCAAGACAAAGTAATTGGTCGTGTCAAACTACAAGGTCTCTAAGTGTATGACATAGGAATGCCCATCTGTCGATCAGCCCCTGACGCCGCACTAGGTCAGTCCATTAGGGTTCATGGCATTACACTGGAATACACGTCAAAAGTCTTCAAGTCAAGGAAAATCATTTCTCCAAATGGGAAAACTCCTAAAAATAGTATGGCAATAATTTATTGAAACATGACAATCACATCAGCATGTCAAAAAAATTGACATATGGTCAACACAAGTCAAACTCAGTCAAAACAAGTCAAATGATCATAACCTGGAAAACTGTCAACTCTTGGTTAGCTTTCAGATGTGTCCTTTTGAAAGATAACCTTTGTCATTCATGCCTTAGGATGTGTCCTTCCTAGGCATCGTCACTATCGTTCGACATTTTGAGAGATCCTCTTAACATCTAAGGATCACTCCTCTTGACATCAATATTCCTCAGATGCATCCTTCTGAAGAACAAACTCTGTCATTTATGCCTTAGGATTTATCCTTCCTAGGCATCGTCATTGTCACTATCACCTGGAATTTTGAGGGATCCCTTTTGAAATTTAGGGATCAATCCTCTTGACATCAACATTATTCAGGATGTATCCATCCTGAATTTGACAATCTTTGACATTCATCATCTTGGCATCATCAAAACCTTGACACCCTGGCATCTTAACATCATCAAACTTGACATCTTGACATTAGAACAATGGGTTTCCAGACACACTTGGAAAACACTTGGCACTTTTCTTTTGGCTTTTTATCATGTTACTAGTTTTTCAGCGAGATCCCAACAATAGGATTTAGAGAAGCAACGACGTATCATGGTGTTTGTCTTGACTTTTGACACACATGATTACTAGTTTCTTAGCAAGGTCCTAATTTCAAGCTTTAGAAAAACAACAATGTATCATGATAATGGCTCTATTTTGTATTTTTGCAATCATACTACTAGTTTCTCAAGGATGTTTTGGAAATAGGATTTAGAGAAGCAACGACGTTTCATGAATTGTCCTTTTCTTTTCTGCTTGTGGTTGGTTATGACAAAAAGACTGGGGCAATCACGCTCTTAGTATGAGTTGTGATCATCCTTGTCTATGACTGCTTGTCTTATGTGATGGTACGACCTTGTAAACCTTGATCTATGCCATATCATGGTTTTTGTTGGCCATTACAATAGTCTACCCAATGATGATTAAGAGCAATAAATATTAAAGTCCTATGGTAAAGTTTTGAAGGATTTGGTCTAGGAACTAACACGCATCTCCTTCGGTCTGGTCATCTTCTCTTGTCCATCTCACAATGATATCCTGTGACATACAAAAACATGAGTGCATACATAATCATATAAATATTGCATTAGGTCCATATATACATCATCCATAACATTAAATCATATACATTTCATTGTATATTGCATTAACATAATCATAAACATGACATCCATTCAAATAAATACATTATACATATCATTATCATCATTATCACAAAATTGACATAACATATAAATAAGCATTGCATGATCATGGCATCATATCATAAATAAGCATCATAGGACATACATGACAAGACATATAAATAGTACGATCATAAATCGCAAATCAACATCATACATAAAGCATCACATCACATATATCATAATGCATAAATCAAATAGCATCGCATAACACACATGTGGCCTACATCATCATATAGCATCATCTCAAAAATATACAATGTCACAGGATAAAGTCAACAAATATCCCAAAAATGGAGCTCGCAGGCTTAGTGGTCTATACATAATGTGTCATAACATAGAAGCAAATGCAGCAAACATGCCCCTAGGAAAGGCTCTCGTCATCCCCTCATGGCAAAGAGTGTGGCAACTGAGGATCTGTGACTAGCACTGAGATCATAGGTGGGACAGTAATGGCCTCTGTCTGTGAACCTGCTAGAATTGAAACTGATGGCATCATCTCCACGGAAATAGGCATCAGTGATGACACTGCAGCCTGACTCTGTGACGCTGACAGATCTATCACTGGTGGCTGCCTTTGTGCTGACCTCTACTACTGGCCCATGACTACAGCTCAAATGATGACTCGAGGCATGCCTGTGAGAGTGGTGGGACCTATGCCTTAATGTGTGCCCTAACAATGTAGACCCTCCTGCACTAGTGTGACTCCTGTTGCTACTTCCACTCCCTGATTTGTGATCATTGCATGTCCTTGTCTGTGAACACGATAGTGTAGGATCTCGTCACTCAGGAGGCACTACCTACTAATATAGGTTCCTGTACTACCCAAACCGAGTACTCACCCTAGCAAGCTCACGAGCCATATCCCCAAAAGGTCTTGAACATAGAGCTGCAAAGTCCACCCACCATTGAGCTGACTCCTACTGAGGGATCATTGCCTAATCCCACTCTACTCAAGCCACCTCTAGCTCCGCCCACAGTGCCTTAACCTCTACCACACTCTCATCTAGCTTCCTCTGAAGATCCACCATCCTCTGGTCTATCGTGGCTTCTTGGGGCAATGTCAATGAAGACAATATCTCCTCCTCTCCCTCCACCATGCTCCATCTCAGGAGTCTCTCGGCCTCGTTCATGGCATCATCATCATCATCATCATCCTCTGCAACATCCTCTCCATTGACTCCCTCATCCTGAGGCACATCTACATCCACATCCACATCCTCCTCAACCACATCCTCCTCCTGTTTGGCCTCCTCCTTGGACACAAGCTCCTCCTGTCTCTCCTCCTCCTATCTCTCCACCTCCTTCTCCCACCTCGGCTGCTCCTCCACATCCATCTCAGGCTCCTGTCTCTCCTCCTGTCTCTCCCCCTCCTCAGTCACCTCTAGGATAACATCTAGTGCCACTCTTGCCACACTCGATCGCACCCTCCTACCCTATGTCTGGCCATCTCTCCTCCATATTCGGCCATCTCCTCCATCATCCCCATCATCTTCATCCTAGCCTCCATCCTTGCCCCCATCTTACCCTTCACCCCGGCCTCCATCCCTGCCTCCATCCCTCCCCCGGCCTCTGCCTCTATCACTGTCTATTCCCCCTCACCTGACTCTCGACACACGTGGTATAACTGACCTCCTGTCCATAGGTGTTGGCCCATCTAGATCTGTTAGTGGAACTAGTTGATGTGCCTGCTACCATAAGTCATAATTGGCTGTAGTCCCTGGATCTGCCACCCCACCTCTCCATCCCCACTGTTGGGCTACTAGCCCATCAATCCACTACTCGGCAAAGGCTACGGGAATCATTGGCCCCCAAGCTGACTCTCTGGAGGACGGAGCATACTTGGTTGTGCCTGCAGATACACCCTGCTGCTCTCCAAACTATTTGAGGAAACACTATGGTAGATACATCTCTATAATCAATTGGCTTTGCACTATCCTCCCAATTAGGTAGTGATACTATCTGCAAAGGCTGAGATGGTTGACCTCATCATCCCACTGCTGGCAGTCTCTATAGGATCTCCAGATGAATGTTACCATGGTATCAATCCGATGGCACTACCAACCTGTCTCCCCCATTCGTGTCTACTGTAGAGCACCGACATAGTAATAGAAATAGGGCATCCCCTCGACTAATTTTGGTCTCTGAATGGGAGGTTAGAATATCGCCATATGCTCCCAAGCCCAGATATTCAGAAGTGTGGTGCCACATGAAATGCTCTCTTCCCTCCTGTACACCACCTCATGAAGCTGATGGTAGACCGTGCCTAACAAATAGGGCCCCCAGGCATATAATGTCTTGTCTCACCTGATCACCACTATCATGTCTCCTCAACCAATGGGAAACCCATGTCCGCAATGGTCGGGAATCAATATCCCACCAATCAGTGTTGCCAAGAATGCATCAAACTGAGCATAATGCTCCGCCATAAACTCCCAGCAGATCTCATAGCCCTGGATGCCAAGTCATGTTCCCTCATCCCAATAGTATGCTATGAAAGTCTGATGGCCATGGCGAGGGTCATAAACGATCCGTTCTCCTTGGATCAACATGCATAGAATACGGTAAACATCCTCAAGTATAACTATCGCCTCTCCTGTTAGCAGGTGGAAGGTGCATGTCTCTGAATGCCATCGCTCACATAATATAGTCAATAGTCCCCTATTTTCCTGAATAGTGGGCATATAGGTGGCATAAAATAGACCTAGCCACATCAACAGTTGTCACTATCACGGAGTCAGTTGATCACCAAACCAAAAAGTCGATGGTCTACTCTCTCACATATATATGGGCGCTAGTTGTCTCTGTACAAATCCAAACAATGCATCAGTACCTTCTAGACACTTTCATTATCATCAAAAATAATTTCAAATTTTAAAAGCATCATAATCAACCTTAGTCAAAGTCAAAGTCAAATGTTTTGTGTTGACTGCACTTGTGTCATGAAATAATTGTTGCATCATTTCATACTTCAAATGTATCATGACATATCAATTGCGTCGTTTTGTCACTCAATTGCGTCACATCAAAGCACTTGTGTCATGATATATGACACATGCGTCACTTCATTCGAATGCATCGCTCAAGCAGGCGAATGTGTCGCAAGATGACACATGCGACATTCTAACTATCGATTGTGGCCCGATATGACGAATGCGTCACACTTTTTGGAAAATGTGTTACACATCCTCTCCCTCCCCTAAAATATCCTTACACTTGTGTCGTGACGCATAAAATGCATTGAACACAAAGTCAAATGCGGCTTACGCGCACACATATGTGTCACTGTGCATTAGTTGTTCGCCCTAAAACCCTAATTTTGACACACAAAATGAAAAAATGACAAAGTGGGTTAGGGGTACATACCATTGGTTCTGAGCCCTCTGGCCACCTGTAGGTCTGCAAGATCTCGCTATGATGCCCAGTCACTAGAATCACCATCCTTGTAGAAGTCCTCATCGCTTTGAGCTCTTGAATTTTCCAAAGTAAATGGTGAAAATGAATTGAGTTTTACCGCTTTGTCAATGTATTTATAAAGTCAAAATGGAATTTGTCTACTAGGTTAGTCTTTGAGGGTCTTTTGACTAACTTTGATCATCCTATTGGCTGCCTTAAACATGTCAGAATTTGAAACCGTCTATGTCATTATTTTTCTGGTCATCAAATTAACTTATTGGGACCCTTTCCAAATTTTTCGTCACCGGCCCAAAATTTAAAAAATTTCCCGAGGGGGGCATTGATACTTTGTACCTTCACTGGGGCATATTTTTGACTTATTTTCTTTGTCACAATGCGACATGCTACATTATGACAAAGAGGGGAAAAATGTAGACACATAAAAATGACCTAGGCCTACAAGCTCTATTTTTACCACTTTCATCCTAGCATAATTATAACATTTAATTATGTCCTTTGTCCACATTCAACTATTAATTAAATAATACATTATTATTTAATTAATTCATGTCTCTTTTATTCTTCATGATTATTAAATAAATAAATTATATTTATTTATTCAATACATCACTAATGGTCTATTATCTTCTTACAATTATATAAATTTCTTAATTTATTTAATTACCTTTGTTCATTTATTCTTCTCGATTATTAAATAAATGAATTTATTAATTTATTTAATTACTAATCATATCCTCTCAATTAAATAATTATCTTTAATTATTTAATTACCTAATTTAACATTTCTCTCATTTTAAATAAGTTAATTATTTAAAATGATATCACATTCTTGACTGACAATTCATTTTAGTAAATAATTTGAAAATCAATTATTTATTATCTCACAAAATCCATATTTTGAATTAATTTAATTCAAAATGGTAACTTTGTCCCAAAAATCAAGTAATTGAGCAAATTATTGATTTTCCAAATTTGATCTTCAGTTCAACTCTTATCTTCTTGATTTTTCGAATCTCACAAATCAAGCAGTCTTTATCTTCTTGATTTTTGAAAATCTTTATTTTTGTAATTAATTATCTCATCTATTCTCCACCACCGATTTGATTTTCTCAAATGAAATCTCGACCATTCATTTAATGATTTTTCCCTAACCCTGATTAGGGATTATCACATTAAATCTTATCCTTTGATTTTAGGTTTCTATCAAAAGTTGATCTCGTCCATCCGTCCAAAATTGTATTTTCTATAAAATGTTAATTTTTCTCACATTTTTGACTAGTCAGACTTACTCTCATTCTTAGATATTGGAGCATTTTATTTTTGTATTATAATTTCATCAAGTTTTAGACATTTCTTGGCATAGGCATTTTAGTCATTTTCTCATAGGCATAGACATATGTTTAAAATCCTTCAAATCTTGTTTAGGACTTCATCATAGTCATTGCTCGTACACTCAATCTAAGGGCAACACAACAATCCACAAGTTAGAAGGTGCTATTAAGGTAGATCAAGGAAACTTCGATGACAAGTATAATCATTTTATGTAGTTTCCATTGTGCTTGATAGTTTTCTTTAGGTTTATATGCCTTATTGATTTGATAGTCTAACTTGAAATTAACCCTTAGATACAACTATATCAATCACACTTTGGTAGGTTATGAGCTTAATTATAGTACCATTGAACGTGCTTGTCATGTGGTAGTATTTTCTATTCAAAAACTAAGGAACTATATACTAAACAACCAAACAATGTTGGTTGCGAAGATAGATCCTTTAAAATATCTTCTAAGCAAAGCAACATTAATAGGGTTCCTAGCCAAATGGGAAATGATACTTACTGAGTATGATATCCAGTACATAGAGAGGAAAGCTATCAAAGGACAATTCATTGTTGATCAGTTGGCTAATGCACCAATACAAGAAGATCACCCTTTAGTTGCATATTTTCTTGATGAGTTTATATTCACCATTGACACAAGCATGACATGGAAATTATACTTTGATGGCTCCCATACGAATCATGGCTCAGGGGCTGATAAAATGTTTATCACACCACAAGGTGATTCTATCCCTAAGTCATTCAGGATTACATTTCCATGTAGCAACAACATAGTAGAATATGAGGCTCTTGTGATAGGATTACACATGGCATTCAAATGGAAGATCAAGAACCTATAGGTTTATGGTGATTCTCAACTGGTAATCCAATAGGTAAAAAATGACTATGAGACTAAGGATGAAAATCTTGCTCCCTACAAATGCATGGTAGATATTTTTAAGGAGTACTTTGACAAGGTTGATTTTCATCAAATACCTCATGTTCTAAATAGGGTAGTAGACACCATGGCTACTATTGCTTCAGTTTTGGACATTCTTAGCAACATGCCTAAATTTGATTTTTTTGTAGAACAACTTTTCATCCCTACCTATGACATCCCAAATTTGGAGATGGTGTGTGATATTGTTGGTCCTGATTCCCCAAGTTATAAGGACATCTATGACTACCTCCATGCCAAAATAATACCCCTTGACCTTTCTAATAACCAACATAGGACATTCCTTCGTAAGTTAGCCAAGTATACCATCATCAGAAACACCATTTATAGACGTGCCCTAGATAATACCCTATTCAGATATCTCAATATTGAAGAAGCACAAGAAACCTTGTGTGGGATACATGAGAGTATATGTGGATCCCATTCTAGTGGTCCTACATTAGCTAAGAAGATTATGATACTGGGTTACTATTGGACTACCATGGAAAAGGGCTCATATATCTTTGTCAAGAAATGTTGACAATGTTAGGTACACAGAGACTTGATACATGCACCAAAACAGGAGCTTTGTCCCATAACGTCACCATGGACCTTTTCCCAATGGGGACTCGATCTCATAGGTAAGACACATCCCACATCATCCAATGGCCATAAGTTCATCATTACTACCACTAAGTATTTTACTAAGTGGATTGAGGCTATTCCCATGACCTACATCATCGACACATAGATTTCTAAGTTTATCTTGAACTATATCATCTATCAATATGGTGTCCCTCAATCCATAATCATAGCTAATGGTCATCAATTCAAGAACCAAGAATTTCATCATCTCTATGAAGAGTTCCATATCCAACACCATTTTTCCACCCCATATTACCCACAAGGTAACAGCCAAGATGAGGCATGTAATAAAACTATCATTAGAATCCTCAAAAAGATTGTTAATGATGTTGGCTGTGATTGGAATTTACAGCTAAATCCAACCTTATGGGCTTATCACACAAGCATATGTACTCCCACTAGCACCACTCCATATTCCTTAGTATTTGGTTTTGAGGCCATCTTGCCTATTGGGGTTGAGATTCCTTCCCTAAGGGTATCTTTGAAAGGGAATATTGATGATAAAGAGTACAAATTTTCAAGACTACATGAGTTAGAATTCCTAGATGAACGAAGACAAAAGGCATTAGATCATCTCCAAGAATATCAAAATTGTCTTTGTTGTAGCTACAACAAGAAGGTATTGAATAGGAACTGACATTGGTGACTTGGTCTTAATGGAGAATCCAAATAATCAAGTTGAAAGAGAAAAACTAGGAAAGTTTGAACCTAACTAGTTAGGACCCTACATTGTTACAAAATCCTTTGGATTAGGAGCATATCAACTCTCTACTCCTAAAGGAGAACCATTGTCAGCACCTATCAATAGTCTTCATTTGAAGAATTTCTATGCATAGCTTCTAACAACCTTGTCTTAATTATCAAAAATACAAAAAAATCAAACAAAAAAAATGTCACCTAGGTGAAAACCTGGAAAATAGGCGTCTTGGTAACATCAAAAAATAAAGAAAATATTAAAGAGAAATGAGTCATCCAATAGTGAAAACCACTTCGGTGGCACTTTGGATAAGTACCATGGTGAAAAACTAGCAAACAAGCACCATGTGTAGTCAGCTCTACTCCTTTGTCTACTATTATTCTAATGTGACTTCCTTGTACATACCACCTATCTTTCTTAGCTACATCCTTGTACATGTCACATATCTTCCCCATCCATCATCTTGTACATACCATTCATGATAAATGGTAGTCCTTCCCATAATTTGGAGCGATTGCCATCGAGTGCACTTAGTATCCCTAATCCCATCCTATTCATAATCACTTGGTCTTATACCTAACTAGGGAAAAGAACTTGACCTATGCCATATTTGGTTATTGCATGGGTTGTTTTGAAGATGTAAAACCATCGAAAAATCCAAAAAACATTACAAAATTTCATAAAAAATCCAAAAGAAAAAAAACATAAAAAAACTTCAAAAATAAAAAAAGAATCAAAACATGTCAAAAATCCAAAAAATAGTGTTAGAGTTAGTCACACTTGTCAGTTTGTGCCATTGTCAAACTATGTTGCCTCTATGATTGGATGAAGAAAAGGCCATCTGCCAATGTGCCCCTGAGGCATTAGGTCAGTCCTTTTAGGTTTGTTTGTATAAAATCATGATTCAATCAATTTTTCTATATGACAAGGTCATTGGTCATGTCGAACTATGAGGTCTTTGTGTGTATAACATAGGCAAGGCTATCAATCGATGAGCCCCTGAGGCCGCACTAGGTGAATCCATTAGGGTTCATCACATTCACTATCACACACATCTTATATTTGTAAATAAATCAAATATTTTTTAGTCAGTTTTGTTAGTCAAAGTCTAGTCGAACTATGAGGTCTTTGCATGTATAACGTAGGCAAGGCCATCAATTGATGAGCCCCTGAGGCTGCACTAGATCAGTCCTTTAGGGTTCATTGTCAAACACAATTAAATGTTAGCATATCACATCAAGTCACGCATCAAAAAGATGAAAAATTCCACAATCTCATCAAGCCAAATAAAAAAAATTTCCAAATCAACCTAAGTCTGCTACAGGATGTGTCCTTCCTGAAAATATATATCAGCAAAACAATCAGTCTATGTCTTATACAGGATGAGTCCTTCCTACATATAGACACTATCAAACAACATGGCCTTACATAGTTTATCACATCAATGGAATTAGACTCAATGTCTTATATGATATATGTCTTTCTTAAACTAGAATTTTGTAATGCCTTATATAGATAGTCATAAGTTTGAAGCCAAATTCAACATCTTATTCAATATGTGTCCTTCCTAAAACTAGGTCTTATCAATCAATCATCTTATTAATAATAAAAAAAAAACAAATAGATCAAGTTTTGGCAAATATTATATTGGCTTTTGACTTTGTGGCTTGTTTCTCTTATTCTTTTATTTGGATTTAATTTGGAATCCTGATACTAGCTTTCTCAAGGATCTCCCATGAAGGATTTAGAGAGGCAACGATGTATCCAAATTCTATTTTGTTTATTGCTATTTGTCGGCTGTCTTTTAGCTTTGATTTTGAGTCATGTTACTAGTTTCCTCGAGGATGTCCCATGAAGGATTTAGAGGAGCGATGATGTCTCATGACCCATTTTTTTTTTTTGTTGTCTATGGTTTGTCTTGGCAAATAGACTAGGGAAATTGTGCCATTAGTATGAGTTAGGACATTCCTTGTCTATGAATGTCTGTTGTTAGCAAGTGGATGACATTGCACACCTTGATCTATGTCATATCATGGTGTTTGTCTCCACTTGTATTAGTTACTTTCCAATGATGATTTAGTGAAAATACTTTTGTGGTTTGGTGAAACATCGAACATTGCTAATACTAACATCCATGTCTTTTATTATTCTTCATCTTTCTTTCGCACTAACATTTCTTCTTTCTTGCATTAGATAGAGTCTTGTGACACACAAAAATATAAAGCATCCTACATATGCATTCATGTTAGAAACATCATGTAAATATCATACATTGTAAATCATACATATATCTTGCATTTCAAAAACACAAAAACATAGCCATCTATCATATCTAGGAAACTATAGCATTTAGGAATCCATGACATATCATCCATTATTCATTATCATAGATTACATAATGTAGACACTTAAAAATGACCTAGGCCTGCAAGCTCTATTTTAACCACTTTCATCCTAGTATAATTATGACATTTAATTATGTCCTTGGTCCACATTCGACTATTGATTAAATAATTCATAATTATTTAATTAATTAATGTCCTTTTATTCTTCATGATTATGAAATAAATAAATTTTATTTATTTATTAAATATGTCATTAATTATCTAAGTCTTCCCTTAATCAAATAAATTTCTTAATTTATTTAATCACCCTTCTTCAGTCATTTCTTCCTGATTATTAAATAAATAAGTTTTATTTATTTATTTGATATGTCATTAATTGTCATAACTAAATGAATTGATTAATTTATTTAATTAATTAATCTTATTTGCTAAATTAAATAATTATCTTTAATTATTTAATTGTCATAAATTAATATTCATCTCATTTTAAATAAATAAAATTATTTAAAATGTCATCACATTCTTAACTGACAGTCCATTTTGGTAAATAATCTAAAGATTGATTATTTAATTATCTCACAAAATCCATATTTTGAATTAATTTAATTCAATATGGTAATATTCCTCCAAAAAATCAAGTAATTGGGAAAATTCTTGACTTTCCAAATCTAATCTTCAGTTCAACTCTTATCTTCTTGATTTTTCGAATCTCACAAATCAGGCAGTCTTTATCTTTTTGATTTTTGAAAATATTTAGTTCTAATTATCTCATTTATTCTCCACCGCTGATTTAATTCTCTTAGATGAAATCTCGACCACTCGCTTAATGATTTTGACCTAACCCTAATCAGGGATTATCAAATTTAATCTGTACCTCTGACTTTAGGTCTCGGCCAAAGGTCAATCTCGTCCGTCCATTCAAAATGGCATTTTCTATAAAATTTCATTTTCCTCTCATTTTTAGATTACACATTACACACTTACACACTGACATACTTAGAGATTTTATAGAAGTTTGCAATATTTATTAGTTTATTTCATTGAGTCTTGGCATGTTTAGGCATAGGCATTGTCAATCATAGTCATAGGAATAGACATTTGTTCAAATCCTTCAAAGCTTGGTGTAGGACTTAGACTTGTATTTCTAGATTGCTCGCACGTCGAATCTGAGGGCAACACATTAGCCAGTAAGCTAGAAGGTTTTACAAAAGTGAATCATGGAGGTCTTGACGATTAATGGGTATAATCATTCTTTATTTTAGCTTTCATTATATTTTGTAATCTCTTTGGGTTTCTTAGTCTTTGTTAACATCTAATCTAATCCCAAAAATAACCCTTAGATACACATAACATATTACACATGTAAATAGCATTGTATATATAAACATTGCATTACATCTCATAATCATAAATTGCATACATCACATCCATCGATATCATAAAAATAAAATGCATACATCATAATATAGAAACAACATCACATCATAAGCTGCATAAAACATCATAAAGTAAATATGATCATCCATAACATATGCATACCATATAGATGATACCATATCATATAGAACACATGCATAAATAAAAGACTACATAATAATAAAAAGAATTTCATATCATAGGAATCACCACCAAAATAATATATATATATTGCTTAAAAAGTGTCACATCACAATGTCATAATGTATCAGTAAATATGAAGCCCACAGGCTCTATGATCAAAATACAATGTCTCAATAAATATAAATACATGTCCCTAGCCAGAACTCCCACTACTCCCATGTGGAGAATGTGAAGGCAACTAATGATGAGTTCCTAATGACCGGTGTGCAAAATGAGGCCTATTATATGGACTAGTTCTATGAGGTCCCACAACCCCCTCTGTACTCTGTGTCCTACTCTGAGTCCTGCTCCAGGACTTGCTACTATATCCTTGAGAAAAACTAGGAGCCCCCCTCTTGGGAGGAACCTCCCCCTCATATAGATCCCTATAATAGGTGGCTCTTTCAATTGCTCTAACCAACTCTTGTGCAAAAGTTGTAGCTGACCAACTACAAAGAGCTATGATCTCTATGAACCTCTGCTTGGTCTCCTATCTCCATGCTATTGGCCTTTTAGGATTGTACTTATTTTATGTGTGCTTGCTTACATTCAAAACATCATGCTTGTCAAGTGCTTTCGGCATTCACAACATTTACATTTCTGAACAAAACATTCAACATTAGACAGATCAAATTTGCCATCAAAATGACAAGAAACTCAAAATTCACAAACTATGTCACATCTATTGAATTGCATTTGAGTTTTTGAGACGCAAACACTCTATTAAAATGCATTTGACATCTAAAGCACTGCATCTTTCTGCGTTGTGACACATATGAAACTTACAAAGCCGCATCTACCAAATTGAGTCACATTTGTCAATCCCCGAGCCGCATTTGCTCAAACTGAAATGCATTTTCCAAACTGTGACACATTCACAACCTCAAATGACACATTTTCCTATCACAAATAAAAACGTCATACAAAGTCAAATCTGAATTCTACACCTTGTCAATCATTTGTCAAACATTGTTTCCAAGGAGATTCTGTCAGAAACTAATTTTGAAATTGCTCAAACTTTCGACCATTAGTTTGCATTCTTGACCATAGGTTTCATCCTTCATTTTTGTCGGTTGCATACATTAGGCATCGGTTCGTCCCTAGGTTTGAGTCCTTGCATAATTTGGATTAGGTAAATCTTAGTACAATTTGCAATGTCATTGCTTTCGAAACTAGGTTCTCTTGGACTAAATTATCAATCCCTTTTTCAGTCATTGTCCCTTTTGTGAGATTTTCCAATTGAATAGTCTAGTTAGGGAAACTCACTAGTCATTTAGACCTTGTCATCTTGTCCTCTTCAACATATTCCTTTAGTAACCGAAATCGAAAAAAAAGCTTGAGCTTAGAAGTGCTTAGGTACCCTTGTCTTAAATTGCATTATAAGTTTAGACATTGCATATTTTATTCCCAAAAATCCAAAAATATTATTCATCCTAGTCGTCATTTAGAACTTAGACTTGGCATAGTGTCATCCTTGCATTTAGTTGTCATTTTCATTTGAGCAATCTCATTTTATGGTTGAAACTAGACTCCAAAACAACAACAACAAATGGCAAACTTTCGACAAGATCCCACTTCCACTGTCAATAATCCCACATATGACCCAAACTGGACTTTTGATGATCCATTTGGAAATGCAAACAATCAACCTCTCACAACAACACCTTCCTCATCAAATAGTCCATTTGAACCATTCTTGTGTAAGGATGAATACAATCAAATACTTGAAGAAAACCTAGAGGTACGACACAAGATCCAGAGGCCTCTCAATTCATTGAACAAATGGTCCTATATGACAAAGATAGATATTTGGCCATACTGTTAAGTCAAGGAGCCAAATTACCTCAAGGATTTGACATTAACACATTGAGATCAACATCTCCAGACCCTAATGTCAACAACGCGCATAACCTATCAAATAGTGGTCAACCTTCCAACACTACGAGCAATACTTTCTTTGACACTACAACAACAGTACATGCTACCTCCAACATCCCAAACACCTCCAACTCAATAAACTCAACATCCATTGGAGGATCAAAATCAGCCACAATGCCCACCACATCCACGATACGATCACAATCAGCTGGAACCACCTTTAGCTCCTTGGAAATGTGGGCAAGTTATTCAAACCCTCTCTATACCACAACAGTAAATGTGATAGGGGGCATTATCAAGTCACAAAAATCCCCCCTTGACATCCAATACCATGAGTACACCTTCAAAATATCTGCTCATTAGTATATCACAAAATCCTTTGGGAGGGGGAAAAAGGCGTATCTTTATCCAAGGACAACAACATGTTAACATGCCAACACAGTCAAATGTCATTGCCTCCCAAGGACCAAATACAAACATTCCCCTTGTACATACCCAACAATTTGCACAAGGTGGCCTAATAACACAACCCCTGGCATCATTAGCACATCACAATGTTCATGGTTGCCATATTCCCCAAGTAATGACACAAATGGCTAGGGGACATATCCCAACCTACTCGTCCCATGTTCATACTCACCAACATACACCCAATCCTAACTTTCAATACCAACAACACACCAATCCACACGCATCATACATGTCACAACAATCCATACCACCACAATTCGCCAATATCCACGCACAACAAACGGGGACCTATGGCATACCAATCAATCCTATGCATGGGACCACGAATGACCCTGTTATGGATGCATTCCAAACAAGATTGATGGGTTTAGAGAAAACTATCCAAAACATACACATTTCATGCAAGAAATAGGAAATATCATATGATCTAAATGTATACCCATTTGACATGAGCTTATACATGCCACCATTTCCTCCGGGATATGTGTCACCTAATTTTCCAAAATATAGAGACAAGACAAACCCCATTGAACATGTTCACAAATTTGCAACCAATTGTATGGATGTCGTCTATGAACAAACATACTTGATGAGAATTTTTTCTAAAAGTCTGGTGGGTCCCACCCTTGAATGGTTTTCCAATCAAAAGGATATCCAGACATGGGATGAGCTTAAACAAAAAATCATAAAAAATTATGCATACAACATCGACATGGATACCTCTATCTCTAGCTTGTGCAATATCACACAAGAGGATGTTGGTGAGACATTCATCCCATTATTTCAAAAATGGAGAAGCCTCACTAGTCCATGTCACATTGACATACCCAAAAGGGAAAAGGTTGACATGTTTGTGCAAACACTTCTAGGGCCCCTAAAATATGCATTGCAAGTACATTACTGCACAAAGTTCATGGACCTAGTCGAAAAAGGGGTGCAGATTGAGAAAACCCTTATTGCAAAGGGAGAACTAAGGTATGGTCCCAAGAATGCAAATGCAAATCCTCCCACTGACAAGAATAAATACTAGGTAAAAAATAAACACGTTACAAATGACGGTGTTGTTGACGCCAAGACTGCAAACATTGTGGGTCCTGTACTAGCCACCCCCTACTAATGTCCCTTCAACAACCAAAATAGTCAAAATAATCAGGGACAATATCGTGAGATGAGAAAATTTCCTAGGGGTCGCACATACACTTCTTTGGGTGAACCCATCGAAGAAGTCCTCAAGAAATGCCTCCAGAATGGGGTCGTCACACTTGAAGAACCCAAACCATACGACCCAGGACAATTTAAACTAGTATGGTGGAATGATAATTCATTTTGAGAATATCATCGGGCAAAAGGACACAAAACCTCTAACTATCGACAACTGAAAAGCCTAGTACAAGATCTTATTGAAAGTTGCATCATTGAGGTAGGGGGATCACAGTTTTCCTCCAATTCAGATCATACTATCCATAAGAATCCACTCCAGGACCATGGTCCTCATAATGCTTCCACTTCAGGTCCACAAATGAACAATAATCAAGCTAACTTCACCCGAGCCAAGTACGACTATTCTAGTGGACTAATTATAAATAATGTACGAATTGACGACAAATACATCAATACTATTACGGTGAAGAGAGCACCCCAATGTAATGGTACTACTCATACTGGAAAGGTCACCATAGTTGGTCCACCTCCTGCTAGAAAACCCAAAATCATCATACCTGGCCCATCTGCTAAACAATCAAAACCTATCCCGACCACAAAGTAGTGGCAACCCAAAAGTCAATTCAACCTTATCGACCAGCTAGGCAAGACTCCCGCGCAAATCTCTATACTTGAGCTACTTCGTATCTCTCCCACGCATAAGGATGTCCTAGATAAAACCCTACAAGAGTCGTCAGTCCCCAAGGACATTGATGTCAATCAGTTTGAGACCATGGTGGGATACCTCAGTATGCCTCACCATGTCACCTTCTCGGATCAAGACTACTCATCACCTAAGATCAACCACAATGATGCATTGCACATAGAAAATTTTGTCCACAAGCACAAAGTTAGACAAGTTTTAGTGGATGGTAGAGCAGGATTGAACATATGCTCCCTCAAATTGGTTAAGGCTCTAGGATTCTTTGATGCATGTGTAGACCCAACAAAGAGTATAGTGATCAAAGCATATGATGACGAAGAACGCTCTTCATGTGACGTTATCTCTCTCCCTATCAAAGTGGGACCAGTCATTGTGGACACAACCTGCTAGGTCTTGGATTTAGAACTACCATATAATATCTTGCTCGGTCATCCATGGATTCATGCCTTAAAAGTCATTCTGTACACATATCACCAATGCCTAAAGTTTCCATTTGACAGCACGAAAATAACCATATATGGAGACCCTGACCCTTTCCAATATTGTACCAACCTGAGGGGTATTTCTGAAAACTGAGTGCCTATGAACCGAGAAGCACCTGGCTCCTCATCATCAAAATACATTGACCCATCCACACTCACATCATCTTCCACATCTGCTCCATCCACATCTTCTGCCACACCACCACCTTCCACAAACCCTAAGGATGAATCCACTATCAAGATCCAAGACCTTGGCTGTGGATAATTCAAACTGCACATGGAATACAACATAACAACAATACCCAAGTAATTTTTAAGGTTCCACAAAAAATAGTTCTCATCTTATGGGAAGACATGAGTAATGAGGACCTTGCTGACATCACATGATGGATCTATAAGGATACTGTCACACTACCCCCATTACCAGTTCAAAAATATGGCAAGGGTTATTACATAATGAAGGCTAAAGTCTACAATGGTACTAGTGGCCTAGGCAGAAATAAAGTTGGATGAAGAGAGCCCATAGAACCTTTCCAAATTCCAAAGTATCTTGGATTAGGGTTTGGATCACCTGACAATGACAATCGACGTACCATTGGACTTTTGAGTGAGTGAGTACATTCTTTGAAAAGTGTCGAGACCACTAAGGAAACCCTCACCGAAAATCAATCCCAAGAGTGGGAATTTGGCTTAGAACAATCCTTAAGTGACTGTTGCCTTGATGATTTGTTTGTTGAAGTAGGGGAACTGATGTTTGAACAAAGATTTTGGCGAACATTTAAGATTGAATAGGCACCAAAGAGTCAAAGTCACATTACCACTCCCCATGACATACAAGACCCACCATCTGAATCCTTTCAGTCCAATCCATCTGAAGTACCAGACAACACTGACAACCAGGACTCTAAGGCCTTCACCCCTTTTTTTGACAACGAATATGATAATAGTGAAGGGGAATATTGGATAGAGTCTGATGTGGAGTTGGATGATGACAATCTCATTTACAATATCACTGAATCCGTTTGCATGCTTTCTACATCCTCACCTCAATTCACCAATACTGACGATGGAATTTCCTTAGTTTATCCTCAGCTAGTCGATTGGGACCAACAAGGCCCGCCAGTGTTAGACACATTTTAGAATGATGAGGCAATTATAGAGTTTATGGGATTATGTGAGGGCATACCTAGTGGTGATCACAAGGCAGGATTCGCCATTGACTTAGATTGCATGACATACTTCGGTGAGACTACTCCTTCCTCCAGTCACAAAAGTAAAAATAAAAATAAAATAAAAAATGAAATGTCTCTAGGTGAAAATCGAAAGGCACTTTTTGATGATAAAATAGGAAAAACAAAGGACGTATCTACGAGTGAAAACCTCTCTGAGGCGCCCAAAGATGGAGGATTGGACTTTCTTCCCGTACAACAAGAGAAATAAGCTATGCTTATCGAAGACAACATAGCAACTGCAGAAAGATCCCAAGATGGTCCTCTTTGTTGCATCATTGACTAAAGAAGAGAGGCCAAAATTTCATAAATTCTTTAGAAAAAGTAAAATCAACTTTTCATGGTCCTATGCTGACATGCCAGGATTAGACCCAGAACTGGTTCTGCACCATCTGTCACTATTGCCTAAT
Source organism: Sequoia sempervirens (assembly GCA_007258455.2). NCBI lineage: Eukaryota > Viridiplantae > Streptophyta > Pinopsida > Cupressales > Cupressaceae > Sequoia > Sequoia sempervirens. Next base: position 50,114,155 of record VDFB02256132.1, on the reverse strand, counting down.
GCAAAGCCAGTGAAACAGAAGTTACGAAAAATGCACCCCCAAGTCGCTCTATTGGTCAAGGCTGAGTTGAAGAAACTTCTAGACACTGGATTCATATGGACTATTGACTATGCTGAATGGATATCTAACCTGGTGCCAGTAACAAAGCCAAATGGACTAATCCGTGTTTGTATAGATTTTAGAGACCTAAATAAAGCATGCCCAAAAGATGACTTTCCTTTACCAAATATTGATATCATAGTCAACCTCACAGCAAGATATGAGATGTTGTCCCTCATGGATTGTTTCTCTGGCTATAATCAGATTCACATTCCCCTTGAAGACCAGCACAAAATGGCATTTACTTGCCCATGGGGTACATACTATTGGAATGTCATGCCATTCGGTCTCAAAAATGTAGGTTCCACATATCAAAGGGATATTACTACAATCTTCCATGACATGATGCATAAAATAATGGAAGATTATGTAGATGACCTATTGGCCAAATCAGTAACCAAGAAAGATCATCTCAGGGTTTTAGACACAATTTTCAAGAGACTAGAAGAATAGAAACTCTGGCTAAATCCTATGAAATGTGTCTTTGGTATCACATCAGGTAAATTATTGGGATACATAGTTTATCAAAGAGGCATTGAGGTCAATCCAACAAAAGTTAAATCCATCATAGACATGCCTCCGCCCAGAGGAATCAGTGAACTCAGAACGCTACAAGGCAGGGTAAAATCTATTAGGCGCTTCATAGCCCAATTGGCCGACAAGTGTCACCCATTCCAATATCTGTTGCACAAGGGTATCCCTTTTGTGTGGATAGATAAATGTCAAGAAGCCTTTCAAAAAATAAAAGATTACCTACTATCAACACCAGTCCTCATGCCTCCCATTCACGGGAAGCCATTGATCCTGTACATCTCAACAACTAATTCAACACTGGGGGCATTACTAGCACAAAACGACCAAGAAAAAAAAGAAAGAGCTATATATTACATTAGTTGGATGTTGATTGGGTATGAACTGAACTACACACCAATTGAACGAGCTTGTCTAGCCATGGTTTTTGCTGCACAGAAGTTAAGACATTATATGTTAAGCCATCAAACGCAACTAGTAGCAAAGATCAACCCCTTGAAATATTTGTTAAGTCGGGCAGCATTAATAGGATGGCTGGAAAAATGGATCATGATGCTAAGCGAATATGACATTCAATATATAGAAAGAAAGGAAATAAAAGGACAAGTCATAGCAGACCAGCTGGCAGATGTACCTTTTCAAAGTGATCACCTGTTAGTGGCAGATTTACCAAATGATTCAATATTCAATACGAAACCTAAGGCACCTTGGCGACTCTACTTTGACAGATCACAGACAAATAATGGCTCAGGGGTAGGAATCCTATTCATCACCCCTCAAGGAGACTCCATTCCTAAGTCCTTCTGCATCGACTTTCCATGCACAAATAATGTGGCAGAATACGAGGCACTAGTTACAGGACTAAGAATGGCAATAAAGTGTAAAATTAGAGCATTACATGTCTACGAGGATTCTTAGCTAGTCATGAATTAGGTTAATGATGACTATGAAACAAAAGATGAGAAGCTGATGCCCTATAAACAAATGGTTGACATTTTCCAAACATACTTTCATATGGTAACTTTTGAACAAGTTCCAAGAGCACAAAACAAAGCAGTCGATGCCATGGCTACAATAGGCTCTCTCCTTGACATACCAAGCAATTTTCCTTAGTTGGAATTCCTAATAGAGCAATTGTTGGTCCATGCCTATGACATTCTGAAGTCAAAGATAGTTTGCAAACTTGTTGGTCCCGACCCTCCCTAGTACCAGGATATTTATGACTACCTTAAGTCTCAAACCCTTCCACCGAACCTGTCCAATAACCAAAGCAAGTCCTTTATCCGAAAAGCCGCAATGTATGTCATCGTTAGTGACACCCTTTACCTCCGTAGTTTTGACGACACCCTCCTTAGATGTCTCGACACCAATGAAGCACGTACAACCTTATGTGAAGTACATGATGATATATGTAGGTCTCATTCGAGTGGTCCTACCCTAGCCAAGAAAGTAACAAGACTTGGGTATTATTGGCCGACCGTTGAAAAAGATGCAATAGAATATGTTAGGGCTTGTCGCAAATGTCAAATTCACAATGATTTGATCCATGCTCCAGCACAAGAACTTCATCCGACCACTTCTCCTTGGCCCTTCACTCAATGGGGACTCAACTTCATGGGTAAGATCCATCCGACCTCGTCCAATGGCCATAAATTCATCATCACCACCACTGAGTATTTTACGAAGTGGATCGAAGCCATCCCTCTAACATACATAACTAGCAAGAAAATATCCAAGTTCATTCTTAACTACATCATTTTTCGGTATGACCTTCCACAATCCATCACCACTAATAATGGATGTTCGTTTAAAAAACAAGACGTTCATGAGTTATGTGAGTGATTTCACATCCAACACCATTTTTCATCTCTGTATTACCCACAAGGAAATGGTCAAGCTGAGGCGTCAAATAAAACCATTGTTAAAATCCTCAAAAAGACTATCAATGATGTTGTCCGTGACTGGCATATACAACTCAACCCTGCTTTGTGGGCTTATCACACTAGCATTCGTACGCCTTCAGGAGCCATGCCATTTTCCCTGGTCTTTGGAGCTGAGGCCATATTTCCCATTGAGGTTGAAATTCCTTCATTATGAGTCTCCCTAAAGGGTTTAACTGATGATGAGGAGTATAGAAAATCTCGCATGCATGAGCTGGAGATGCTAGAATAAAGAAGATAAAATTCCCTGAACCATCTACAAGCATATCAGAACCATCTCTATCGCAGCTACAATAAGAAGGTTATGGTCAGGAAGTTTGACATTGGTGACCTAGTTCTCATGCAGAACCCCAAGAACCAAGCTAATAGAGAAAAGTCGAGAAATTTTGAACCAAATTGGTTGGGTCCTTACATCATCGTATCTTCTTTTGGTTTTGGAGCCTATCAATTGGAAACTCCAGATGAATAACAACTGATAGAGCCTATCAATAGTTTACATCTCCGAAGGTTCTACGCATAGCATTAGGAGATCAAGCCAAAAATTGTAAAATACAAAAAAAAAAAATTTGAAATTTTTAAAAAATCGTTGCCTTGATGAAAACTTGGCAAACAAGCGTCTTGGCAACACCAAAAAAAAAAAAATCAATAAAAAATAAAATGAAGGAAAAATGACAAAAATAGTAAAGAAAAATGATTCGTCCAACAGTGCAAACCTAGAAAACAGGTGCTTTGGATAAGTACCATGGTGAAAACCTAGCAAATAGGTGCCATGCGTAATCAATCATTGCTCTGCCATCTACTGTCACTTTGTCTAATGTGGCATAGGATGAAATACATTTTCTATCACCACCGCATCATACCCTTCCTTTCATGGTTGATAACGGTTGACATCAAGTCCTCTATACTGTCCATTTGATACATCGACAACATCCCTTTCATGTCCCTTAAAATTGGCTAAGACTCGAACTTGACTGGGGGAAATTTTTTTATCATGTAACTGCAATGGATGTCACACATGGTTTCGGCAATTGGCAAAAAGGTCCTAAAAAAGACCAAAAACATGGCAAAAATTCCTTAAAAAATACCAAAAACATAGCATAAAAGTCTCAAAAAAAGACCAAAGGCATCACAAAATGTCCGGAAAAAAGACAAAAACATCATAAAATGTCCTGAAAAAAATGACAAAAACATCACAAAACGTCTTGAAGAAAACCCTAAAAATTGAAAAATGTCCTGAAGAAAACCACAACAAAATGTCAAACTGCTCGAAGAGCACAAACACAAAATCATCTCTTGTCAAAGTATGTCATGTCAATCGGTCAAGTCTTTGTCATCCATCTGAACTACATTGTCTCTGTGCATTTGCTACATAGGCAAGACTCACAATCGAGTCCCTGAGACATGAGGTCAGTACTTTTAGGTTTGTCAAAAATAAAATCATGACGGATTCTTTGGTCATCAATACAAAGTCATTGGTCGTGTCGAACTATGAGGTCTCTGAGTGCATGACGTAGGCAAGGCCATCTGTTGATGAGCCCCTGAGGCCACACTAGGTTAGTCCATTAGGGTTCATGGCGTCACACTGGCACACACATCAAAAGGTCTTCAAGACAAAGCAAATCATTCCCAAACGGATAAAGCTCATAAAGCAAATTATGGCAATCATTTATTCAGCATGACAATCTCATCAGCACATATCATCATGACAATACCGACATATGGTCAACACAAGTCAAACTCGGTCAAAGAAAGTCAAATCATCATAACCGGTCAAACTTTCAACTCTTAATTAGCCTTCAGATGTGTCCTTCTGAAAGATTACCTCTATCATTTATGCCTTAGGATGTGTCCTTCCTAGGCATTGTCACTATCATTCAACATTTTGAGGGATCCTCCTGACATCTAAGGATCACTGCTCTTGACATTAGTATTCTTTGGATGTGTCCTTCTGAATAACCAACCCCATCATTTATGCCTTAGGATGTGTCCTTCATAGGCATCATCATCATCACTATCACATGGCATTTAGAGGGATCCCTTTTGACATTTAGGGATCAATCCTCTTGACATCAACATTATTCAAGAGGTGTCCTTCCTGAATTCAACAATTTTCAACATTTATCATTTGAGCATCATCAAAGCTTCGACACTCTAGCATCTCATCATTATCAAACCTGACATCTTGACATCAGAACAATGGATATCCAGATGCACTTGGAAAACACTTGGCACTTGTCTTTTGGATTTTTATCATGTTATTCATTTTTTAGCGAGATCCCAATAATAGGAATTAGAAAAGCAATGACGTATCATGATGATTGACATGCATGACTACTAGCTTCTCAGTGAGGTCCTGATTCTGGGATTTAGAAAAACAATGACATATCATGATAACGGCTCTATTTTTTGTATTATGAAAATCATGCTACTAGTTTCTCAAGGATGTCCTAGGAATAGGATTTAGAGAAGTAATGACGTTTCATGAATTGTCTTTGTCTTTTTCTGCTTGTGGTTGATTATGACAAAAGACTGGGGAAATCATGCTCTTAGTTTGAGTCATGATCATCCTTGTCTATGACTGCTTGTCCTATGTGATGGTATGACCTTGCACACCTTGATCTATGTCATATCATGGTGTTTGTTGGCCATTACAATAGTTTTCCCAATGATGATTAAAAGCAATAAATATTAAAGTCCTATGGTAAAGTTTTGAAGGATTTGGTCTAGGAACTAACATGCATCTCCTTCGGTCTAGTCATCTTCTCTCTTCCATCTCACGATGATATCCTGTGACATCCAAAAACATAAGTGCATACATGATCATATAAACATTGCATTAGGTCCATACATACATCATCCATAGCATTAAATCATATACATAATCACAAATAGTGCATTAACATAATCATCAAAATTGCATCCATTTAATAAATACATTATGCATATCATTATCATCATCATCTCATATAAGTAAGAATTGCATCATCATGACATCATAATCATAAGTAAGCATCATAGGACATACATGATTCATCGTAAATCAACATCATACATCACATATATTATAATGCATAAATCAAAGAACATCACCTAACACACATATAGGTCACATCAAAATTGCATCAGCATATAATCTCAAAAATGTACAATGTCATAGGATAAAGTCAAGAGATATCCCAAAAATGGAGCTTGCAAGCTCAATAGTCTATACATAATGTGTCACAATAACAAACATTCCCCTAGGGTAGACCCTTATCATCCCCTCATGGTGAAGAGTGTGGTGGTTGGAGCTCTATGACTGGCACTAAAATTATGGGTGGACCTATAGTAGCCTCTGCCTGTGCAACCAATGGAACTGACAATGATGATGTCATCTCCACGGTAATGGACACCTATGACATCACTGCTTCCTAGCTCTAAGAAGTAGATGGATCCACCACTAGTGGATGCCTCTGTACGGACCTCTGCACTGAACCTGTAGACCTATGACTGTGGCTAGAGTGGTGACTCAAGGCATTTCTGCGTGAGTGGTGGGACCTGTGCTCTGATGTGTGCCCTAACGAGGTAGACCCTCCTGCACTCGTATGACTCTTGCTACTGCTCCCACTCCCTGATCGGTGGCAACTACTTTTCCTCATCTGTGAGTGTGATAGTTCCAGATCTCGTCGCTCACGAGGCACCTCCTACTCATATAAGGTCCTATACTGACCCAACCTCGTGCTCACCCTGGTCAACCTGCAAGAAATATCCCCAAAGGGCCCTATACATAACGGTGCAATCTCGACACACCACTAAGTGGAGTCCTGATGGTGAATCACTGCCTGATCTCGCTTTACGCAAACCACCTCTAACTCTGATTGTAGTGCTCTGACCTATGCCATGCTCTCATCTAGTCTCTTCTATAGGTCGGCTACTCTCTAATCTGTCATGGAATCCTAGGGAAATCTCAAGGAGGAGGGTATCTCCTCCTCTCCCTCCACCATCCACCATCTGAGGAGTCTATCGGCCTCATCCATGGCATCATCCTCATCATCATCATCCTCGGCTGCATCCTCTCCACCAACTCCCTCATCTCAAGGCGCATCTTCCTCCTGCATCGGTTGCTCCTCCACCACATCCTCCTCATTTCTCTCCTCCTTCTACCTCGACTGCTCCTCCACCACATCCTCCTTATGTCTTTCCTCCTTCGTCACATCCACCTCTACATCCTCCTCCTACCTCAGCTGCTCCTCCACCACATCCTCCTCATGTCTCTCCTCCTCCTCCCCCTCCTGCCATGGCTACTCTGCCTCCTCTCTCTCCTCCTCCTCCGCAACCTCTGGGATAGCATCTAGTGGCACTCTAAAACTGGAAAGGGACCCGCATTGGAAATCTTCCATTGAATGGTGTAGGTGACTTGACTTATTTCCACGTCTTCCACTTTTATCCCAGATGGAATGAGACTCCCCGTCCAAAGATGAATAAATGTGACTCAGGAGATAGCCGAAGTGAAAGCCAAATCCAAACACGCGAATGAGGAAAAACCCCCCCAAGGAGATGGAGATGTTGAGTGGATCATATAATGGATCGCAAACGCCCAGCCAAATACCTAGAGTGAGTGATTGTCCAACGACATTATGGGCGTTTCCTACAAGAAAAGAGGCATGACCCACTAATTGCCAGAACTATCGAGAAAAGCCAACCATCAATGAGGAAAATCCTCCCCCCAAGGTCCCTACTCTTCGAAATTAATGAAGAGGCTTAGAATTTTGAGAGACATTCCTATATCTTTTTCTTTAAAACACTTCAGCTTCCTATCCCCTTAACCATTTAAATTTCTTATTAAAATAATTATCTTTTCATTATTATTAAATTATAAATCACATTATTTTCCTATATATAATATTTATACCCCACAAGATAATCTTTTATAAGGTAAAAATTAATTTAATTATTTAAAATTAACGTGTAAATATTATTTCACAATATGGACTTGTTATTTACAATTTTACTTCTAATTTTATTTAAATTACTTCATCAATATATTTAATATAATAATTTATTTAATTCATCTTTAAATGACAACATTTCCACTAATTAATTCAATTAACTCACTTAACAGAGCCATTAAAATCTCACTTTAATCACATGAACCGACCAAATAATCAACAAGACCATAGAACACACTTACGCAAATATCCAGGAGGGCCACAATGAACGAGGCACTACATCCTCCCCCTCTAGGCTTTGACTTACTCCTGGAAGTCGAGCTCAAGCACAAACATGGTAACACCATAAACTAACAATAGTATTAATAATCATAAACACGTCAACACATTAAATCATCAATTGAATGTCACCAAGTAAGCAATGAAAATTAAACACACGAAAAATAAAGAAATGATACCAAAACAAAAGTGGTGATGGGGTTTGCAACCAGACCAATTTTTCAAACACTAGGACAGATGAAAAACTAGGTTGGGGAAAATTTCATTATGTTCAACATCAAACCCATTGGGTGAATATAATGCTCGCCCTGTCCTGACAATGCAGGTGGAATCGAGACTTAGTTCCTGCAATCCTGCATGCAAACAAACATTGTGCACAATACATATATATCACAAATACATCGTGAGAGGAACTCCCAGCATAGTAGGGCACTCGTGAGTGAGTGATACCACACTGTCCCTCCCACCAAACCACACAAAATAGTCAAAACAATTCTAGTAACTCATAAACAGTTTGCTTCTTATTAGTTAAGCAATATTCACATAAGGATGCTAACCATAAACCTAATTCATCTACTATATCAAAATGAATTACCACTTGAAATTATAAGTATCTATGCCTACATATTACAATTGCATTACCTTCATCGCTACGTTTCTGAAGCCAACTTCCTATAAATCAAAAGCTACCATAGAACATTGCACATTAGTACCAATAATTCAAGTTGCGTCTTAACCTCAAGATACCATATTCTGCTAAAAATCATAGAATAATTATCCACAAAATCTCACATCTTCGTAAAAACTCATAATTTTCACATAAAGAACTCCACTTTATACCATTATTAAACACCAAATCTCACATCAATTTCAATAAAAAAAAGTAAAATTTTACACCTTCACAGATTCAAGAAAACATAATTCATCACTCAAGGACAACAAAATCGCAAATTCCACACACTCTTGACATATTCACACACATAAAACACATCACCAAGAAACACATCACACTAAAACTCAAGGGTCCATAGAGCATCCCTGACAGGAAGGATACTGGTGCATTGCGCACTACACTGAGGGTCCTATCCTTTCCCATCAGTTTCCTGCACCATTGACCCGACACCAGTTAACAGAAGAAACTCAGGTTCACAACAATGACAAAAGAAAAGTAAAACTCAAGACTCATGGGTCTAAGCGCAAGGTTACATAGTGAGCACACATAGTGCCCAATGTATGAACCTATGCTCTGATACCATGGTGTAACGCCCCGCCGTGTGAACCCCAAAGGACAATTAAACAATAATTACAACACAATTTTTTTTTTTAAAGATAACACAACATACAAGTAATACACATTAAGTCATGACATAAATTTCATTTGAGTAGATTCATTAACACATACATCCCTTGGGGTACATGAGGAGTCATTACACGACTTAGATCCACACAATGACAATAAAGAATAAAAGCCAAAGATATAATCCATAACAAAATAAACATTAACAAATATAACACATACATGATAATCATTGATAAGAAACTATTTGAGTAAGTACAACATATACATAATTAACTCAACACAATGAATAACAACTTCCATAGCCAATAACCACACCGAGTTTAACATTACATTACAGTACAATGTTCTAAAGGTACAATGATACAAAAGTGTTTCCAAACATAAATAGAAACCATACAACAAGAATCATGATACAAATGAATAAATGAATACACAATATCATAACTGGCTCCAGGACAAATACAACTCTGGAGTCGCTGCAACAGCACCAATCCTCACCTCTCGATCCTTGACTAGGGACCCAATGGGGTGCTTAGCACGTTCCACCTGACCATGTGAGTCCGAAGACCCACCCCCCGTGCTAGGAGCTAACAAGAAAGAGACCTCAACCAAGATCATCCAAATAGGGAACCACAAGACTCGACGCCATACAAAAAAATTATAAAACTCAAGGATTACAATGACATAATCAACAATGTCCAAGAGTCAACATAATAACTTAAAGTCATAAATCTCATCACATAAATCAAAGCAATGACCAGTAAACAAGTAACCAAAGGATGATCATGAAATACTTCCAAATCAAATTGAATTAATAAACATAGTACAATTTCAGATTGCAATTAAACAATACAATAACATCATACCACAATACCATAAGAGTACAAGATCATAAGTCAAATATCAATGAGATCATACAAAACCACAAAGTACACCAAAGATGTATCAAGACAAATAATCATAAATCAATATAAATCCATATATCAACAATCTAAACCAACTCCCACAACCTACTTCCAGAGGAACACAATAAAGTAAAACACATGGGCAACTAGGGGAGAGTGTCATCGCATAGTCCTACATGGGTTATCCTGTGCTCTTCCTCCCAACTGGAGGCGCCGGCCCCCATCTATGGCTATCTTGTGCCCTTCCTCCCAATTGGAGGCACTGGTCCATAGGGTGACTCATGTGGAGCCGTAGACCTCTCGTGAAGATGAGGTCACGACCTTGCCAACCACGGCCTTCTCAACCTTCCATTAGTCTACGAAAGCACTAATGAAGATGAGGCATCCATTTTTAAATCTTATAATGATATTACTACCCAACCCTCCTAAGTTAATTATTAGGTTTTCACTTGATTACCAACTCACTCGTGGGTTATCCTGTGCCCTTCCCCTTACACGGGGCGCCAGCCCCCATGAGGAGCCACTCTCCCTAGAGACCCAACAACATAAAAACCAAGGGTTGTACCATCATAATTTGAACAAAGAATCACAACATAAAAGCATGCGAGGCATTACCCATCTCTCTAACAAGTACAAAATCAGAGTCTCAACAATTCCCATACAACCCTTTTAAAATCATGAAACCAAAACACCTGCCACATCAAGGGCACATAAAGAGAGAACATCAACTGACAATCATCTCCAGCCTCTGGAAGTATCTCAAAAATTTTACACTAGGGTTTCCCCATCAAAGAACTGACAACAAAAATTGCAAGGCCACAAGAACTATTTTCAATTCAAAAATAATGAGGGAATACATCAAAATAAGATCAACAACTCCATCCAGACTACATAATCAACTTCGATACAAAATAAATCAGAAATTCAAGAAGATCAACTATCCACACTCATAAACAAAACACGAGTTCCCAATTACATTGCAAGAAAAATTAAATGACAAAGTATTCCTTGAATCAAACTTAGTCTCCAAAGGCATTCACATCAACACGGTACCAACCAGAAACAACAAAGGTAAAAAGAACATCCAACTGGGCATCCAAGGGAGACCTCAATTTCCTCCTCACAAGATACCCATACAATTGGTAAACAATTGACCCATGACAACATCAACAAACATGACAACAATATAATTTAATGTTTCACCAAAATAATAAATGGGAGGAGACTGCATTCAATAAAGAAGCATAAACATATCACCTCCAAGCATCGCATAAGTATCCAATAAATTCCACCACAAAATCAATTAATAAGACCCCCACAACTCCAAACAAACCAAGAATTTATCACGCAGGGTTTAACGAATAGCAACACAATTTAAATTAAAGAGGATTCACAACTCACACAAACTCAAGAAAAGTCACAATGAAAGGTTATGTCAAATCACTCATAAAAAGAACACGAACCCAATGGAATGAAATCACTTTCGAAGCCAAGCAATTCCAAAGAGGGCACCACAAATAGGATACACCAAATTACCCTTAAATGAACAATGACCATTCAAATATAATTTATCCATTCGTTTAATAAGAATTAATTTAAAATAAATAAAGGAACTCTATAATCACATATCGTAATTATCTCAAGGCATATTTTATCACACTCAAAATACTAACCCAATCAAATCGAAAGCAATAAACTTCAAAGAACAATTGAACTATTGTCTACGATTTGACTCTTCACTTGACAAGGAATCATTTTAACTCATTAAAGGCTATATTCGCAACCTCACTAACATCTCACTATGCTCATCATAAAGTTGTATTAAATAAAGGAGGTTATAAAAGCATTCCAACCAATTTCTTTTATTCCAATTTGAGATTTATAAACATTCCTATAACTATATTCATATATATAAACAAGATTAGCCAATTAATACTCTAATTATATTTAAAAGGATAACTAATCTCACCAACACTACATTACAATGCCAGTTCTCTTCTTAACTAAAACTATATGACCATCTAATTTCACTATGAAGTAAGAACTTATTCATTTATAAAAAGGCATAACTCTTTTCCCTAATATTCTAATGTTCACCAATTCACATTATTTAAAATAATCATTTAGTTTTAGAATCAAAGAAATTGTTCTTTTCTAACGTTTGAAATAGGCAAGTAACTATCCTCTATACAATTTTAATCTAGGAGGTGAACCATTCTTAGATTTCTTCTATACTTAACCTTTTTAAAAATAAGGCTGAAATCCTTCCACTATCTTAAAGTTATCACAATTGTCCTTACAAAATTTCCCACACAAAAATCCATTAGAACAAATATCAATACATACTATTTCTATAGAAAGACTTTTATCCAACAAATGAAGTCATATGATAACCATTACATTCAAATAGATCCCTAACCCATTTACACATCTTAATTATTCAATAATTCACAAATAATAAGAACACTTATAAATGTATATATATTCGTTTATATACATATAAACTGAGTTCAATATTCATATACTATAGATAGTATTGTGGTACACATACTTAGATAATCAAAGATTTTAATAATAATCTAACATCTCCCTTAATTAAATACAATCCTATCTCAAGCCTTAATGAATTAAAAGAACTGATTTCACTTCTTATCTTAGGTTGCATTGGATAGCAATAAGATGACTAGTTGCCAACCTAAAGTCTATGTGTTGAACTTTTAACATTAATGGTATCAATATAGAAAGCAAACAGCGACTAAAACTACTCCATGAATGGGATATATCACCCAACATAGGCTTAAGAAACCTTCAAGTGAATGCTGCTAGAAGATGTGATGCCAATTGACTCAGGTAGTTTATTTAAATTTTTACACCCTTCTATGTTCAAGTGCTGCAACTACCAAAGGTAAGCATGCTATAAAAGCCTTTAAACTTCCTATCAAGGCCAAGTACCATAGCAGAGACAGGATGGAAAAGAAATCAGAGGGATTATTTAAAACTATACACCCAACCATAAACCTGATGTAGGAGGAAACTACAAAAAACTTCAAATCCCATCCACACAATCTAAAGTTCAAAGAAAGTTTATCTCATTTTGACATCATTCAAGCGACCATTTGTGCATAATTTTTTTTTTCTTTATTGTATTTCGCACATAAGTTTTTTTTTTTTTGTGATGGCAGTATTGACTAGTAATAGCAAATAGAAATGCGTCAAATTCAAAAAAGAAAAAGTTGTACATTAATTCTCTTACTCATAAGTCACGTACTTGCACCTCACCTTTCTCCTTCTCTTTTTCCCACCACTGCGAGGATGAAGACTTGTGGTCAGGCACTCACAGCAAAACGCCAGTCCCTCTCTTCACAGGTTGCCAATTATATTAGAAAGTGAATATTGGAATTTGGAAATATCGCCATCTCCCTACTGCATAAGTGATGTAAAACTGGAAAGGGACCCGCACTGGAAATCTTCCATTGAATGGTGCAGGTGACTTGACTTATTTCCATGTCTTCCACTTTTATCCCAGATGGAATGAGACTCCCCATCCAAAGATGAAGAAATGTGGCTCAGGAGATAGCCGAAGTGAAAGCCAAAGCCAAACACGCGAATGAGGAAAAACCCCCCCGAGTAGATGGAGATGCTGAGCGGATCATATAATGGATCGCAAATGCCCAGCCACATACCTAGAGTGAGTTACTGTCCAATGGCATTATGGGCGTTTCCTACAAGAAAAGAGGCATGACCCACTAATTGCCAAAACTATCGAGAAAAGCCAACCATCAATGAGGAAAATCCTCCCCCCCGAGGTCCCTACTCTTCGAAATTAATGAAGAGGCTTAGAATTTTGAGAGACATTCCTATATCTTTTTCTTTAAAACACTTCAGCTTCCTATCCCCTTAACCATTTAAATTTCTTATTAAAATAATTATCTTTTCATCATTATTAAATTATAAATCACATTATTTTCCTATATATAATATTTATACCCCACAAGATAATCTTTTATAAGGTAAAAATTAATTTAATTATTTAAAATTAACGTGTAAATATTATTTCACAATATGGACTTGTTATTTACAATTTTACTTCTAATTTTATTTAAATTACTTCATCAATATGTTTAATATAATAATTTATTTAATTCATCTTTAAATGACAACATTTCCACTAATTAATTTAATTAACTCGCTTAACAAAGCCATTAAAATATCACTTTAATCACATGAACCGACCAAATAACCAACAAGACCACAAAACACACTTATGCAAATATCCAAGAGGGCCACAACGAATGAGGCACTACACAAAGAAAGCTTCACCATAGTCTCCTCAACAAAGTTAATAAAGAGCCTATGAAAATTTTGATGAGACCTTCATGTTTCAAATTCACTTACTCAAATGTCCTTCCAAAAACCCAAATAGCAATATATTGAGGAGCCCTAGATATTTCTGTGTGAAAATTTAACTCATCTCTCTGACAAGATATAGTAATGTCGATACTCTAAGGATATAGGCTCATGCTACATTTAGGAAACAAAAAAACATCTCTCAAACATCAAGAGATTATTATAAAATAAATGATAAATTACTGGTAGAACACATTTGGGCGAGTGCAATGACAATCTTGAAGAGACATCAATGTGTTAGATTGAGGAATGAGGAAGTGTCTTTGACATTGCAAGAGCAAGTAAGAACAAGATTTTAAAGAGACAAAAGGGCATCGAATAGACATTGATAAAAGTCTCTTTGATTTTCAAACAACAAAAACTTAGCTACAAGCATACACTATCAAAGAGACTATGAGATATCAAAGAGAGGCAATCATAGGTTTCTTTGACACTTCTAAAAGTAAAAAGGAATCTAAGAGAAAAAAACCCAAATCAGGAAGACACAAAAGGTGTTATTTGAAAAAAACATTGTTAAAAGGAAGAACATGGGTATATCAAGGAGACATAAGATCATTGGAAGGAAATGATTACCAGTCTCATCAACATTCTAATATGAGAGTACAAAGAAGGAAAAACTCAAAGTAAAACTATTGAAGAGACTTTGTGGGATCAAAGAGAAAAACTCAAATGTCTCTTTGATGTTTAAACAAGGGATCAAAGACATATTGAAGAAAGAAAAGGATATCTTTGACAATATAATCAAGGTCTCTTTGACATGATGAAATAATTTCTCACGCGGTTGACATGACTAATAAGGTCATCAAAGAGACAACTACCATTAATATTTCAATTGATTAGAAAGGTGGCTCAAGAATCATTTATGAATCAGAACTAGTTCAAGTGAGCTAAATCTCGATATATCTGACTCTTGAGAAATCAAAATAATTGAGAATATAGAGTTTGATAATTGCGAGAAAATTAGAGACCATGACATTAGTTCAAGTAAGTGTTCTTGGCTTAGCTGAACATATTCTATAAAATTTCACTTGAAGTACTTTTCAAATAGGGTTTTGAGATGGAAAGAACCATAGAAAAATCTAAAGTAAAAAGGCAGAAAATAGAGGCTAGGCCATTAAATTAAGACCTGATAGAACAATGTCCTGGTTCTAGACCAAATTCTAGGAGAACAACACAATTAAATCCTTTATGTGAGAAAATGGAAGATAAGCATAAGAATCTTGGAGATGTGTGGACTCTGTAGAGAGGTTATGATCTATTCATATATCACTATAGAAAGAAGTACAAACACAGACCTATCTCAAACCCATGGAACAATAATTTTGCAAAGATTGTGATGCCTAATGTGTGTATCAATGTCGAATTGGTCAAGGCACTGGCTAAAAACTACAACCATAAAACAAGTGAAATATATTCCCATTATGGTTCACAATTTATCAACATAACACTAGATTACATCTCCAAGGTTTTCGAACTAGATACCTCCATGAAAAAAAATGAGAATGAGAGATCTGTTGGAAAAATATCAGACCATGGATACAAGGTATAAGAGATGGAAATTAACTTTGCACAGACCCAAGGGCCTAGGAAACCAACTTAGAATAGTGTCTAGTGATGAGAGACCCCCATTTCCTATGGATTCGTTTGAAGAATACTATCAGTATACTTATTATTCAGCTGACCAAGTCCTAGGAATTGATGCTCCTGCTATGATGGCCATAACTCCCATGGTCTTAGCAGCAAATATTCAAAGCCAAGATTCTAGGCCTTATGACTACATAGAATACTTTTATGAGGTCATTAACAACTCACTTACTAGCATTAAGAATAAAAATGATGCCATCAACTTCAAGCAATATTCTCTACTCATGCATATGATATTATATAAAGGATAGGCAATGGGCATGTTAGGAGAGGAATTAAGAATTAAATATTTGGACAACAATGAGAATATGAGACCAGTTCAGATGTGGATTTCCATATGGGATAGGAGATGTGGGATATCCCACTACTTATACTTTGAAGAAAATTATGTGAAACCATTGTATAAGATGCTTGGCCATTGATGCAATTACAATTTGTCTCCAGAGATATAGAGATTCCTTATACTAAGGGAGAAAAACCCTAAGGGAAAGATAAGACACAATTGGGGGGACTGGTATGTATTTGAAGATTGTACCATGATAAGAGTATATGGATTTGAGGCAGCTCCATTTTTACTACCTAAGATTGTACCAAATAGGGTTGCATACCTAGATATTGTGAGGCGATTGTCCTTTTCAAACTTCATGCCCCTCAAAAGTTATTGAAGGAAATCTCTCACACCCTCTACCTTATGTTTCAATGAATTTACCATTATTGTTGATAAAGGGTATGAATTAATTAGCAACAAAATATATTATTATGGCATTCCATTAGGAAATAAGAGGGAGAAATTTGACCCTGAGCACTTTATTCATGATGCCAAGATCTCATAGAAATTGAAAGGATATGAACATAAATTCTTCATGGATGATGTCACTAGAAATTATGATGAAACTGAAATAATGATGAGGAAGGCTACATACAACAAAATAGTTATGGTAGAGGCATCGAGGAAAATCAATAATCCATTATATATAGAAGATTTTCATGAAATATGAGATCCTATGGAAAGGGTTGAACAATTGATCATACATAAAGAAAAATTGACTAAGGATGTACCTCTCATAGCTTTTGAAAGGAGAAGAGATACTGGTTCTAGGAAACAAGCTAAAAATATAGTACCTCTTAAGTCATTTATCACCACATCCTTCTCTAGAGGTCAGCTTCTCAACTGATACTCCTATTATTATTGAGGATGGCATTGAGGAAGAAAATAAGGTTGCACAAATCACCATTCCTACTATCCCCCATAATGAAGTACCACCAGAGAGGAATGTGATTATGTTTGAAGCATTTGATGAATTATCTGATGATGTAAGACATCATGCTAGCCAAGAATTCATTGTGAATGATACATTTTTTTGAACTCTTGAGTTTAGGGCCTTCATTTATGAGTACAAAGGAAGATTGATAAGAGAAAATTTAAAAGAAATCAACCCTAGGCAAGAGGTGAATTCCATAAAATAACTCTAGTATGAGGCTGATAAGGAAATGGACAACATCACTCCTAAAAGAGGGAGAGCATTTCTACAAGATGTTGGATTCATGCTTCTTCCAGGGTGGGACATCAAATCAGCCATAGTGTTTGATAGTTTCCCAATAAGAGAGAATAAAACCTTGAAATTGAAAAATGAAGCCACTGATAATACATACACTAGATCTAGTTATAATCTTGACAACACTACTTTGTAGGTTTGGGCCCTTTACCCACCAAGAAAAAGGCTTGCCCTTATCAATGATCATGATCAGGTCTTTGGTTACCTTCTAGGTTAGAGAGTAGGGGATAAAAACCCTATCGAGACTGCTGACCTAAATGTAAATGTGGCCAAGTTTACCAAAGCTCGGATTTAGAAATTAGTCAAAGATAATA
Source organism: Sequoia sempervirens (assembly GCA_007258455.2). NCBI lineage: Eukaryota > Viridiplantae > Streptophyta > Pinopsida > Cupressales > Cupressaceae > Sequoia > Sequoia sempervirens. The sequence continues at coordinate 50,096,252 of VDFB02256132.1, read as the reverse complement.
AGGGATTGATTGATGAAAATGAGAGGTTAAAGCAAGTTGTGATCAACTACAAAGATAGATTACCTTCCTCAAAACCTTATTCACCATTGATTGAATGTGAAAGGAAAGTGCTTGAAGCAATGCCTAAGACAACTTATTGGAAGCACAAATATGAAATAATCCAAAAGGGAAAGAAGAACTAAAGAGAAAACTAAACACTACTATATTTGAAATTGTAGACACTGAAATCTGGTTTAAGCTTGCAACTTCAATATTCTTCATGGTCATGATTAAATAATCTTAATTATTTAATTAATTCATCTTAACATTAATTCTTCTATTAATTAAATAATCTTAATTATTTAATTAATTCACCTTAACATTAATCCTTCTATTGATTAAATAATCTTAATTATTTAATTAATTAATCTTCTGTTAATTCTTCTATTAATTAAATAATATTAATTATTTAATTAATTCACACTTTTCTTTATTGTATTTGATTAATTAAATAAACACTTTTTATTGAATTATGTTACTAATTAACCTTATCCTTCTTGTCAAATTAAATAAATTCTTATTTAATTTACTCTTTATCATACTTCAACTATAATTAAATAAATTCTTTATTTATTTAATTATTCATTTAAATCCCTTCATCACTTAATTAAATAAATCTTATTTATTTAATTATTCTTCAAAATATCAAATCTTGAATGAAATGAATTATTTAATTCATGAATTCTATTTTAACGCATTCCTCTATATTTAGATAATTGTGTGAGTTATCTAAGTATTCTCTTTTACTCGACTCGACATCTATTTTAATTGTTTAGTTAACTCTTGATTTAATGTCTGAATGGCTGTTTCGAGTAATCTCTTCGTCAGATCATTCAATCGTCCAGTTCTAACTTATTTGCGTGTACATGCGGATTAATTAAATATTCTTATTTAATTAATTAAACCTCGTGCATGCATTCGAATAGAGAGTCGTTATAATCAATCTTCATCTTTGTCATGCAAAAATATTTCTCATGTTTTCGAATACCGAACTGAAGATTAAATCATTTATTTAATCTTTAATTCTATTTCTAATTTGTATCACTCATGTCACTACTAACAGTTATCAAAATGCATGTCTAATATGTCGATCTTAACCGTCCATTAGTCTTTCAATCTTGACCTATCGTTCAAATAATCAATTTTCTACAAATTGATTTGTCATTCTTCATTCCAATCTCTCTTGAAATCTCTCTCGAAAGCTCACGAAATCTTATGACTTTTGAGAGCACTCAATCTTGAATCTTCCATATTTTGCTAATTACTATCTTAGGCTATACTTGCACGAACTTATGAAAAATCTGAGGGCAATTATACTAGACAAGCAAAATGGAGAAGGGCAATCGAGATGAATCATGGAAATACGTTCAAAATTGGTGAGATTGTTTCAGTTTGTTTACGTTTTACTTTCCTTTGTTCTTTGTTGCTTAACATTAGATTTGCATTTTAGATTTAGTATTGCATGTTTGCTTCTAATCTTTTTCTTGTGCACTTTTCTTAGATGTTACATTGGTGA
>VDFB02256132.1:49984835-50094597 GCA_007258455.2 Sequoia sempervirens | reverse complement strand
TATCTTAGCAAAGAAACTTCTTCGGGAAGGATATTGATGTTACATTATTACAAAAGAATCTACATCAACACCACTAGGTGGGTTAGCTTAAAATATTTCAAAAAAATAAAAAAAATTTAAAAAAATACAAAAATCCAAAAAAAAATCAAAAAAAGGATTGAAAATAGTAAATAAAAAAATCATCCTCTAGTGATAACCACTTCGGTGGCACTTTGGGCAGGTACCATGATGAAAACCTGGCAAACATGCATCATATGTAGAAATCAGCACCTAAGTGTGCTAGTTCAGGTGAAAGCATCTTATCCCATCCATAATAAATCTAGCATTTCATCCATCTCATCCATAATAAATCCATTCATCCATGAACCATTTATCCAATCCATCTTTATCCATCTACATCCATAGTCCAAATTATCTTGATCTTGGTAAAAGTTTGGTGCACACTTTATGCTTGCTTACAGTAAACATCTTGACATGGGTCATTTTCATTGATCCTATCCTACCTAGCATTATCTGAGCCATGAAGCATTATACAAATGAGCATTCTTTATCTGAACACCTTATCTTATCACAATATAATCCATATCCATCCATCCATACACCTATCTGAGCATCCACCCATGACATGTCAAACATTGCTAGACATTGGCGGTAGATATTTACATCTTGCTTCAAGAATAAATCTTGATCTATATCCTCCAACTTATGTGGTGATCTAAACATTGGTAAACATGAGATCAAACTAGAAAAAGAATTTGTGATCCAGAATCCAAATCACTAGCCCATGGCACATTTTGACGAGAAGAAATTCCTTATCAAGCTTCATCTTTCATCGAGCATCAATCCAAACAATAAATATCGGTCACATCTAAACTGCATTTCAAACATCACATCCAATCATCCAAAAAAAATTTGTTTCAAATCAAGCTTCAAAATCTTGATCAATCAAGTCCAATCAATCCATAATCTTGGGATATCCTTCCTGATCATTGTCTTGCTTAACACTATCCTTGCATTGTTGTGCATCCTCAACAATGTTATCATCATCATCACTCCATCGATTCGATCAGTCAACCTTAGCTTGGTATTCAACAAAATTATAAACAAAGCATTGATATCATCACACACATCCATATCCAAGTCATCAAAATTGTGTGAAAAGTCCAAAAACATTCAAAACACATCAAAATCCAAAAACACTCAAAAAAAACATCAAAAACATGGTATCCAAACTACGTCGTCTCTGAGCTTAAATGTAGGCAAGGCTAATCTTTGATCAGCCCCTGACACATCAAAATCCAAAAACATTCAAAAAACACAAAATCCAAAAACATTCATAAAATCTCAGAAAACTCCAACACATTCAAAAAAATAAAAAAAATCAAAACATTTGTAAAAATCATGAAAATACCAAAAATAGCCTCAAAACATTCCAAAAACATCAAAAAAATCCAAATATTTGAAAAAATCCATCCATGTCATTTCACAATCACCCATAATAATCAATCATCCATAATAAAACAATTGTCACCTTCATCTTTTGGCAACATAAACAAAAACAACCACAACAATCAACAAAAGCAAGCTTCAAATGTAAAATCAAAAGCAAACTTCAAACTTTTAAATGCAAAATCAAAATCTTGATAATTTTCAAACATGTCAATCAACTTTATATCAAAATCCTATCAAACAACTTATCAACCCATCGTCATCCTATACAATGCATGTCCTAGGATATATCGTTCTGACAATGGGCATCATTTTGGATCACTTTGGATACTTATCCTATCAAAACAAATCCCTTTGGCTAGAGGTATGAATAACATTGACTTGTTTGTTTACTTGATCTTTTATTTTTATTTATCTTATTGCACTCATTCTAATGACCTCTCAATGATGTCCCCAACGAAGGGATTTAGAGAAATAGGAATGGGGCACTGATCATTATCTTTTTATTTGTTGTGCTTGTTGGACGTTCTTGTAATATAACTTGGCAAATACTTGCTTTGTTAGGTATTTCCTAGCAAGGTTTCCATATGCCAAGTGTGAACAAGAATACTCCTATTTGTTTGTCGAGTCAAAGTCCATCGCACTAGGTACAACTCCATCCTAGTTCTTTATACCCTGATGCATCGTGCCTACATGTGTTATCAAACATAAGCTAATTGGCCCTTTGAAAATCCCAACTCCTCGAAAATTAATAATCATCATCATCATCATCATCTCATTTTTTGTTGGAATCTCTTATTTTCTTCTATCTCTTGCTTTTCGCGTTAACATGGTACCATGACACTAAATCATAAATCATCACCATGGCATCTATCTTGCATCCAAAAACCTTCAGCATACTGCATAATGAATATCATATCATATAGAAAGCATTAATCATACCACACACATTCATCCCCATCATTGCATAATATAGATTGGTTATTCTAAACATCTCATAAACCATACATTTATCATCATATCATATCATGTGCATCCATATCATCCATGCATCATCATATCATCCATTACATATAAACATTTTAATCATCTCATCATCAATAATGTCACTGTCATGGTACAAATCAGGATCAAGTGGGTGTATATATCAAAATAGGCATGAGGCTACCCATGGCTGATGACTATATACATCATCAAATATATCTACATCAAATATTTGAGTTGAATTGATCTTGAACCTCTTTATCGAGAGATAGACCTTCGAATCAAACCTCTTCACTTGATCTCTCGAGGGGGCAATAGACTAGCGTAATTCTTCATTTGTTGGGGCAAATTAGGGCATCTAAAAAATCGAGAATTTTTAACTTTGATCATGGCAAAGATTATTCTTTTGAACCAATGCAACAAGTGCATTGCTTCAAAGAGGGGCAAAATGTAGATGTAAAATATACAAATTGATATCGCACATTCGATCGGATCTACTAACATCACCTCATCCGAATTATCCCTCTATCTAACCATTTAATCAAATAGCCTATATTTGATTAAAGTCATCATAATTCCTCTTTTGATTAAATAAATCCCCGATTTAATTAAATCATCATCTATGTGTAATTAGCTAGGTCATTTCATCTTCCTGTCTTTGTTTAATTAAATAATTCATATTATTTGATTAAATCTCTAAAGTTCATCTAATTAAATTAAATAAATCAAACATTTATCTAATTTAATCTAACATCACCCCCCTTTCGTTAAATAAATAAAAAATATTTATTTTAGGTCTAAATTATTCTCTTCTCATTTTGAATTATTTAAATCCTAAAATCTAAGTCAAAATGGTCAAATCAACTAACATCATTTAAATTAATCAAATCCTAATTAATCTTAGTCCTAATCACTCAAATCCTCTAGATTTTTCAACTTTCACAATTAAATCATTTGGTTGATTTATAAATCATCTATTTTCATTCAAAAAAGGCATCAAAGATGGAATATTCCTCAAATTTGAAATCTCCCCCCAAAAGGACTTGTCCCTTCCAACAAAGGATTTAAAATCTCTTACATGTCCTTTTCTTGAGCCATGTGCATTTGCTTCACCTTTCAACTCATCCTTCAAGCCATATTTTGAATTTGAATCTCCCCCCTCTTTGCACATTCTTCAAAATATGCTCATTCCTCAACCATTCACATGATGGCATGTGGCTTCTTCTCATTTGTTGAATATTAGTCCCACATTCATCTCTTTTGCATCTTCTCTAATCAATCTCATCTATAAATGAAGAGCCCATCCTTCATTTGATCCATCCACAATTTGAGTAAACTTACTATGCTCAAATCATTAGAAAATTTGATCCATTATCATTGAATCTTAGCTAGGTTATGCAGATCTTTCCATTGGAACACTCACCATTATTCATCAAAGTGGATCATTTATCAACATTCATCAAGCTTGCATCATAGGAGTTGGAAAAGGGCCAATTTTCACATCAAATTGGCACCTATTCCCCATGGGATCAAGAGTTTGCATTGTCTTCAATAGGATTTAGCTTGCTTTATTTCTCTTCCATTTAATTCTTGTTTCATTTCCTATTTTAAACTATGCTAATGGATTTCATGGGGAATCCTTGTTCTTACTTGCATTTGATATTCTAATGTGTTTGTTCATGTTGTTTTGCAAGTACTAGGATTGGGGTTCGCACACCAATATTTTCACATTATCATTGAGTTGTTTATGCATTATCAAGACCTAACATTAGATACCTTGGGGTTATCTCTTGAGGCTTTCTGATAGATATTTTCCTTTCAAGAGAGATAGGATACTTGTATCTTGTATGAGTTGTTGTTATGCAGAAAACACCATCAACAAACCTCTTCTAGCTCATCCTCTACTATTCCTTCCTCCACAGTGGATTTAGAGGATTCTAGCATCAAGGATTTTCATCAAGCTTCCTCTAGTCATCAAGTTGATTATGAAATTTCATCTTCCTCTTTGAAGAGTTTAGAATATCCTCCTCCATCCCCTACCATGCCTCGTTGGGCTCGTCAAATACTTGAGTTTGTAGGAACTCTTGTTGGGGATCCTTCAAGTTCACGGAGGACTCAATCACAATATCATGACATTCCACATTCCTACATTGCCATAGCTTTAGATCCACAATCATTTAATGAAGCTTCTAGTATTGCTGAGAGGGGTTCTGCAATGGAGGAAGAGTACAACTCTTTAATGCAGAATGCAACATGGGACCTTGTTGCACTTCCTAAGGGAAGAAAATTGGTTCGGTGTAAGTGGATTTATTGAACCAAATTTTTAGTGGATGGCTCATTTGACAAGTATAAAGCATGACTTGTGGCCAAATGTTTCTCTCAAGTACCAGGTATTGACTACACTGAGACTTTTTCCCTTGTTTCCAAAATGAGCTCCATTTGCTTGCTACTTGTTATTTCTGCAACTCATGGTTGGGCTGTACATCAAATGGATATGAAGAGTGCATTTCTTGATGGAGATCTATATGAAGAACTTTATATCAAGCAGCCTCAAGGATTCATTCAAGATTCTTCATTGATTTGCAAACTAAGGAAGTCTCTCTATGGCCTCAAACAAGTTCCATAAGCTTGGTATGACAAAATGGACTCCTTTCTTCTCTCCATTGGGTTCTCTAGATGCCACTCAGATCCAAATTTCTATATCTTGTGATAGGAGGATGCTCTTATCTTCTTGGCTCTCTATGTTGATTACTTGATTTTCACTGGGAGCACTTCATCCATCATCACAACTATAAAGAATGTTTTGCATGACATATTTTCCATGATCAAATTGGGTCTCTTGCACTAATTTCTTAGGATTGAGATTACTTAGACCTCTTCTGAGGTCTCACTTCAACAACCAAAGTATGCTCTTGATCTTTTTCCATGTTTTCATATGGCTAATTGTAAGCTTGCACCAACTCCCTTTCTATCTAGAGTTATGCTTGAGGCAAAAATTTCCACACCATTAGTTGATGCTACTTTGTATCATCAACTTGTTGGTAGCCTCATCTACTTGACTCATACTCACCCTAACATTTCCTTTGCAGTTGTCATTGTTTTGTGCTTCATAACAGAGCCACATGAACTTCATTAGAAAGCTACCAAATGCATCTTGCACTACATCCAGGGCACTCATCAGTATAGGATTCACTATGTATCAAGCACAATTTCAGACTTACTTGGATACATGGATTCTAATCGGATGGTGATATTAATGATCATAAGTCCACCTCTGGCTATAGTTTTCACTATGTTTTTGGTCCCATTTGTTGGCAGAGTAAGAAGCAACATGCCATTGCTCTTTCTTCAACTGAGGTTGAGTATCGGGGAGCTGTCAATGCTAACACTAAGGCTATTTGGCTTTAGAATATCCTCACTAAACTTTGCATCACCTTTCAAAAGCCATCAATTATCTATTGTGACAACCAGAGTTCCATCCAAATCTCAAAGAACCTAGTCCATCATCAACACACCAAATACATCAAGATCCATATACATTTTCTTTGGGAGTTGTTTCAAGAGAAAGTCATTAATTTGCACTACTATCCTATAGTAGATCAAGTTGCAAATATATTCACAAAAAACCCTTCACTGAGAGCAAGTATTTTCATCTTTAATCTCTCTTGGGGGTGAGGCACATCTCTTCTTGGGGGGTCACTTAGACCTTCTTCATTCACCCTCTCATGGGTAGGATGTAAGCCCCGTAGTGTGAACCCCAAAGGACAATTAAACAATAATTACAACACAATTTTTTTAAAAAAATATAACACAACATACAAGTATACACATTAAGTCATGACATAAATTTATTTAAGTAGATTATTAACACATACATCCCTTGGGGTACACGAGGAGTCATTACGAGCGAGATCCACACAACGACAATAAAGAATAAAAGCCAAAGATATAATCCATAACAAAATAAACATTAACAAATATAACACATACATGATAATCATTGATAAGAAACTATTTGAGTAAGTACAACATATACATAATTAACTCAACACAATGAATAACAACTTCCATAGCCAATAACCACACCGAGTTTAACATTACATTACAGTACAATGTTCTAAAGGTACAATGATACAAAAGTGTTTCCAAACATAAATAGAAACCATACAACAAGAATCATGATACAAATGAATAAATGAATACACAATATCATAACTGGCTCCAGGACAAATACAACTCTGGAGTCGCTGCAACAGCACCAATCCTCACCTCTCGATCCTTGACTAGGGACCCAATGGGGTGCTTAGCACGTTCCACCTGACCATGTGAGTCCGAAGACCCACCCCCCGTGCTAGGAGCTAACAAGAAAGAGACCTCAACCAAGATCATCCAAATAGGGAACCACAAGACTCGACGCCATACAAAAAAATTATAAAACTCAAGGATTACAATGACATAATCAACAATGTCCAAGAGTCAACATAATAACTTAAAGTCATAAATCTCATCACATAAATCAAAGCAATGACCAGTAAACAAGTAACCAAAGGATGATCATGAAATACTTCCAAATCAAATTGAATTAATAAACATAGTACAATTTCAGATTGCAATTAAACAATACAATAACATCATACCACAATACCATAAGAGTACAAGATCATAAGTCAAATATCAATGAGATCATACAAAACCACAAAGTACACCAAAGATGTATCAAGACAAATAATCATAAATCAATATAAATCCATATATCAACAATCTAAACCAACTCCCACAACCTACTTCCAGAGGAACACAATAAAGTAAAACACATGGGCAACTAGGGGAGAGTGTCATCGCATAGTCCTACATGGGTTATCCTGTGCTCTTCCTCCCAACTGGAGGCGCCGGCCCCCATCTATGGCTATCTTGTGCCCTTCCTCCCAATTGGAGGCACTGGTCCATAGGGTGACTCATGCGAGCTTTCAAATTTCGTGAAGACGAGGTCACGACCTTGCCAACCACGCGTTTTCTCGCCTTCCATTAGTCCTGAAAGTACCAATGAAGACGAGGCATCCATTTTAAATCTATAATGATAGCTACCCAACCCCTCCTGCTAATTATTAGAATTTTGATTACCAACTCACTGGTTATCCTGCCCTTCCCTTACATTTTGGCCGCCCTACTTAAGAGCCACTCTCCATAGAGACCAACATAAAACCAAGGGTTGTACCATCATACTTGAACAAAGAATCACAAATATAAAAGTATGTGAGGCATTACCCATCTCGCTAACAAGTACAAAATCGTGAGTCTCACCCCCCGCATTAAACACTTTTTAAAATCATGAAACCAAAATACCTACCACATCAAGGGCACATAAAGAGAGAACATCAACAAACAATCATCTCCAACCTCTGGAAGTATCTCAAAAAGTTTTCACTAGGGTTTCCCCATCAAAGAACTGACAACAAAAATTGCAAGGCCACAAGAACTATTTTCAATTCAAAAATAATGAGGGAATACATCAAAATAAGATCAACAACTCCATCCAGACTACATAATCAACTTCGATACAAAATAAATCAGAAATTCAAGAAGATCAACTATCCACACTCATAAACAAAACACGAGTTCCCAATTACATTGCAAGAAAAATTAAATGACAAAGTATTCCTTGAATCAAACTTAGTCTCCAAAGGCATTCACATCAACACGGTACCAACCAGAAACAACAAAGGTAAAAAGAACATCCAACTGGGCATCCAAGGGAGACCTCAATTTCCTCCTCACAAGATACCCATACAATTGGTAAACAATTGACCCATGACAACATCAACAAACATGACAACAATATAATTTAATGTTTCACCAAAATAATAAATGGGAGGAGACTGCATTCAATAAAGAAGCATAAACATATCACCTCCAAGCATCGCATAAGTATCCAATAAATTCCACCACAAAATCAATTAATAAGACCCCCACAACTCCAAACAAACCAAGAATTTATCACGCAGGGTTTAACGAATAGCAACACAATTTAAATTAAAGAGGATTCACAACTCACACAAACTCAAGAAAAGTCACAATGAAAGGTTATGTCAAATCACTCATAAAAAGAACACGAACCCAATGGAATGAAATCACTTTCGAAGCCAAGCAATTCCAAAGAGGGCACCACAAATAGGATACACCAAATTACCCTTAAATGAACAATGACCATTCAAATATAATTTATCCATTCGTTTAATAAGAATTAATTTAAAATAAATAAAGGAACTCTATAATCACATATCGTAATTATCTCAAGGCATATTTTATCACACTCAAAATACTAACCCAATCAAATCGAAAGCAATAAACTTCAAAGAACAATTGAACTATTGTCTACGATTTGACTCTTCACTTGACAAGGAATCATTTTAACTCATTAAAGGCTATATTCGCAACCTCACTAACATCTCACTATGCTCATCATAAAGTTGTATTAAATAAAGGAGGTTATAAAAGCATTCCAACCAATTTCTTTTATTCCAATTTGAGATTTATAAACATTCCTATAACTATATTCATATATATAAACAAGATTAGCCAATTAATACTCTAATTATATTTAAAAGGATAACTAATCTCACCAACACTACATTACAATGCCAGTTCTCTTCTTAACTAAAACTATATGACCATCTAATTTCACTATGAAGTAAGAACTTATTCATTTATAAAAAGGCATAACTCTTTTCCCTAATATTCTAATGTTCACCAATTCACATTATTTAAAATAATCATTTAGTTTTAGAATCAAAGAAATTGTTCTTTTCTAACGTTTGAAATAGGCAAGTAACTATCCTCTATACAATTTTAAGCTAGGAGGTGAACCGTTCTTAGATTTCTTCTATACTTAACCTTTTGAAAATAAGGCTGAAATCCTTCCACTATCTTAAAGTTATCACAATTGTCCTTACAACATTTCCCACACAAAAATCCATTAGAACAAATATCAATACATACTATTTCTATAGAAAGACTTTTATCCAACAAATGAAGTCATATGATAACCATTACATTCAAATAGATCCCTAACCCATTTACACATCTTAATTATTCAATAATTCACAAATAATAAGAACACTTATAAATGTATATATATTCGTTTATATACATATAAACTGAGTTCAATATTCATATACTATAGATAGTATTGTGGTACACATACTTAGATAATCAAAGATTTTAATAATAATCTAACATCTCCCTTAATTAAATACAATCCTGTCTCAAGCCTTAATGAATTAAAAGAACTGATTTCACTTCTTATCTCAGGTTGCATTGGATAGCAATAAGATGACTAGTTGCCAACCTAAAGTCTATGTGTCAAACTTTTAACATTAATGGTATCAATATAAAAAGAAAACAGTGACTAAAACTACTCCATGAATGGGATATATCACCCAACGTAGGCTTAAGAAACCTTCAAGTGAACGCTGTTGGAAGATGTGATGCCAATTGACTTAGGTAGTTTATTTAAAATTTTACACCCTTCTATGTTCAAGTGCTGCAACTACCAAAGGTAAGCATGCTATAAAAGCCTTTAAACTTCCTATCAAGGCCAAGTACCATAGCAGAGACAGGATGGAAAAGAAATCAGAGGGATTATTTAAAACTATACACCCAACCATAAACCTGATGTAGGAGGAAACTACAAAAAACTTCAAATCCCATCCACACAATCTAAAGTTCAAAGAAAGTTTATCTCATTTTGACATCATTCAAGCGACCATTTGTGCATAATTTTTTTTTTCTTTATTGTATTTCGCACATAAGTTTTTTTTTTTTTGTGATGGCAGTATTGACTAGTAATAGCAAATAGAAATGCGTCAAATTCAAAAAAGAAAAAGTTGTACATTAATTCTCTTACTCATAAGTCACGTACTTGCACCTCACCTTTCTCCTTCTCTTTTTCCCACCACTGCGAGGATGAAGACTTGTGGTCAGGCACTCACAGCAAAACGCCAGTCCCTCTCTTCACAGGTTGCCAATTATATTAGAAAGTGAATATTGGAATTTGGAAATATCGCCATCTCCCTACTGCATAAGTGATGTAAAACTGGAAAGGGACCCGCACTGGAAATCTTCCATTGAATGGTGCAGGTGACTTGACTTATTTCCATGTCTTCCACTTTTATCCCAGATGGAATGAGACTCCCCATCCAAAGATGAAGAAATGTGGCTCAGGAGATAGCCGAAGTGAAAGCCAAAGCCAAACACGCGAATGAGGAAAAACCCCCCCGAGTAGATGGAGATGCTGAGCGGATCATATAATGGATCGCAAATGCCCAGCCACATACCTAGAGTGAGTTACTGTCCAATGGCATTATGGGCGTTTCCTACAAGAAAAGAGGCATGACCCACTAATTGCCAAAACTATCGAGAAAAGCCAACCATCAATGAGGAAAATCCTCCCCCCCGAGGTCCCTACTCTTCGAAATTAATGAAGAGGCTTAGAATTTTGAGAGACATTCCTATATCTTTTTCTTTAAAACACTTCAGCTTCCTATCCCCTTAACCATTTAAATTTCTTATTAAAATAATTATCTTTTCATCATTATTAAATTATAAATCACATTATTTTCCTATATATAATATTTATACCCCACAAGATAATCTTTTATAAGGTAAAAATTAATTTAATTATTTAAAATTAACGTGTAAATATTATTTCACAATATGGACTTGTTATTTACAATTTTACTTCTAATTTTATTTAAATTACTTCATCAATATGTTTAATATAATAATTTATTTAATTCATCTTTAAATGACAACATTTCCACTAATTAATTTAATTAACTCGCTTAACAAAGCCATTAAAATATCACTTTAATCACATGAACCGACCAAATAACCAACAAGACCACAAAACACACTTATGCAAATATCCAAGAGGGCCACAACGAATGAGGCACTACACAAAGAAAGCTTCACCATAGTCTCCTCAACAAAGTTAATAAAGAGCCTATGAAAATTTTGATGAGACCTTCATGTTTCAAATTCACTTACTCAAATGTCCTTCCAAAAACCCAAATAGCAATATATTGAGGAGCCCTAGATATTTCTGTGTGAAAATTTAACTCATCTCTCTGACAAGATATAGTAATGTCGATACTCTAAGGATATAGGCTCATGCTACATTTAGGAAACAAAAAAACATCTCTCAAACATCAAGAGATTATTATAAAATAAATGATAAATTACTGGTAGAACACATTTGGGCGAGTGCAATGACAATCTTGAAGAGACATCAATGTGTTAGATTGAGGAATGAGGAAGTGTCTTTGACATTGCAAGAGCAAGTAAGAACAAGATTTTAAAGAGACAAAAGGGCATCGAATAGACATTGATAAAAGTCTCTTTGATTTTCAAACAACAAAAACTTAGCTACAAGCATACACTATCAAAGAGACTATGAGATATCAAAGAGAGGCAATCATAGGTTTCTTTGACACTTCTAAAAGTAAAAAGGAATCTAAGAGAAAAAAACCCAAATCAGGAAGACACAAAAGGTGTTATTTGAAAAAAACATTGTTAAAAGGAAGAACATGGGTATATCAAGGAGACATAAGATCATTGGAAGGAAATGATTACCAGTCTCATCAACATTCTAATATGAGAGTACAAAGAAGGAAAAACTCAAAGTAAAACTATTGAAGAGACTTTGTGGGATCAAAGAGAAAAACTCAAATGTCTCTTTGATGTTTAAACAAGGGATCAAAGACATATTGAAGAAAGAAAAGGATATCTTTGACAATATAATCAAGGTCTCTTTGACATGATGAAATAATTTCTCACGCGGTTGACATGACTAATAAGGTCATCAAAGAGACAACTACCATTAATATTTCAATTGATTAGAAAGGTGGCTCAAGAATCATTTATGAATCAGAACTAGTTCAAGTGAGCTAAATCTCGATATATCTGACTCTTGAGAAATCAAAATAATTGAGAATATAGAGTTTGATAATTGCGAGAAAATTAGAGACCATGACATTAGTTCAAGTAAGTGTTCTTGGCTTAGCTGAACATATTCTATAAAATTTCACTTGAAGTACTTTTCAAATAGGGTTTTGAGATGGAAAGAACCATAGAAAAATCTAAAGTAAAAAGGCAGAAAATAGAGGCTAGGCCATTAAATTAAGACCTGATAGAACAATGTCCTGGTTCTAGACCAAATTCTAGGAGAACAACACAATTAAATCCTTTATGTGAGAAAATGGAAGATAAGCATAAGAATCTTGGAGATGTGTGGACTCTGTAGAGAGGTTATGATCTATTCATATATCACTATAGAAAGAAGTACAAACACAGACCTATCTCAAACCCATGGAACAATAATTTTGCAAAGATTGTGATGCCTAATGTGTGTATCAATGTCGAATTGGTCAAGGCACTGGCTAAAAACTACAACCATAAAACAAGTGAAATATATTCCCATTATGGTTCACAATTTATCAACATAACACTAGATTACATCTCCAAGGTTTTCGAACTAGATACCTCCATGAAAAAAAATGAGAATGAGAGATCTGTTGGAAAAATATCAGACCATGGATACAAGGTATAAGAGATGGAAATTAACTTTGCACAGACCCAAGGGCCTAGGAAACCAACTTAGAATAGTGTCTAGTGATGAGAGACCCCCATTTCCTATGGATTCGTTTGAAGAATACTATCAGTATACTTATTATTCAGCTGACCAAGTCCTAGGAATTGATGCTCCTGCTATGATGGCCATAACTCCCATGGTCTTAGCAGCAAATATTCAAAGCCAAGATTCTAGGCCTTATGACTACATAGAATACTTTTATGAGGTCATTAACAACTCACTTACTAGCATTAAGAATAAAAATGATGCCATCAACTTCAAGCAATATTCTCTACTCATGCATATGATATTATATAAAGGATAGGCAATGGGCATGTTAGGAGAGGAATTAAGAATTAAATATTTGGACAACAATGAGAATATGAGACCAGTTCAGATGTGGATTTCCATATGGGATAGGAGATGTGGGATATCCCACTACTTATACTTTGAAGAAAATTATGTGAAACCATTGTATAAGATGCTTGGCCATTGATGCAATTACAATTTGTCTCCAGAGATATAGAGATTCCTTATACTAAGGGAGAAAAACCCTAAGGGAAAGATAAGACACAATTGGGGGGACTGGTATGTATTTGAAGATTGTACCATGATAAGAGTATATGGATTTGAGGCAGCTCCATTTTTACTACCTAAGATTGTACCAAATAGGGTTGCATACCTAGATATTGTGAGGCGATTGTCCTTTTCAAACTTCATGCCCCTCAAAAGTTATTGAAGGAAATCTCTCACACCCTCTACCTTATGTTTCAATGAATTTACCATTATTGTTGATAAAGGGTATGAATTAATTAGCAACAAAATATATTATTATGGCATTCCATTAGGAAATAAGAGGGAGAAATTTGACCCTGAGCACTTTATTCATGATGCCAAGATCTCATAGAAATTGAAAGGATATGAACATAAATTCTTCATGGATGATGTCACTAGAAATTATGATGAAACTGAAATAATGATGAGGAAGGCTACATACAACAAAATAGTTATGGTAGAGGCATCGAGGAAAATCAATAATCCATTATATATAGAAGATTTTCATGAAATATGAGATCCTATGGAAAGGGTTGAACAATTGATCATACATAAAGAAAAATTGACTAAGGATGTACCTCTCATAGCTTTTGAAAGGAGAAGAGATACTGGTTCTAGGAAACAAGCTAAAAATATAGTACCTCTTAAGTCATTTATCACCACATCCTTCTCTAGAGGTCAGCTTCTCAACTGATACTCCTATTATTATTGAGGATGGCATTGAGGAAGAAAATAAGGTTGCACAAATCACCATTCCTACTATCCCCCATAATGAAGTACCACCAGAGAGGAATGTGATTATGTTTGAAGCATTTGATGAATTATCTGATGATGTAAGACATCATGCTAGCCAAGAATTCATTGTGAATGATACATTTTTTTGAACTCTTGAGTTTAGGGCCTTCATTTATGAGTACAAAGGAAGATTGATAAGAGAAAATTTAAAAGAAATCAACCCTAGGCAAGAGGTGAATTCCATAAAATAACTCTAGTATGAGGCTGATAAGGAAATGGACAACATCACTCCTAAAAGAGGGAGAGCATTTCTACAAGATGTTGGATTCATGCTTCTTCCAGGGTGGGACATCAAATCAGCCATAGTGTTTGATAGTTTCCCAATAAGAGAGAATAAAACCTTGAAATTGAAAAATGAAGCCACTGATAATACATACACTAGATCTAGTTATAATCTTGACAACACTACTTTGTAGGTTTGGGCCCTTTACCCACCAAGAAAAAGGCTTGCCCTTATCAATGATCATGATCAGGTCTTTGGTTACCTTCTAGGTTAGAGAGTAGGGGATAAAAACCCTATCGAGACTGCTGACCTAAATGTAAATGTGGCCAAGTTTACCAAAGCTCGGATTTAGAAATTAGTCAAAGATAATAAGGGATTGATTGATGAAAATGAGAGGTTAAAGCAAGTTGTGATCAACTACAAAGATAGATTACCTTCCTCAAAACCTTATTCACCATTGATTGAATGTGAAAGGAAAGTGCTTGAAGCAATGCCTAAGACAACTTATTGGAAGCACAAATATGAAATAATCCAAAAGGGAAAGAAGAACTAAAGAGAAAACTAAACACTACTATATTTGAAATTGTAGACACTGAAATCTGGTTTAAGCTTGCAACTTCAATATTCTTCATGGTCATGATTAAATAATCTTAATTATTTAATTAATTCATCTTAACATTAATTCTTCTATTAATTAAATAATCTTAATTATTTAATTAATTCACCTTAACATTAATCCTTCTATTGATTAAATAATCTTAATTATTTAATTAATTAATCTTCTGTTAATTCTTCTATTAATTAAATAATATTAATTATTTAATTAATTCACACTTTTCTTTATTGTATTTGATTAATTAAATAAACACTTTTTATTGAATTATGTTACTAATTAACCTTATCCTTCTTGTCAAATTAAATAAATTCTTATTTAATTTACTCTTTATCATACTTCAACTATAATTAAATAAATTCTTTATTTATTTAATTATTCATTTAAATCCCTTCATCACTTAATTAAATAAATCTTATTTATTTAATTATTCTTCAAAATATCAAATCTTGAATGAAATGAATTATTTAATTCATGAATTCTATTTTAACGCATTCCTCTATATTTAGATAATTGTGTGAGTTATCTAAGTATTCTCTTTTACTCGACTCGACATCTATTTTAATTGTTTAGTTAACTCTTGATTTAATGTCTGAATGGCTGTTTCGAGTAATCTCTTCGTCAGATCATTCAATCGTCCAGTTCTAACTTATTTGCGTGTACATGCGGATTAATTAAATATTCTTATTTAATTAATTAAACCTCGTGCATGCATTCGAATAGAGAGTCGTTATAATCAATCTTCATCTTTGTCATGCAAAAATATTTCTCATGTTTTCGAATACCGAACTGAAGATTAAATCATTTATTTAATCTTTAATTCTATTTCTAATTTGTATCACTCATGTCACTACTAACAGTTATCAAAATGCATGTCTAATATGTCGATCTTAACCGTCCATTAGTCTTTCAATCTTGACCTATCGTTCAAATAATCAATTTTCTACAAATTGATTTGTCATTCTTCATTCCAATCTCTCTTGAAATCTCTCTCGAAAGCTCACGAAATCTTATGACTTTTGAGAGCACTCAATCTTGAATCTTCCATATTTTGCTAATTACTATCTTAGGCTATACTTGCACGAACTTATGAAAAATCTGAGGGCAATTATACTAGACAAGCAAAATGGAGAAGGGCAATCGAGATGAATCATGGAAATACGTTCAAAATTGGTGAGATTGTTTCAGTTTGTTTACGTTTTACTTTCCTTTGTTCTTTGTTGCTTAACATTAGATTTGCATTTTAGATTTAGTATTGCATGTTTGCTTCTAATCTTTTTCTTGTGCACTTTTCTTAGATGTTACATTGGTGAACCTGATGTGAAGACACAATCTTTGCGTATCCCTAGACAGTTACTTTGATTTTTGTAGGTTTTTCATACGGAATGACACATCTGACTGACGAAACGATGCAATTGAATTCTTGAACCGCATCTGATAGAATAAACAACGCATCTGAAAATATATGACGCATCTGACAATTCCTGAACCGCAATTGACTGGTAAATAACGAGCTGCAATTGAAGAAGAAACGACGCATCTGACTGGTAACACAGAGACACAATTGACTGGTAAAACTTTATTTCTGTTTTCAAAAATCTGAAATTTTCAATTGATTTTTGTGTTACTGATATCTGATTTTCAGCGTGTGGCCATTTGGAGTTAACAAACTTTTGCAGGAGGATTGACAAAGACAATATTGAAAATTACTAACGAGTTTTTCTGCAGGACGCTTGTCGAAGACCCTAGTTAATTTTGAAACAAATTGTTTGGTAGCTTAGAAAATATTTCGTTTGGTTAAAATTAACAAGTGTCTACTGTGTTTAGTGTGAAAGCACAAGTCTGGTTACCCTCATGATTTGGTACATCGAAGTATCCTCTCCCCTTGCACATCCGTGCGATCCTGGGTGTAAGAGAAATGGTTACCAACTCTAGAACTTGGGCCTGTTCTGGTGGGTAAAAGTACTCACCCCAGGATGACTCAGACCAGTAGCACCCTGAACCCAAGGGACTTCCAGTCGGTATATAAAAGTGGGTTCTTGGGGAAACCCCAAGAATCACGAGTGTGGTTCCGATGGGATGGATCCGAAAGGGGACTCGTACCGTATGGATCACACTCCTCAGACGGAATGCCTGTACTAAATACCTCTTGTTTTAGAGACCAACCTATTTGTGGCCATTGCTTGGTATAGTGCAGGGTACAGTATCATGCCCAAAGACACTCACTACTGATCCCCTTGAGTAGAGATAGCAGTTCTTGTGAGGTCATTACCCAAGAATTCAAAATTGGTGTGCTCGAAAGACGTTAATGAGCCGTGAAGGGGAGTCAATGCCACCAAATTTCTAAGCTATCCGCTTTCGAGAAGGAAAGGTGTTTATCACCAATCCGGGGTATTTCGGTGGGCTATACCAAGTATACAGACCCTAGGCCTTTGGCCTATTAGGATGTGCTTGTTTGTTATCACTTTAAACATTCTTTGAGTCCAAAATCGAAATTGAAAACACTTTGTCTTATGATTGTCTTTGATTGTCAGAATTTGATCACGGAAAATGGAGTCAGTTTAAATCTCATCACTGAAAATACATAGAGAGTCACAACTATTCACCAGAAACTCACAATTGATTTTTAGAGTCATATCTGTCAGTATTAGTTGCATCTATCTAGATTAGAGTCACATCTGCTAGTTTGGCTCACAACTACTTTACGAAAACCACATGCATTATATTCTGAGTCACAACTGTCAATATGAGTCACATCTGTTAAAAGGTTAACCACATCTATCAGAGTCAAACTGAACTTTACAAGAGAAACTCAATTGATCACTAGAAAACCGCAACTGTTAATTTTGAACTGCATCTGTTAAATCCTGAGATGCATCTGTTTGATTATCAGAAAACCATAATTCACAGTCACTGTCCAGTCAACATGATTATACCAGTTTCAGTTGTCTTCACACAAACAGTCCTTGAATAGAAACTTGAAATGATTTGCTCAATTTAGCATCCTTTAGGTTCATTTAGTCATTACCGATAGTTGTCTTCATTTAGAGTTTAGCTTCATCTTAGGGTACATATTACCTTGCATTAGACTTCTAGGAAGGTCACTTTTACAAACTTTAGGACTAGTTCACCATCTACATTCTAGAAAAGTCATAGTGTCAATGAAATCTGTCATTGAACCTAGTTTTATCAATTTATCTTTTGTCCTACACAAAGTCCTCCTAGCTCATCAGTCTAGTTAGGAAACCCAACTTGTCTTTTGATCCTTGTCCTACATTGGTTCCTTGACTTAAACTAAATTGACACTTTGGTTAGACTTTAGGTAATTGGTCTCTTCATCTTGGGTTTATAGAATTGATTATTTTAGAACCTTGCTTAGGTCTCACATCTTTAGATCTTAGGCTAGCGTCATCCTAGAACATTCCTTATTTTGCATACGAAAATCCCAAAAACATAGACTAAGGTCATATTGTTCATACATATAGTTTTGCATTTCCCACATATTGAGCTTGTCTTACATGGTTGAAACTAGGTCTAAGAGAAGAGAGAGAGAAAATATGTCAAACCCAAGCGAATTCATCAATTCATTTTCATCAAGACCTCATAAGACTCTATTAGAGAAATTCACCACTAGAAACACTCAAGGACATATTATAGTAGAGGACATAGAGGCTGCCGCACAGGACCCTAATTTTTCCTCTTTTGTAGATGAGTACCTAGCAAATGATCATCAACGATTTTTAGGCAAATTGCTAGCTGAAGGTGCTACTTTACCTCTAGGATTTGATATCAGCACCTTACAAACTCAACCTAAACAAGGGACAAATACCACGACTGCTAGTACTACTATACCTCAGGTCAGCACAACTATGCCATCTACCACATCTACACAGAGTACAACAGTCCATACGTCCCCATTTGGTACATCTAGCATGACATCAGGATTTAATTTCACGATAGGGGCTTCATCGTCCACTCCCTTCAGTCCTCTTTTTGGGAGTAAACGACCTAAAACGTTAGCCTCTACACCTTATGTCGATGTCCCAAGTCCGCAATCAACAAACACCCCTACTACTAGTATCATGAGTACCATACCACAGTCGATGGCCATACCTAGTGCTCAAGTCACTAGAGCTATACCAAGGATTACACAAATAGGTGGCATTCCCTCCTTCCAATATGGCAATCAAAACCCTTTTTCACAGATTGGTAATCAGAATCTGTCCACACATATTCCAAGTCAAAACCCATTTACATCGATTCTGAATCAAAATCCTTTTTCACAGATTGGTAGTCAGAATCTGTCCACACAGATTCCAAGTCAAAACCAATTTACATCAATTCTGAATCAGAATCCTTTTTTCCAAAGTGGTACTCAGAATCCATTTACACAGATCTCAGGTCAACGCCAATTTATGCCGATTCCAAACCAGAAGACATTTACCAACATTTTGAATCCGAATCCACCTCAGATGCCAACATTTAATCAAAACCCATCACGAGACTTTGGATTTCAGAATACATATCCGGATCCACATAATCCTCCTAGCACATCTTTGATGCAAGTTGACGTCTTACAAACCCAAATGGATAACATGTCAGTGTCAACCAATAAATCATTTTCACCAAAGGACATATGCCCATTCCCTTTTGATAGATCATTGTACATGACACCTTTCCCTCATGGGTATGTCATACCGAATCTCCCAAAGTACAATGGCAAACGAAATCCAATAGAACATATAAGGGAGTTTTCTACCATATGCATAGATGTCGCTTATGACCCCACGTATCTCATGAGGCTATTTCCACGAAGCCTTGTAGGAATTGCACTAGAATGGTTTTCAGGTCTAGATTCTGGCATTAGATCTTGGGGTGAACTAGTCGAGAAGTTTGTGGAACAATTTTCCTCCAACATAGATCATGAGATAAATATAGCAACCTTGTGTCATACAACCCAAGACGAAGGGGAAACATTCATCGCTTTCTTCCAAATATGGAGGACTATAGCTAGTCGGTGTCCTATCGAGATACCTGAGAAACAAAAAGTTACTATGTTCCAAGAAAACCTTCATGCAAAACTCAGAAGTAACTTACGATTCCATTGTACATCTTTTTCGGAACTAGTGGAAAAAGGGGTTATAATAGAGAAGGATCTCATTGATAAGGGCGAACTCAAGATATCAATATCCAATAGAAATCCAATCGTACAAAACACCCCCACTGACAGAAATAGATTCTGGTCTAGCAAGAAAAATGTCACCAATGATGGGGTAGTTGATGCTAAAACACTACAAGTAGGACCTCTCATCACATTACAAGGACCTCATAATTTTGCCAACATGCTTAATGCTGTCAATCAACCTCCTAACGTGGTCCAAAATACTCAACGTCCACAACCAAGAAGATTTCAAAAAACGTGAGTTCACTCCCTTAGGGGAACCCATTGAGTTGGTGTTCAAACAACTATTACAACATAATCTTATACAGCTGCAGGAACCAAAACAATATGATCCAGGACAATTCAAACCATCTTGGTGGGATGACAAGGCCTTTTATCATTTTCATAGAACTAAGGGACACAACCTACAAAACTGTCGACAACTGAAAAATATCATACATGATCTTGTCAAAAGGAGAATTATTGAAGTTAGTGGACAAAAATAGAAGTCATCAAACACTGATCATCAAGTATTTTCTGACCCACTACATGACCATGGGAAAGGAACTGTCCCCAGTTTGAGTACTAAGACCAATATGTCAACCAACTATGCCAGTTTCAAGCACGATTATAATAGTGGGAAAATCATTCATTGCCTTCGCGCCGCCGATGAGAATATCAATACCATTATTATCAAGGCTAATCTTGAGTGTACGGTCAATACTCGTCGTACTAAATTCACTATTCAAGGCCCTCCAGTGCAGCAAACACCCCAACCTTCCAAGTTACATTATAACCTTCTTGACCAGTTGGAGAAGACCCCAGCCCAAATCTCAATCTTGGAATTGTTGTGTATTTCCCCTGAGCATCAATCAGTTCTCGATAAAGCTTTTCAGAACACCACGGTCCCTAATGATCTTGATGTCAATTGTTTCTAGGAAATGGTGGGCTACTTGACCAATAATCATCATGCCACATTTTCTAAACAAGACTATGCAACTGAAAAGATGAACCACAATGACCCTTTACATCTAGAAGTCCTTGTTGATGACACCAAAGTTAGACGAGTTTTGGTAGATGGAGGAGCAGGGTTAAATCTGTGTACTTTAAAACTGATTAAGGCATTAGGTATTTCAGAAGCATGCGTGGACACGACCAAAAGCATTGTCATAAAAGCTTATGATGATGAGGAAAGAAAATCAAAGGGGGTGGTAACACTTCCTATCAGAATTGGTCCTGCAGTCATGGAGACAAAGTTCCAGGTCTTGGATCTCACCCTCCCTTATAATCTTCTGCTAGGTAGACCATGGATTCATGCCATGAAGGCAGTCCCTTCCATGTATCATCAGTGTCTTAAATTCTCGTATAATGGCACATAAATAACTATAGATGGTGATCTCAATCCCTTCCAGTATTGCACCAATTTAAAGGAGATCCCTCAACACCAAGTGCCAGTGAACCAAGAGGTCTCATCATCCAATTCATCTTCCTATGTTGATCCATCCACACTCACTCGAGCAACTACTTCACCCTCAGTTCCTACCACACCTAGGGTTGAGATCCAAGACAAGGATTGTGGAGAATATTACATGAAGACTTCTTATTGTGTTAGCCATTTGATTCCTCCTAAGTCATACGGTTTACCTACATCGGATAGGAGACAATCTATGGTTACTATACACATTCCTCCCACAACTTTTTCTAAATGGGGTGAATTAAGCAAAGAGGCCGTAGAGGCAGAAGATGTCACTTCCTGGCTATATAAGGAATATGATGAGGAATCCCTCTTACTCGCACATATTCCTACAAATATATATGGAAAGGGTTTTAAAATCATGCAAAGCAAAGGATATGATGGACAGAGTGGTTTAGGCTTAAACCAAGATGGTAGGATGGAACCAATATTTGTTTCTCAATGGCCAAAAGGAGTAGGGCTAGGGTTTCAACCGATTCAGATTAGCGTTCCTAGTACCCCATTACCCTTACTTGAGGAAGTTAGCACTTCAAAAGATATTAAGACATCCCATGAACCAGTGGACCAATATCATTGTGACTCCCCCGACTCTAACGATTATGTGTGGGATTCCCTATCCTCTACTTCTTCCATGGACCTTGACAAGTTATTTGGAGAACTTGACTTGATGCTAAGTTCCTCACCACATCCCTTGAATTCCTATCCACCAAAGAAAATGACAAAAGAGGAATGGTTTAAACACTACTATTGGGAATCACTTGATCCTACCTCTTGGCAACCTAAGCCACCTGTTTCAGATAGTCAAACCTTGGCACTAGGCCCACCTATCCATCCACCTAGACCCAAACCTAAGAGCAAAAAGAATCTAGTACAAGACTTTTGTAACCACATGAATAATTAAATCTTTACCTTGACCCCATTAGACTTTGACAACTCCGACGATGACATGCCCTTAGTTTATCCCCAACTCATTGATTGGGACCAACAAGACACACCCATCTTGGACATTTTTGAGAACGACAAAGCAATTGCTAAGTTCCTGGGATTACAAGAAGGCATACCAAATGGTGATCATAAGGCTGGTTTTACTATTGACTTGGAAAACAAAGCATATTTTGGGGAATCTATTCAACCCTTCAGTCGCAAAAATGAGAAAAAGAATAAACAAGATAAAAAGGATGAGTCTCTAGGTGAAAACCAAAAGGCACCTTTAGACAATGAAAAAGTAAAAAGAAAGGATGCATCCGAAGGTGAAAACCTCTCTGAGGCACCTAAGGATGGAGGTTTGAACATTCTCCCTATTGCATAGGAAAAGTCACCCATGCTCATGGAAGAATCAGTAGAGGTTAACATAGGTACCAAGAACAATCCTCGGTTGGTTTATTTTGTAGTGTCATTGACAACAGAAGAGCAGCCGGAGTTTCATAACTTCTTTGCACAAAGACAGATAAATTTTGCTTGGTCATATGCAGATATGCCAGGGTTGGATCCTAACCTTGTTCTGCATCATTTTCCCTTACAACCAGGTGCCAAACCAGTGAAACAAAAGTTGAGAAAAATGCACCCACAGATTGCTTTATTAGTCAAGGCAGAACTCAATAAACTTTTAGACGTTGGTTTCATCAGATCTATTGACTATGCGGATTGGATTTACAATCTTGTACCAGTCACTAAACCAATTGGGGGCATTCACATTTGCACTGATTTTAGAGACATCAACAAAGCCTGTCCTAAGGATGACTTTCCTTTGCCTAACATAGACATGATAGTTGACATGATGGCGGGATATGAGATGTTGTCCCTTATGGATGGATTCTTAGGATATAACCAGATCAGAATTGCAACTAAAGACCAACCTCATATGGCTTTCGCCTGTCCATGGGGAAATTATTGCTGGAATGTTATGCCCTTTGGACTCAAGAATGCTGGAGTAACTTATCAACGTGCCATGACTACTATCTTTCATGATCTAGTACACACTCTTATGGAGGATTATGTCGATGACCTTATTGCAAAATATAAGACAAGGGCAGAACATTTACAGGTTTTAGACAAGATATTTCAGAGGCTAGAGAAGTATAAAGTGAGACTTAATCCAAAGAAATGTATGCTTGGAGTCAAGTTAGGAAAGCTGTTAGGTTATATTATTTCTAGACGGGGCATTGAAGTGGATCCTGCTAAGGTGAAAGCAATCATGGACATGCAACCACCCACCAATCTTAGTCAACTAAGGACATTACAGGGAAGGTTTCAATCTATCAGAAGATTTATAGTGCAACTAGTAGATAAGACGCATCCTTTCCAACATCTACTTAAGAAAGGAGTACCCTTTGCATGGACACCTAGGTGTGAAGAGGCTTTTCAACTAATTAAAGAGTATTTACTCACACACCCTATCTTAATGCCACTTGTTGAAGGAAGACCATTGATTCTTTATATTACAGCAACCCATTCATCACTCAGAGCATTGCTTGCATAGAATAACGATGAATGTCATGAAAGGGCAGTCTATTATATCAGTCAGACTTTGGTAGGTTATGAGCTCAACTATAGTACCATTGAACATGCCTGTCTTGCAGTAGTATTTGCTACTCAGAAATTGAGGCACTATATGCTAAACCATTAAACAATGTTGATTGCTAAAATAGACCCTCTGAAATATCTTCTTAGCAAGGCAGCATTAACAAGACGACTAGCCAAATGGGTTATGATACTTAGTGAATATGATATCCAAAATGTCGAAAGAAAGGCTATTAAAGGATAGGTCATTGCGGATCAGTTAGCTGACGCACCCATACAGGCAGATCACCCATTAGTTGCAGACTTCCCTAATGAATTCATATTCACAATTGACACAAACATAATATGGAAACTATACTTTGACGGCTCACATACAAATCATGGTTCAGGGGCTGGTATACTGTTTATTACACCACAGGGTGATTCCATCCCTAAGTCATTCAGGATTGCATTTCCATGCACTAACAACATAGAAAAGTATGAAGCTCTAGTGACAGGGTTACGCATGGCAGTCAAGTGGAAAATTAAGATTTTACAAGTATATGGGGATTCTCAACTAGTAATCAGACAGGTAAATGATGATTATGAGACTAAGGATGAGAAACTTGCTCCATACAAGCGTATGGCTGATAGCTTTAAAGAGTACTTTGACAAAGTCAAATTTCATTAGATACCTCATGTTTTAAATAGAGCAGCAGATGCTATGGCTACAATTGCATCACTTCTTGACATTCCTAACAACGTGCCTAAGTTTGAGTTCTTGGTAGAACATCTTTTGGTCCCAGCCTACGATATCCCAGATTCTGAAATGGTGTGTGAAATTGTTGGTCCTGATTCCCCATGGTACAAAGAAATCTATGATTATCTTCATGCCGAAGTCATACCCACTAGCCTATCCAATAACCAACGTAGGACATTCCTCTACAAGTCTACCAAATACACTATCGTCGGAGATACCCTATATAGATGTGCCTTAGATAATACCCTACTGAGATGTCTTGATTCTACTGAAGCACAAGCAAACTTGTGTGGGGTGCATGAGGGTATATGTGGCTCCCATTCTAGCGGTCCTACCTTAGCCAAAAAGATTATGAGACTAGGTTATTACTGGCCTACTATGGAAAAAGACTCATATCTTTTTGTAATGAAATGCCACCAATGTCAAATTCATGGAGACCTGATACATGCCCCACCACAGGAGCTCTGTCCTATAACATCGCCATGGCCCTTTACCCAATGGGGACCCAAACTCATAGGTAAGATCCACCCGACGTCATCTAATGGACACAAGTTCATTATCACTGCCACTGAGTACTTTACAAAGTGGATTGAAGCCATTCCTATGACATACATTACCAGCACACAGATTTCTAGATTTATCCTGAACTATATCATCTATCGATATGGTGTCCCTCAGTCCATAATCACTGATAATGGGCACCCATTTAAGAACCAAGAAGTCTACCATCTGTGTGATGAATTTCATATCCAACATCACTTTTCCACTCCATACTACCCCCAAGGTAATGGCCAAGCAGAGGAATCTAACAAGACCATCATTAGAATCCTCAAGAAAACTATCAATGATGCTGGTCGTGATTGGCACTTACAGCTTAACCCTACTTATGGGCTTATCACACAAGTATCTGTACTCCCACTGGTGCTACCCCATATTCACTCGTATTTGGTTCTGAAGCTATTCTGCCTATTGAGGTCGAGATTCCTTCCCTCAAGGTATCCCTGAAAGGCCACATTGATGATGAAGAGTACCAAGTGTCGAGACTCCATGAGCTAGAATTCCTGGATGAGTGAAGAAAGAAGGCATTAGACCATCTCCAAGCATATCAGAATCACCTTCGTCGTAGCTATAACAGGAAGGTATTGAACATAAACTTTGACATTGGTGACCTGGATTTAATGGAGAACCCAAAGAATCAAGCAGAAAGAGACAAACCAGGAAAGTTTGAACCTAACTGGTTAGGACCTTATATTGTTACGGAGGATTTTGGATTAGGAGCATACCAACTCTCTACTCCTAAAGGGGAACCATTGTCCTCACCAATCAATAGTCTGCATCTGAATAAATTCTACGCATAGCTTATGGGAGCCTTTGTCTTAATTAGCAAAAATACAAAAAAACCAGAAAATAAAATAAAAATCGTTATCAAGGTGAAAACTTGGTAAACAGGCGTCTTGATAATACCAAAAAAATTAGATAATCTGGAAAATAGTAAAGACAAATCATTCGTCCAATATTGAAAACCACTTCGGTGGCACTTTGGATAAGTACCATGGTGAAAACCTGGCAAACAAGTGCCATGTGTAGTTGACCTTGCTCCTTTGTCTACTATTATTCTGTACATAGTTCGTATCATTGTATATAATCCATTACCCTGTACATAGTCCACTTCCCTATATATATCCCTTATCCTTGTACATACTACCTATCCCTGTACATATCCCTTATCTTTCGTGTCCATCGCTTGTCTATATCATTCCTAATAAGCAGTAGTCTTTCCCATAACTTGGAATGATTGACATCGAGTGCATTTCATATCCCCCATCTTATCCTATTCATAGTCAATTGGTCTTGTATTCGAATGGGGGAAAACACTTGACATGTGTCATATTGGTTCTTACATTAGCTATGTTGAAGACGTAAAACCATGGAGAAACCCACGAACATCACAAAATGACCAGAGAAAACACAAAAACATCAGAAAACTTCAAAAAGACAAAAAAATAAAAACATTTCAAAAATCCAAAAAAAAGAGAGTCAAAGTCAGTCGCACTTGTCAGTCTTTGTCGTTTGTCGAACTACGTTGCCTTTGTGACTAGACGTAGGCAAGGCCATCTGCCAATGTGCCCCTGAGGCATTAGGTCAGTCTGTCTAGGTTTGTTTGTATAAAATCATGATTTAATTCATATGTCTATATGACAAGGTCGTTGGTCATGTTGAACTACGAGGTCTTTGCATGTATAACGTAGGCAAGGCCACCAATCGATGAGCCCCCAAGGCTACACTAGGTCAGTCCACTAGGGTTCGTCACTTTCACTTTCACACACACGTCTTCTATTTGTAGTTAGTCTTGTTGCTCGCAGTCAAGTCGAACTACGAGGTCTCTGCATGTATAACGTAGGCAAGGCCATCAATCGATGAGCCCCCGAGGCCACACTAGGTCAGTCGTTTAGGGTTTTTTGTCATGCACAAGTCAATTGTCAATACATCATATCAAGTCATGCATCAATCTGGTGAACAAGTCAGCAATGTCTCTAAGTCAAATCAAACAACTTGCCAAACAAAAAAATCAAAACAGATCAACAAATGTCTACTACAGGATGTGTCCTTCCTGGAAATAGACATCCTGATCATGGAAATCAACCCATATTGTGTTCAAGATGAGTCTTTCCTGAATACTCATATTAGCAAAAGAATATATGTCTTATACAGGATGAGTCCTTCCTGCATAATCGACAAGGTTAAACAATCAAACATAGTCTTATACAGGTTATCACATCAATGGCATCTGACTCAACGTCTTATACGATACATGTCTTTCTGAAACCAGGCTTCGTCATGCCTTATACAAATAGTCATAACATTGAAACCAGACTCACAGTCTTATCCGGTATGTGTATCTCCTCACATTAGGCTCTATCAATCAATCCTTTTATCAATCAAACAAATTAAACAAACAAGATCAAGTTTTGGCAAATATTTTACTGGCTTTTTGACTCTATGGCTTATTTATCTTATCATTTATCTTGAATTGATGACTGGGATTCATGTTACTAGCTTTCTCAAGGATGTCCCATGAGGGATTTAGAGAAGCAACGATGTATCACAATTCTATTTTCTTTGACTGCTGTTTGTCGCCTATCTTTTAAATTGGATTTTGAGTCATGTTACTAGTTTCCTCAAGGATGTCCCATGAAGGATTTAGAGGAGTGATGATGTCTCATGACCTGTCTTTTCTTTTATTTGTTGTATGTGGTTTGTCTTGACAAAAAGACTGGGGCAACTTGTGTCCTTAGTATGAGTTAACGACACTCCTTGTCTGCGACTGTCTGTTGTTAGCAAGTGGATGACCTTGCACACCTTGATCTATGTCATATCATGGTGTTTTTCTCCATTTGTATTAGTCCCGCCCAATGATGATAAAGTGCAATACCTTTTGTGATACAGCAAAACATCGAAGATTTCTAATACTAACATCACGGTCTTTTATTATTCATCTTTCATTTCACACTAACATTTCTTCTTTTCTACAGCTTCACCACCCTTATCTATTTTCCTCTATCCTTTTTTCTTTCATCTTCTAGTTCTCTCATCAATTTCGAGAGCACACTCATGTTCTTTGAACCTGCATGTCCTCCTGAGGGGGCATACCTTCACTTGTTTTACACTGGAGCATTACTAGGGCATATTTCTTATTGATTTTCTTTGACACGACACAACGCCGAAATGACATTGTATCAAAGAGGGGCAAATGTAGACACCAAATTTGGCTTAAGCCTACGACTTCAATATTCTTCATAATTTGTATTCTTCATGGTCATGATTAAATAATCTTAATTATTTAATTAATTCATCTTCGTTAATTCTTCTATTAATTAAATAATCTTTATTTAATTAATTCACACTTTCTTTATTGTATCGATTAATTAAATAAACACTTTTATTTAATTATGTTACTAATTAACCTTATCCTTCTTGTCAAATTAAATAAATTCTTATTTAATTTACTCTTTATCATACTTCAACTATAATTAAATAAATTCTTTATTTATTTAATTATTCATTTAAATCCCTTCATCACTTAATTAAATAAATCTTATTTATTTAATTATTCTTCAAAATATCAAATCTTGAATTAAATGAATTATTTAATTCATGAATTCTATTTTAACGCATTCCTCTATATTTAGATAATTGTGTGAGTTATCTAAGTATTCAGTTTTACTCGACTTGACATCTATTTTAATTATTTAGTTAACTCTTGATTTAATGTCTGAGTGGTTGTTTCGAGTAATCTCTTCGTCAGATCATTCAATCATCCAGTTCTAACTTATTTGTGTGTACATTAGGATTAATTAAATATTCTTATTTAATTAGTTAAACCTCGTGCATGCATTCGAACAGAGAGTCGTTATAATCAATCTTCATCTTTTTCATGCAAAGATATTTCTCCTATTTTCGAATATCGAACTGAAGATTAAATCATTTATTTAATCTTTAATTCTATTTCTAATTTGTATCACTCATGTCACTACTAACAGTTATCAAAATTCATGTCTAATCTGTCGATCTTAACCGTCCATTAGTCTTTCAATCTTGACCTATCGTTCGAATAATCAATTTTCTATAAATTGATTTGTCATTCTTCATTCCAATCTCTCTCGAAATCTCTCTCGAAAGCTCACGAAATCTTATGACTTTTGAGAGCACTCAATCTTGAATCTTTGATATTTTTCTAATCACTATCTTAGGCTATACTTGCACGAACTTACAAAAAATCTGAGGGAAATTATACTACACAAGCAAAATGGAGAAGGGCAATCGAGATGAATCATGGAAATACATTCAAAATTGGTGAGATTGTTTCAGTTTGTTTACATTTTACTTTCCTTTGTTCTTTGTTGCTTAACATTAGATTTGCATTTTAGATTTAGTATTGCATGTTTGCTTCTAATCTGTTTCTTGTGCACTTTTCTTGAATGTTACAGAAATTGCATCAAAACTGGTGTGTAAGAGGTTTGATGATATGATTAAACTTGCTAATAAGGTTTAGGTTATCCATGATAGGACATATGCAGCTTTACAAGAACACAATAGGTTATGTTATAGAATGAAGGAGGTAGAAATACAAATACATGTAAAGAAAGGTGATAACAAAAGTGTACTCCAAGAATATCATGATTATGAAAACACATGACACACATTCCATAACATACTAACACGAGAACTGAGTGACTTCAATCATTCACTAAGTATAGCTTTGACAAATTTCTTTGAGGAAACAAACTTAAAAGACTAAAATGTATGGAAGGATGAGATAGCTCAGTATCTGTTGATGGATCTTGATGAGATTAATGACAAAGATGAGGTGCTCGAGAAAACACATGTGAAACCAAGATGAATCTTTGAACTTGAATATACAATGAAAGACATCATAAACAATGCAGACACTTATACAAAGACAATATATATTGAGCATGTGTATAAAATTAATTTATTCATCACACAGGTCAAGTAAGGAGTGACAAAATAACAAAGTTTTGAGGTTGTGGGTGCACTATCATGGAGCAGGAGCCTTGAATAGGTCTTAAATTATCATGGGTTCTTGCTGGAGACTAATGGATCATGGTGGATATACTTATGAATTATTAAGTTTCTATTTTTATGTTAATCAAGTTTGATCCTTTAGTTATCAACCAATGTAACCTTTTGTGAATGGGCCTATAGCTTGTTGCTTCCCATATAGAAAGGGAGACCAAGGCCTAGTTTTGGATCATCATTAATCATTACCATCATCATCAGTAGTAGTAGATAGCTTAATCTATTAGCATATTCCACTCATCCATTTCCATACTTTAGAAACTTTTTCTATTAATGTATATATTTTGAAGAAATACAATGGAGAAGACTGTTCATAATCAGTGATTCACTTCTAGTGTTCAACTATTGTGTTAATATTCATTCTTATATGTTGTTTCACTATCTCCAAAGTGGAATTCCTTAATTATTCAAAATTATACAATTTGTCAGGACAAATTGCTATTGTTGTGTGATTTTCTTGATTGGGTTCTAGCTGGAGTGAATTAAATTCCTTTCAAGTGTCTCATTTTAATTGGTTCCTTCCAGGGATTAAAATCCTTTTAAACTAATTGCTCTAACTAGTTTCCATCAAGTTAAGAATTAAAAATCCTTTCACGATATCATAGTAATTTGGGAGAATAACATTGGGATTCATAAAGAAGAGTACAATAACTGACAAACCTACACATTTGTACAAGGTGAAAACATCCAAAGTGACGAACAAGTTAAAGTTTAGTTGAGAAATAGATCCACCTATCTTACATATCTATCTCCATCATCATCATCCACCCCTCAAATCCATCCACCCAATAGGGTTAGGCACTAGTAAAATTTAGAACATTTTATACAAAATCTACACATACACTTTATTCACAAAGACATATACAGTAGGAACTAGTCATCAACCTTGCATCTACTTCACACCCACGTGCCATCGTGAGTAGATTTCCCAAATTAGAGATCATATTCAAACCTTAAAATATACCTTATCATTTAGGTACACTCACCTAGGTTTAGCAGAGCCTAAAGAGCACGGGGTCATCAACCAGATTCACCTCATTCATTAGTCAAAAATGTACTAAGAGACTGACACCCTCTTAAAGTATAAAACCTCTATTTTTGAGACCTAACAGATTGGTGAATCTGTTGGGGACAAACTCATAAAGAAATTCAATTCCAACCTATCTATTTTAAGAGTCAATAAAGTTTCAAATTAGTCTTCAACTGGAGGTTCATAATTGTGTCATTTGCACTCTCCATCTGAGTCACACACCTAACAGATTAGCTACTCTACTAGGGAACAACTAAGAATATCT
The DNA here is from genome assembly GCA_007258455.2 of Sequoia sempervirens. Lineage (NCBI taxonomy): Eukaryota > Viridiplantae > Streptophyta > Pinopsida > Cupressales > Cupressaceae > Sequoia > Sequoia sempervirens. Next base: position 50,062,561 of record VDFB02256132.1, on the reverse strand, counting down.
ACACCTTGAAACAAGTCACCATAGAGTCATTTAAAACTATTACATTGTATAAGTCATCAAAAGACTCTATTGGGAATAGATATAAAATATTTTAAACTTTTCTCACTTTTCATAAAATTGAGTGGCAACTCTATCAAAAATTTGTAGGAATGAATGCATGAGTGGGAAATTAATATACACATCAAGAAGAAAAAACCCTAGAGTTCAAAGCATTAAAGCATTCCATGAAATGAATAGTAGGAGATCTCTACACTAATAAAGTCCAAAGAAGAACAATGGTAAGTGGATAGGCAAGCATGGATCTCCCCCTTCAAAGGTTGATGCAAATAGGAATGAAGTGGCATCTAACCAATCAGATGTCATGTGTGGTGATAAGGGGAAAACATTGGAGCAATATTTTATAGTACATAATAGCCCTTTCTACATTGATGAAGGACACCATTTAATGCCACCTGAATGAAACAATCTAACTGACAACATTCTTAATTTTAAGCCAAACCATCAAAAGGAAAGTGAATTCTACGCATGCATAGACAAAGAAAAAATCAAAGAAAAAATGAGTATGACCAAATGATTTCATCACAGCAAGGAGAAGAGACCCAATATTGGTTCATGGATAATTCTACCCCTGATGATAATTATGAAAAAATGACCACTCAAGAGTTGGAACATCATGTGGAAAGATAGAGCAAGGAATTTAGGAGGTGACAACAGTTGATAAAAGAAAGTGTGTGAACCCAAACCTAAGTACCTGCAAAACAACATGATTAAACAAGTTAAACAAGGAAATGCAAGCCTAAACATGGATTCACCATGAAATTCATTAACATATCAAACTAGGAATGAAAATATTGAACACACTGTAAATGACAAAAACAAGGTAAATCCTAATTAGATATGCAAACTCTCAATCCCATGGGGGAATTGGTGCCAATTTGATGTGGAAATTTGGCCCTTTTCCAATCCCTAAGATGCAAGTTTGATGATTGTTGAAGAGTGTTGATCCACTTTGATGATGAAGGTGAAGACTCCAAGCTAAATCTGCAAAAGAACCTAGCTAAGAACTCAATGGTATGAAACTTGGTAGATATTTGAGCATGGTAACTTTACTCAAATTGTGGATGATGAAATGAGGAGAGAAGCTCTTCATTTATAGGATTTCAAGATGGATGATTGCCCAAATTTGAGTAATGTGGGATCAACATTCATCCAATGATATGGTGCCACTTGTCAAGCTATGAATGGATGATGGTTGTGCAAGATTTGGGGTTTGTGCCAATAAATGCCAATATTTGAATTTCAAATTTGTTGAAATGACATGTAAGAGGGAAGGGAAAATGAAATAAATGCCACTTGGCTCAAGGCAAAGGACATGTAAGAGATCTTAAATGCCTTGTTGGATGTACATGTTGACTTGGAATTTTGAATTCAAATTGAGAGAATATTCCAAAAGATGCCATGTGAGGGAAAATAGGGATTTAATAAATGAATTAAATCTATTTTCATGTGCAACTTGCATTATCTAGAGGATGTGACATGAGATGAGGTTAAATTAATCAAGGGTTTAATTAATTTAACAGGAGGTTAGATGATGTGACTTATTTGACTCAAATTTATGGATTTATTTAAATAAGATAAGAGAGGAATATGATAAGAGGCTAATTAAATAAATATTTTGATTTATTTAATTAAAAGGGATGATGTTAGATTAAATCAAATAAGGTTTTAATTTATTTAATTTAATGGATAGACTTTGGAGATTTAATCAAATAAATTGATTATTTAATTAAATAGAGATAATTAGATCAGATAGATTGATTTAATTAACAAGAGAAAGTGACTCAATTAGACAAAATGATTTATTTAATTAAGAGATGAATATTGATGAATTTAATCAGATAGGGGAATTTGATTAAACGGTTAGATCGAGGGATGATCTAGGAAGAAACGATGTTAGTAAGTCAGGATCAAATGCACAATGTTAATCAGTATATTTTCAATGTCTATAGAAAGTAAAGAACTGGAGAAACAAATGGCCTAGATAATATCCATTCATCAAAACCACCAAGATATGTCCCTCCCTATAAGAAAGGGGGAAACATCAATCCGCATGGGTCATCTCAGAATACAAGTGCTTTAAGTACTTCAAAAGAACCTCACAACACAATTGGGAAATCAAATCAACATGTGCAACATAATGTGCCACCACAAAACTCACAATCACAAAACACCAACAATATTTCACAATCCTACCCACCACCAAGACAATAAAATTTTCCACACTATTAGCACCATATGCCACAACAGAATTTATATTCTAACTAGAATGTCCAAAAAAAAGTAGACCAACCCCAACATGGATTCAAATATTACTCCAATTCACCACATCAAAATCCTTGTCCACAGAATCATGCAAGTATAAGTAGACAATTTAACTTGGCCAGATATCCAATATACCCATACCCCATTAACAACAACTTGAGAAATATTGTCCCTAAATTCATAGGGAACAATGCAACTATAGTAGAGGAACATATAAGAAACTTCAATGCCTTTATTCAGGGTTTGGGCATGGAACAAGAGGATGTCCTTATGAGGCTATTCATGATGTCCTTGATTGAAGAAGCAAGGGACTAGTTCAATAGCCTACCAAATGCTTCAATTAACTCTACAACAAACTTAAAAGATCGATTCTTAGAGAAATATGGGAATCAATGTGCTCTTTAATTTTCCCTACATGAGTTAATAAGCATTCAAAAGCATCAAAATGAATCTATTTTTGACTTCAATCATAGATTCTCCTAGATTAATATCAAGATGCCACATGGATATAAGTTAGCTAACACAATAACTTTAAGCATCTATTTGAGAGCCTGTGATCCTAAAATAGGGTATGAGCTTAGAAACAGATGTCCTAATAGCTTGACCAAACAAAAAAAAGGTTTCTATAACCATTGAAAACAATAGGAAAGTTGATGACATGATTGGAAAAAGAGATAACCTTAGGATCCCACAAAATCCTAACAATCACCAAAATAGACAACATAACCATTACAAGAATGAAAGGCCATGATTGCATGGAATGCCCTATAACACCACTTGGAAGGATGGATGACTAGTGGGAAAGAAAAATTGGAAAGATACTCTAGATTCTTTGAAAAACATGGAACACATGTAGTAGACACTACACCAGGGTTTCCACCATGTCATAGACCCCACACCCCAGAACATTATGTAGTAGCTCAAAATTTCTAGGAAGATGAATGGTCACAAGAACAAGATAGAGATGGCCACACCGTGAATATGTTAAGATGGGGGTCCCATCAAACCAATAATGGATACTCATCCTCTGAGGATGGGTGTGAATATGATGTTAACAATTAGAAAAACAATGTTAATATGGAGCAAGAGGTGTTCTTTGACATAGAAGAAAATACAGAAGAAATAGACTATGCATACAATACAACACCACAATTTTAATTGAGAACACCAACAAAAGAAGAGAAGAGGTCCATCACAAAAAAAGTTGTGGCTAAAGCAAAAAGAAATAAATACAACCTAAGAAGTAGACCCGTAGATGTAGACCAAGGAACACCTAGAGGCCTATTTATAAAGGAACAAAAGAACACGAAGAAGATCTCATTTGAACAAAAGAAGGGTGAAACAAGGAAGCCTCAGAATATTACTCAAAACGAGACTGCAAATGTTGAATTTGAGAAAACACCAAATACTAACAAAGTTCAAACTGAAGGAAAAAGGGATACTAAAATAGAGAAAAAAAAAAGAGGGATGAATTCCCCTTCATTTGACAATGCTCAAGCACTAACTCAAATAAAGATGACAATTCCCTTGATGGAATTGATGAAAATTGATGAGTACAGGGAAACATCCCTTAAATTGATTTTGAATACATCCCACAAACAATAGGATAAAAAAAAATCCCTCCCAGGTGGATCTATTTTACACCACATTGGTGATAAAAAAAATTGGTGAAAATTTGAATAATTGACTCAGGGGTAGCAAAACATATCATGCCTTTGGTTTTCATGAAAGAATTAGGCTTGTGGGTGAACACCACCTATGGAAAGTGCTATGCCATGGATAATAGATTTGTCCCAGTAGTTGGAGTGATATGGCATGTGGAATTGAAATTAGCATCATAACCTAAGGTGATATATAGGATAGACATAACTATGGTGGATACTCTCTCTTACTATGGAATGTTATTATCTAGGTAATGGTCTACAACAGTAGGTGGAAATGTCTAGCTAGATTTATATTATGCCACAATACCTATGAATGGAAGGGAAGTCAAGTTGTACAAAGAAACTAGATCAAAACATGTCATTGAGCTCTTTGACCCTAGTCAAATGAATTGATTTTGTGATGTGGACCTTGGGAGTTTTAGAATTGACCACTCAAACCCTAAATTTCTAAACACATATCCAATTGCTAGAGATGTTCCTCAAAATGAGCAAGGCATATGGCAGATGTATTTTGATGGAGCCTGCAGTAGAGAGGGGAATGGAGCTAGGAATATTTTCATTTCACCAAATGGCACAAAATTTATGTACACATTTTGTTGACATTTTAATGCACACATAACATAGTGGAGTACGAGGCATTGTTACTAGGTTTAAACACTGCCACAAAGCATGGGATCAAAGTGTTAACCATTTTTGGAGATTCAAAATTAGTTGTTTCACAAGGTCAAAGTATTCTACAAAAAAATAAAAGATTGAAGCAATACAAACATGTAGTGTGGGATACTGTAGAACTCTTTCATGCCTTCTCCATTGAATGGGTGGATAGAACAAAAAACTGAATGGCCGACTTCTTGGAAAATGTGGCCTTGAAAAGGGATGACATTACCTTAATAGGTATCTCACAAGTGGAACTCAAGACTAAACCTACAATTTATGACAAAATTTGTAATTGGCAGGTCTTCAATGATGACACAAATCTGATTAAGTTCTTACACTATATTGATCAATATGAGGCTTAAGAAATTGATTACAATGCATTTGTTGAAGAAGTGGATGGTAAACGAACTGTGTTTGGCCAAGAAGTAGTGCTACACAAAAAAAATATGATTCCTAAAGGATTGGTAGCATTAGAAAGGGTGTTTGATGGGAGCAACTGAGCAATTATGAATCAAACACCAGTGGGAAGGGAAGATATTGAAGAAATTAATCTTGGAACTGAATTGGCTCCAAAAAGTTGTACATTGGAAAAAAGATAAGCTCTACAATTAGAAAGATGTTGATCACACTATTGAGAAAATATAAGCATGTTTTTGCATGGTCATATGATTACCTTAAATCATATAGAGAAGATCTATTTCAACATGAAATTCCACTAAATACTAATGCAAAAAACTTTAGATAGAAAAAAGGCCAATAACTCCTACTCTAGAACCCAAGATGCACGAAGAACTCATGAAACTTAGAGAAGGAGGTATCATTCAACCCATCAGGCATTCTACTTGGGTATCCAGCTTGGTTCTTGTTAGAAAGAAGAATGGAGACAAGGTTGTGTGTATATTTTAGAAATTTGAATATCTCCTCCCTTAAAGACAATTATCCCCTCCCAAACATGCAAGCTATGTTGCAAAGGGTAACATGATGTGAGTTATTATCCATGATGGATGGTTTTTTGGGGTACAATTGTTGGAAGAACGAAGAAGAATGATTACCTCTATGTTTTGTTTTGTCATTAATGTCACCATGTTGTGGTTGCAAGTCTATTTCTATTCCTGATCTGGTATTTTAGTTTAGTATCTAAACTGTTATTCAAGCCACACTCTCTGGTATTCTAGTACATAATCCTCCACGGTTGATGATTATTGCTTGTAGTTCTCAGAAACTATTTATAGTTGTTGAAGGCATATATGTTCATAATTTCTTGTGCTCTGGTGCTCATATGGTGTATTGGCATTATTCTATTGATTGTTGGCTGACTTCTGGATTAGTTGTGATATGGTGAATTAATTTTTCTATGCGGATATATGTGTGATCTATCTTAGGTCTATGCCAACATGATGTAGCATTTGAATTCCCATTTGGGAAGACATTGTGAATACTTGAAGCTAACAGGTTGGTATTTTTTGGAAGCAAGGAGATGCATCTAATTAGGCCAACCTAATTAATACTTGTGGATATATCGAGTATATATATGTGTGTTGAAGAAGTTTTTTAAGATATAGAAGTGTGTGTGTGTGTGTGTGATCAATGAAGCAGTAGTGAATGTGAAAGTGAAGAAGAGTGAAACTGATGAAGTGTTTCAAGTCAGTCTATTGAGCATCACCAAAACTACATCAACACTTGTTAGGTGCATCATTCTCAGTTCATTTTGGCTATGAAGCCCAATTTTGTTTTGTGAATATCTTTGTAGGAAATGAGCCTCCCTTGTAAGTAGTGAGCTTTTGTATTTAAACAATGAGTCCTATTTAGGGTAGTGATCCCTTAGTAGTGAGCCTTACATATTCAATTGTGAGTTAATTCTCACCGTGGTTTTTCCCTCATTGGGTTTTCCACGTAAAAATATGGTGTGCATTGAGTTGATTTAATTTATGTTATTTGTGTTTCATGTTCATACTTAATAAAAAAATAGTGTGGTTGTGGAATTGATAAGTGTTGAAGTTTAAGTTTGAATTTTGTGAAAACTAATTCAACCCCCCCTCTCATTTGTCATGCATCTCTTAGCAATTGGTATCAAAGCTTTGGTTCCTTGGTGAAGAGCTTAACTGCTTGAGGAGGATCCTAATGGTTGATTAGGTGGATGATAAAGGAGAGCTTCAAACTACTCTTAAAGATCTTGACAAAGTGGAAAGAGAAAACAAAGATCTAAAAGAGAATCTTCATGAAGCAAATGAATGTGTCCGGAAGTTGAAAGAACAATTAAAGAATTTCAAGGAAAGACACAAAGAAGTGAGTAGTTGAAACAAGAGATAATTGGACTAAAAGTGACTGTAGAAGAAAAGAAGAGAATTGAAGAATTTTGTGTAGACACGTAAAATATACTGATTGACGTTGTGCATATAATCTCGACTACTAACATCGTTTCATCCTGAATCATCTTTCGATCTAACCATTTAATAAAGTTTCCTTATTTGATTAAATTCATCAATATTCCTCTCTTAATTAAATAAACCAGTTATCTAATTAAGTCACCTCTTCTCGATAATTAAATTAACCATTTTGATCTAATTATCCCTATTTAATTAAATAATTAATTTTATTTGATTAAATCTCTAAAGTCTATCTATTAAATTAAATAAATTAAAACCTTATTTACTTTAATCTAACATCATCTCTTTTAATTAAATAAATCAAAAAAAATATTTAATTAAATCTTTAAATCACATCCTTCTCATATTTGATTTAAATAAATCCACAAATCTAAGTCAAATTTGTCCCATCAACTAATCTCTCATTAAATTAATTAACCTTGATTAATTTAATCTCATTTCATGTCCCATCTTCCAGTATTTACCACTTGCACTTGAAAATAGAGTTAATTAATTTATTAAATCTCTATTTTCCTCAACAAGGCATCTTTTTGGAATATTCTCCAAGTTTGAATTCAAAAATCCAAGTTGACATGTACATCCAACAGGGAAATTTACTCCATCTTACATGTCCTTTTCCTTGAGCCAAGTGGAAATTAATGCATTTTCCCTTCCCTCTTGCAAGTCATTTCAACAAATTTGAAATTAAAAAATAGGCATTTATTGGCACAATCATCAAAACTTGCACATCCTTCATCCACTCACAAGTTGACAAGTGGCACTTTGTCATTGGCTCATTGTTAGTCCCACATTGCTCTATTTTGGGCATTTTTTCAACTTTTCAATCTATAAATAAGAGGGTAATCTCCTCATTCTATCATCCACAAATTATGCAAAGTTACCATGCTCAAATATCTATCAAATTCCATCCATCATTCTTCAATCTTAGCTAGGTTATGCAGGTTTTTAGCTTGGAGAATTCATCATCCTTCATCAAAGTGGATCAATTATCATCAACACATTAATATTGTATCATAGGAATTGGGAAAGGGCCAATTTTCACATCAAATTGGCACCAATTCCCCCACAGGATCTTGAGTTAGCTAATATAAATTAGGATTCAATCTATTTTGTTGTTTTGAATGTGTTCTTCATTATTTCTTTTCCTAATTTGAACTTGGTAAATGGATTTCATGGGGAATCCTTGTTCTTACTTGCAATCTCTAATCTAATGTGTTTATTCTTGTTGTTTTGTAGGTATTAGGATTGGGGTCCGCATATTTGGTGCTAGAAGGAGGGAAAAATCTCAGTTTTTTATCACTTTTCTCACAAAATTCCACATTTTTGTTTGTGCACAGGAAAATTCCAATGCTGGAAGCTCAGCGTCGCCATATAGCATTGCTGATTCTCCAGCATCGCCATACAACACTACTAGAAAGTCAAACTGCGTCGTTGAAGTCTTCCCACCCAAGAATTTGAATTTCAAACTGTGACACTTGACCAATCTGACCCGTAGGAATTTAAAAAAAAAAATCAAACACCAACATTGAGCAAAAGTGTGATGCAGTTGAGCTCACTAGTTCGAAAACAGAGTGTCATTGACTAGTAAGAGGTACTGTACAACACCGCTAAGAAATCAAACTCTGATGCATTCATGGGTTGCACTGCTGGTAGGGAGTAAAAAGTTCAAATTTAATTTTAAGCACGTGTATTTTGTCATATGATCAGTTTATCTTCTATTTTTTGCTTTTTGACCTCTGTGTTTTGCAGAATCTAACTGGTTTTCTTGCTTGTAGGTTGGATCAATTGAAAACAAAAGAAGGAGAAGCATGATGATGGTATTTCATGAAATCAAAGTGTTTTTAAACACTTAGTGTTTGTTTAACACTCTTAAGAAATTTTTATTTCTTTTTATTCTTAAGACACTAATTTAGTTTGGGATTTAAAAAGAATATTTTCAAAAAAAATTCAAAGGCTTAAAACGAACATTAGGACTACAACTTACTAGAGTTTTTTTTTGGTTAACAATTGAACAAAACAACTCTCATTTGTCCTTTGGTGCTTTAAAAAGAACTCACAATTTCTTTTTTGGATTTAAAACGAACAAGTGCGACTTTGTCTTTGTGGTAGCTTACTTAAACTAACTTCATTGAAAAAGGACGTATGTGCTTCTCTTGTGCTTTATAGTGATCTTAAGAATCAAAAGGCTTTTTTTGTGATTTTAGGTCAAGATAAAGCAATCACCTTCACACTTCATTTTGGGTTTAAAATTGAACAAAACATTGTGCGAGTGTGAGTAGATAATTATTGTGTACATTCTCTCTCTTTGTGTTACAAACAAAGATTGATTGAGTTACGAATATTGTCTTTACTTGCTTTTGTTATCTTAGAAGGCCTGCCTTGGGGGAAAAGTACTCACCCAAGGGAAAGACTCAATCGGTAACACTCTAAAGACAAGAGTATTTCCAACTGGGATATAAATGTGGGTATTGGAATAAACGCTAATATCACACGGTTGGCTCCAATGAGATGGATTTGAAAGGGGACTCTCACCGTATGGGTCAATCTCCACGAACGGAAAGTCCTAATTAAAACCCATGTTTTAGAATTGCCAAAATCCTTGATCTATTTGTTTGTGCAAGAATGGTCATTTTGAAGCCACCCCACACTTTTACGGTTTTTTAGTAGAAATGAAAATCATGCCATGGGAGTTTCATGGGTGTTGATGCTTGGTTTCCCCGATTGACGTTAATGAGCCATGGAGGGGAGCCAGTGGCGTCAAGCATCTAACCATTCGCTAAAGATAAGCGTAGTTGGACTTGTACAAGTGGGAATCCAACAAATATTTCCTTCCATATCCATAGGGTTGTACTTATTCTTGGTTACAAAATGCTTTTCTTGTTTGAAAACATCTTGGAACAAACACTTAAACATCATCATCAAAATTTCAAACCGTTTAGGAGACAAATACAATTGACTCAATCCATATTTTATTGCTTGCCCTTGGGATTCTATCCTTCGAGGTTTCTAAACATTTGGATTACATCTCAATTTGTCTACTAAAGTTAAACAATAGGTAACCCTTGCCTTGAATTCATCAAATTTCCACATAACATACTTTGTGGGATTCGAAGAAATTAAGACAATGGACATCTAGCTTGAAAAACATAATCAAAGAAAGTGTTTTTGGTAAAATAAAGTCACTAAGCAAAGCTAAAAAAAATGAACTCTCACATGTGTTGAAACCTCATGATTTTCAAGAAGTCAAAATCCCAAAATGAAAGTCCTTGATTCAAAATCCGGTAATGTATGGTCAAATTGAATCACTTCTTGGTTATAAAGGTCTATAGAAGCATTGCATGTTGTTCAATACTGAGGCTTTAGGTAAACAAAGTGTCTTTTTTAGGTTCATCTTTAGGATTAAAAGAAATCAAAATATTTTTCATCCATCCTTCAAACATCAAACCAAAAACCATCTCACCATCACCTTTTGAGAAATCTTGAAACTATCCTTCATGCTAGGCTTTTTGGAAAAAATCAAAAAATCCTTGAGACAAAATCCTTGAGATCTTTATCAAAATCATCTTTGGCTAGGTATGTGTAGATGCATCATTTTGCATATGCTTAGTCAAAGTTATCAAACCATCTTGTTTATCTAGGTATATGTAGATGCATCCTTCTTCATATGCTTGGTTAAATTATCATCTTATTTGAATAGGTGTGGGTAGATGCATCCTTCTCCCTACACATATTCAAATTATCATCCTTTGAGAAAATCTACCCCTTAGATAATCATCCATCATCTTAGGGTCTATTTTTTCAAATCAAAGCAAGCCAAAATCAATCAAATCAAGGACAATCCCAAAAGGAAAATCAAAAATCAAAATTCAAAACATATCCAAAAGTCCCAAGAGTCTAGCATTCCCCTCAATATTTATCAAAATATCAAAACATCCATATCATCCATCTCTTGCATCATCATCATATCACCTTTCGATCCTCAAGATATCCTAAAATTTTCTCTTTTGTGCATAAAGTAAAGATTAATCCAAAGAATTAAGAGAGTCATCTCTCATATTCTTGATCCTTTTTTTTATGGTTCAAACTAGATCTCAATACAAGAAGAACATAAAAGCTGACAAAGAAACACCCGATTCAAGTGATCTAATCCAAACGAATGTCAAAATGAATCTAGTCGAATCAAGCAATCCTTTGACTATCTCATCATCATAGAATCCAAAAGAGGAAAACCAATGAGAAGATCTTACCCTTGGGATGTCACATGAATAAATAACTGAAATGCTCCAAAATTTGAAAAACCATAAAATCATCAGTGTCATGATGAGGCTTAACCCCTCACTATACATGCTTGAGCTAGCAAAACAAGGGAGAAAATTACCTTATGATTTCGACATGAGCACTATAGTGGAGACATCTTTACCCCCAATCTCATCCACCATCCCCATCTCATCTACACCCCCATCCCAAAACATTAGTCAAAACATTTCGCAAATCACAACATCTTTTTCTCCAACCCAAGCCAATGTCAATAAGGGAAATGCATTTCTTAATGCTATTCAAACACACCCCCTTGCTAATAATCAAGATTTGGATGAAAACACCATTTTGGAACAAAACATACCACAAAATACATTACATAAGTATGTTACTCTCACTTTCCATAATCCTAATGATCCATCATCATCATCCTTCTGCGCAACACCTCAAAATTCTCTCCTCACAAATTCGCAAGAAGAGGGTGACATGTTCGGACCTGAGGGCATCTTCGACACCACATCATTTTCTCAAGAACTCACACCCCTCGTATTTTCACCTTTTCCACCATTTCCATCATCATCCACACCACTCCTTGGCTTAGGGCTTCCCCCTTTACCAAGTATCAATCGAACCAACGTCCTGAATATCAATCAAAACATCACAAAATTTTTGTCATCGATATCATAACAACAGATGACAACTACACAAGCAATCACAACATCATCAACCACCCACCTAATGTCACAAAGCATGGTCTCTCAAGGACCAAACACACCAATAGCACCATTCACCACTCAAACCACCAAAATGATAACACCATTCACCACTCAAACCACAAACACGATAGCACCATCCACCACTCAAATCACCAACATGACATCACCTCTCACCACCACCACAAATTCCATTCCAAATCCACCACCACCCCCACCACCACCAACTTCTAGCATATCAAACCAATATAGCATGGCATTATAAGTAGCTCAACAAGCTGCTTTTCAAAGGGGATTCCTACAAGTGCAAAAGGAAAAAGCCACACAACTAGCTGCTCAGCAAGCCGCTCAAGCTGCACAAGCTTCCCAAGTAGCCCAAGCCACATTACAGGCACACCAAGCTACAGAATCCCAAGCATTATTGCAACAAGAACAACAACAAGCTAGTTAAGCTGTGCAAGCTGCTCAGGCAGCCCAAGCCACATTACAAGCACAAAAGGTTGCTTAAGCCCAAATTTTATTGCAACAAGCAGCACAAGCTCAAGCTCAAGCTCAGGAAAATGCCCAATATCAATCACAACAAGCACAAGCACAAGCACAACTTCTTGCACAAAAAAGGGAAACACAACTGCAAGCATATCAACAAGCAATAAAACAATATTAAGAGTAGAAAGAAGTAGCCTAATTGGAAGCCCAACAACAAGCGTTGTTGGAACAACAACAAGCAATCCTAGCGTAGCAACAACAAGAACAACAACAAGCATTGTTCGTACAATAGAAAGTGCAAGCATACCTAGCTCAGAAAAGTGTGCAAATACCATCAAACAACACACCAACCAACCCACCCATCCAACCCATGATCGAAACACCCCAAAACACCTTCATCCCACCCCCTGATCCACAAAATGATGTAACAACACAAATTAGGTTGCTCTCGCAACAAGTGCTCGATCTTCAATCAAGGAAAAGAACAAAAACTATAAGCAACTTGTGTCCCTATCCACTTGAAAGAAGCCTAGTGATGAAACCATTCCCCAAGGGATTTGAGATCCCCAAGTTTGACAAATATCGGGGGACGAGAAACCCTAAAGATTACATCAGGGAACTCCAGGTTCATTGCATGGAAGTCACATACGATGATACTTATCTAATGCGGCTATTTCCTAAGAGTTTGGCTAACCACGCTATGGAATGGTTCTCTCACCTACCTATAGAAATCATAGCATTCCATGAAATTATAGACGCATTCATTAAAAATTATGCATGCGACATTTCCATGGATGTCATTCTAGAAGAACTCTCAGCTCTGAAACAAGGTAAGGGTGAATCATTCGCTTCATTCCTACAACGATGGCGATCCAAGGCCAATAGGAGCAAGTGGACCATGCCCGAGGAATAATAAGTTTGCACCATTATATCCAACCTTGATGGCCTCTTGGAATTTCATCTCAAGGTACAAGGGATCACCACATATGACTAGTTGATCTCCAAGGTGCTCAGCATCGAACAAGCCCTTATGACTCAACCCATGTGATCAACTTCATACCCCGAACAACAAAACAACCGCCCACCATCCAATTACAATGATAAACCTCGCACGTGGGAAGGGAACAAAAATGTTACTAATGATGGTGTTGTTGACGCCAAGGTGGTCATTAGTGCCCCTCACCAAAATACACCCGCACCATAAATACAACACCAAAACAATCATCAGACAACACACCAACCAAACAACAATCTGACAATCAACAATCTCAATGATCAAAGGGGACCACCCCAATGGAATAAGAGTTATCCCAAGTGAAAGTACACCACTCTGGAGGAACCATTAGAAGTCATCATGAAGAAGCTGATAAAAGAAAAATCATCAAAGCACCCACATATGAGAATTACCAAGAACTGGATGTGAAACCTCCTTGGTATAATGAGAATCAACTTTGTGACTTCCATAAAATCAAAGGACATACCACGAACAGTTGTATGAGGCTAAAAAACATAATTCAAGATCTCATCAATCAAAGAATTATACACGTGGAACAACCAACAGGAAATCAAGATCTTAAGATATACACGAATCTGATGCCTAATCATGGCAACAAAGGGAATAACAATGATAAAGGGAAAGGAACCCACACAAACATACATCATGTGTATGAAATAGTCATTGCCTCCCTAGATGAAAACTACATGGTCATCACCATCAAAGGTGCCCATCCCGATTGTGGAGTCACCACAAGAGGTAGCAAAGTTACCATCACAGGATCATCCAATCCAAACAGAGTCCCTACATCTAGATCTGTCCCTAATGGATATAACGTCATTGATCAGCTCAAAAGAATGCTAACACAAATCTCTATCATGGAGTTGCTAAAAATCTCATCTGCCCATAGGAAAATCCTTGAGGAAGCGTTGGCTTCATCCACTATCCCTGCAGATCTTTATGCAGAACAATTCCAAGTTATGGTTGGAAATATAATTACACCAAATCTTCTCACATTCTTTGACCAGGATTTCCCCGCTCAACCATCTCACAACCATGCACTCCACTTAGAAGCCATAGTACACAAGAGCAAAGTCAAAAGGGTCTTGGTGGATGGAGGTGTGGGCTTGAATATTTGTTCTCTCAACCTCATCAAATAATTGAACATCTCAGAGTATCACAATAAGAGCATATTATGATCAAGAGAGAGTGTCCCAGGGCATGATCAAACTCCCTATTCAAGTAGGGCCTGCCATCATGGAAACCACTTGTCAGGTCTCGGACCTCAACTTGCTATATAACATCCTCCTAGGATGTCCATGGATTCATGCAATGAAAGTAGTAGCGTCAACTTTCCATCAATGTGTGAAATTCACACATGAGGGACAAGAAGTTACCATCCATGGAGATCTCGAACCCTTCTCCCATTGAAAAATTCTTGAAGAAAAGTACTATAAAATCCCCCAAGTACCAAAAAATGATGAGGGCCCATCCACACCATACATCAATCCCGCCACCCTCGCATCCACTTCTGCAATAGAGACACCTGCCACTCCCACCATTCCCACGATCTCTAACATTAAGGTCATCATCCAAGATAACGGTTGTGGAAATTACAAGCTCCCTAATAATGCTTTTGTGGTAGGTGAGTTACCACAATCTCCTAGATCACAAGGACGTTCACAAATAAATGAAGCCTCCACATCTCAAACATCTCTTGAAGACTATCCTAACGTTACAAGTTGAGGAGATCTCGGCCAAGAAGTTATTGAGGCAGATCCATCTCATATGCTATATAAAGATGAAAGACTAGCAACTAATTTACTAATGGATGACAGAAGCAAGGGTCTACAAATGATGCTCACAATGGGCTATGATAGAAATCAAAGACTTGGGAGAAACGACAATGGGCTTATAATACCCATCATGCCAGAGACGTGAGCAATAACAAATATTGGCCTTAGATGTACTCCTCTGAGTATAACCATACGTGGCCGAAGTGCTCCAGTTAGAATGGTTAATAATCCTCCTCAACCAACCCCAGCATAATTATGCTTACCAGTATATATAGGTCACGTCATAGATAACTTCACATTTGATATAACTGACGTCTATAGTAGTAGTGATGATGAGGATACCATGACCAACTTACCTAGGCTATTTGGGGATACCGCTCTTTGCATGATTAGCACCCTATCTTTTGAAACAAACCACCAAATTCAAGAAATATGCCTAGTATACCCCCAACTTATTGACTACGACCAACGAGGACCACCAGTTCTTGATACATTTGAAAATGATGAGGCGGTCTTGGAATTCATGGGACTGCGGGATAACATTCTATGTGGGGATCACAAAGCAAGGTTCATAATGGAGTTAGATACACATGCCTATTATGGTGAAACAATTGAATCCCTTAGTCACAAAAGTAAAAAATTAAGAATAATATCTAAGTCCTTGAGTGAAAACCACATTGTGCACACTCCAACTAGAAAAAAGTAAAAAGAAAGGACACATCCAATGGTGAAAACCTCTCTGAGGCACCCGAGGATGGGGGATTCAATCTTCCTTTCAGAGATCTTCATCAAGAAAAATCAGTAGTCTTGGCAGAAAAATGTAATCTGGTCAACCTAGGAACAGAGGAAACCCCACATATCACATTTCATGAGGACTCATTACTATCAGAGGAAAAAGATCTCCTAGCAGCCTTCCTAAGAGAAAGATAGATAAACTTTGCATGGAGTTATGCTGACATGCCAGGGCTTGATCTAGAGATCGTGGTTCACCACTTAGCAGTATATCAAGAAGCAAAACATGTTAAACAAAAGCTTCAAAAAATGCACCCTCAGATCACCCTATTAGTCAAAATGGAGCTAAAAAAGCTGTTAGATGTAGGATTCATTTGACCGATAGATTATCCAGAATGGATGCCAAACTTGGTACCTATTTCAAAACCTGATGGGAACATCAAAATCTACACATACTTCAGAGACTTGAATAAAGCATGTTCGAAAGATGGCTTCCCACTTCCAAACATTGACATGATCTTAGACATGACAACCAAACATGAAATGTTGTCACTAATGGATAGATTCTCAGGGTACAATCAGATCATGATAACTAAAGAGGACTAGCATAAAAAAAAATTCACTTGTCCATGGGGGACTTACTATTGGAATATGATGCCATTCAACTTAAAGTATGTAAGAGCAACATATCAAAGGTCCATGGCATTGATATTCCATGACATGATTCATAAGATGGTCAAAGATTATGTTGATGAAATTCTAGCTAATTCCAGAAAGAGAAAATATCACATAGCAACCTTAAGTGCCATTTTTGATAGGCTCGAAGAGTACAGGGTTAGATTAAACCCAAAGAAGTGCATCTTCGGCATACAATTGGGAAAATTACTAGGATATATAGTGTCAATGAGAGGTATCAAGGAAAATCCAACAAAGGTAAAAGCAATCCTTGAGATGGAGGCACCAAAAACATTAAAGCAATTGAGAGGTCTCCAAGGCAGACTCCAATCCATTCGAAGATTCATAGCACAGTTGGCAGAAAAACATAACCCATATTTTCACCTACTCCACAAGGGAGTAGCATACAAATGGAATACCAAGTATGAAGAGGAATTCAATAAAATCAAAGAATATCTACTAACACCACTAGTCTTAATGCCACCAATCCTAAAAAAACCATTGATTTTATACGTATCAGCAACAACAACATCCCTTGGAGCTCTCCTAGCTCAAGATGACGAAAATGGAACATAAAGAGTTATTTATTACATCAGTAGAACAATGGTTGGGCATGAACTAAATAATTCATTCATCAAGAAAGCATGCCTAGCAGTAGTGTTTCCATCACATAAATTCAAACATTACATGTTGGCACACAAAATAAAACTCATTGCCAAAATTGACCCTCTCAAGTACTTATTGTCAAAGGAAATGCTCACAGGAAGAATGGCCAAATGGGTGATGATACTATCATAACACGACATTGAATATGTGGAGCAGAAAGCAATCAAAGGCCAAGTCATCACAGATCAACTTGCAAAAGCAACAATCTATTCAGAGAATCCTCTTGTCTTAGAGTTTCTAGATGAATCTATTTTTAATCTCAACATAGTTGACCACTAGAAACTATACTTTGATGGATCATACACACAGCATGGATCAGGAGTCGATGTCTTCTTTATCACCCCACAAGGGGACTGCATAACAAGATCTTACAAACTGGAATTTTCGTGCACCAACAATATTGTGGAATACGAGGCTTTAACCATAAGTCTCAAAATAGTAGTGCAATGGAACATTATAGCTCTCAAAGTATATGAAGGATCTCAATTGATAATAAATCAAGTGAACGATGAATACCAGACCAAGGACGATGTTGGTTGTTTTCACAACTAACCAGCAGGTTTGAGCAAACACCTATGAGTTTTCCACACTCAATGCTTGAATGCTTGCTAGACAAGTGGCCAACTAACGAGATGCAAAACCTAGTTGTTGCATTCTCCTTCACTTCGGGCTCTGCAAGACCCAGGAGGGTGTTCCTTAAGCACACTTTGAGATTTCTTGTAAGCAACCAGTGCATACTCTTACAAGAGTTCAAATAAAACTAAGCAGATGCATTCTCGGGCATGGTTAAAATGTACACACTCATCCAAAAGATGGAAAATTGTTGGATAAGAGAGACAAATTAATAGAGAATGAAACTCAACACAAATATATCATTCATGGGACTTAGAAACATTAATTTGGATGATTGTTCTCAAGCAAGATAACTGAAATCCTAAAGACAAATAGCATATATCATATTAGTGCCATTATTCTTGGGTTAGGAGTCAAGACAATCTGCAAATAGAAGGAATGATTACTTGGACAAATAAAGCCTTTGCAAGATTAACCTTATTAATCCAACAACTAGTGATCAGACTCTTGAGACTGCTTATCAATTCCTTTGACCATGCAGAGAGACCTCTGAAATAATAAAAGCAATTTAACATGCTCCTTGAACATGAGCTACTATCAAGACAGACAATGTAACAAAGTATTACACAAGTTCATAAAATGATCCTTGATCAATTTCATTAACAATCTACCTACACAATACAAAGGAGAGACTGAAAGATCTAAACAAATACATTCATATTCTGGTGTGTCCAAGACCTTACATTTTACAAGCTGAAAACCCTAGAACTTGAATTTTGATAAAAATCTGATTCTATGACCGATGCTCTTTTTTTCATTCTAATTTCAATATCTGGTTGAAGACCTCTACAAATGATTCAAAATTTTCTTTTAAATAGTCCTGGGATCGCCATCCAGCCTAGAGCCACATCAACACGCCACATCAGACCCCAACTACATTGTGACCAATCAAAACTTTCGTTGTGACCTTCAACAACTTCTCTGGTCACATAAATGCCTCTGGTCAGGTTGCTACAGAAAAGACATTCCCACATGAATGAATCCAAGCAATCAATGTCAAAACCGCCGCTGAATCCAGTCGCCCATACTCGGGCCATGCCATCCTTGTCCCAGATCCGTCACCATGAATGCTAGCTTGGCGGGTCTAACAACCTTCCATCCATAGCCATGAATGCTCCAGGCCTTTCTGCGAGAACATAACATAAACCCTGAAACATGTGAAATTGAATCTGGGCCATCGATCGTCCATGATCAGATGGCCACCTTTTAAATCTCCTTTAGCCGTTGAAGCAGGCTACCACCGTCGGCAAGAGGCCAATGGGTTGTTGTAACATCCCAACGAAGTCCACATAGGATACCGAGTGCACCATTATTCATCATCAAAATAGTCGCTGAGACATTACCCTCACCATGCCGAAGGCAATTCAATCGCTTTCCCTGCGTGCCACTATTCATTGTAGTCGTTGTGACATACTCGGGTCAGTGAGATATCATATTGGCCACATAGTCCTTTCCCCAAGTGTTCCTCCTTCTCTTCGTATATCGCTGTGACATCTTGACCTTGGGGTGACATCCTAGAGATTTCACCAAGCTTCACCGAAGACATCATTTTCTTTCAAGTCGTTGTGATACTCCAATTGTTATATCAAAGCCTAGGAGTAGCCCCATGCCCTTCTTACATTTTGGTATAGCCAACCACAATCGCCGAGACACTATGTCGAAATCCATTTGTCATACCCAAAGCATATCTTTTACCCTTTTGTTATGTTGCCGTAAGCTTTTGCTTCTCTTGCTGAAGAGCACCTATGAATGTATATCGCTATAGCCTTTACCCCTCGGCAAGATGTTATGTAGAGAATTCCTTGCTTCACCAAAAATCATTCGAGGTCATTCACATTCACCAAGAAAAAATGGTTTTCTCGCTGATAGAGTCCACCTATCTCCATAACATGAAATCCTCGGTGAGACGCTATGTAGAGTGAAAATTTATACCGAAATAGCCGAGCATGTTAGGTCGCGGAGAGAAGAGAGAACTCCTGCCGAGTGCCACTTTAAATCATGTCGGCAAGACCCGACCCCTTCGCCAAAACCTCCCGCCGCAATACAAAACATATGCTGATAGAATACAAAATGCACCTATCGCCGAGACATCAGAAACTCGACAAGAGGCCAGCCCAATAGCTAGAAGATATGTCGATAAGGGTTCCCGCCGTCGCCACAACAAGAGGAATGTCTCGCCGACAACCTGCAACAAAGAATAGTGGAACATACACAGGTCGGTGAGACAATTGGGTACCTATGCCGACATGAACCAGAATGAAATATATGCACGACATAATGGATTCAAATGGATCACACGATAGAAAATGAGTGAGGCAATATGAGGAAGGGACAATATGCTAATGACAAGGGCTCAATTTGAACACTCATGGATGCAATTGATTATGAAAATTTGCAAAATTTTATTGTTTAAACAGAACCAGAGGGAGAAACACCCACCAGAAGTGAATTCAAACACGCTGAGCTAAAACCTTGTGGGAGCCCACTAGTCCCACATGCCAAAATGAGAAACACCCCATAGCTAAAGTTTTATCATAAAAAAAAATAGAGTACACAACTAGACAATGAGAGAACCAGAAATGGTACTAACATAGGCTCCAGTTGGGGGATGTATGCCCATAGTGGGCATAGCAAGAATTCACATCACTGGGAGAGTAGACCAGATAGAAAAGACCAAAACCAATGAGGAACTGGCCTAGATAGAGCCAGTAGACACAAAGAAGAAAACAAAATGGAAAGCAAACCCTAAGCTACTGTTCATAAAAAAAAGATACCTCAAGAGAAGTACAACTTCAAGAACTGTCCATGAACTGGCAGTTCAAGAATCTCACCTGTCATAGTTTGGAGAAAATATGAATCTTCTCCCCATTTATCGCTGATCACGAACGGGCCTAACCAAATGGCATCAAACTTGCCATCTTTCCCTTTGTCTTCTAATCTGGCATTCCACAATAAGACTAAATCTCCCTTCTCAAATTTCCTTGCTGATGTCCTTTTGTCATACAAATTCTTCACTTGCATTTGCAACTTGGCATTTCTCCTTTGAGCATCCCTTCTAGTCTCATCTAGCTCTGTGAGAGCATCCATTCTCAATTGCATCTCGTTGTCAACTTCATCGTCATATACTTGAATAAACTTGTACATCTCCATGAAGTTATTTTGGGCAACCTTGCATTTATGCCATAGACCAAGTCAAATGGGGCACAACCGATTGCCTTCTTCACAGTCACCCTGTCTTCCCAGACAGCCAATTTCAACTGAGAATCTCACGCTCTCTTATTCTGATCCAAGATTCTCTTGATGATCTTCATTAAGCTCTTATTGCTTGATTCAGCTTGTCCATTTCCTTGTGGGTGATATGGTGATGAATAAGAAATTTGTATACCATATCTTTCACAAAACTTAGTATACTCTTTAGACCTGAAACACATAGCATTGTCTGATACAATTCTTTTTGGGCATCCAAACCTTGTCAAAATGTTATTTATCAAGAAATCAATCACCACCTTGCTGGTTGCTTTCTTTGTTGGGATTGCTTCCACCCACTTAGTAAAATAATCAGTGGCTACCAATATCTAGGAGTGGCCTCCACTAGATTTGCATGATATCTCACCTATGAAGTCAATGCCCCAAGTTTGAAATGGAGACTGTACTGCAATTGGTCTAAGAGGAAGGTTACCAGAAAATTTTAACTTACCAGAAAAATGCTGACAAGCATCACATGTCTTCACAAACTGATGTGCATCTTTAAATATAGTAGGCCACCAAAAACCGGCCCTCATCACCTTGTGTGCAGTTGTCTTGGCCATGTAATGTCTACCACAAAATCCACCATGCATCTCCCCTAGAAGTTCTAATGCCTGATTCTGATCAACGCATTTCAGCATGACTCCTCTACTTCTCCACCACAAATTTCCTTGTATGATAACATATCTGATAGCGTGTAACTTCAATGTCCTCTTCTAATTTTCGTTCAGGTCATTAAGGCACTTCATCCTCTGCAGATAATAGATCACATTCTTATACCACTCAGAGTGTTCCATATCACATATGTTCGATCTATTTTCCTCTCCCAATGAGTTTATTTGATTTGCTTCCAAATTGGTCTAGGCCATAAGCTTGGCCAATCCTTGTCCTCTCACCAACTTAGTGATTTGGACCTCAATGTTCAACTCTTGAATTCTATTAATCCATCTGCATCTCCTTCCTGACACTTCCTGCTATGTGAAAATGTCTTTGGCAACTGCACTAGGCACATACGCAACTATGACAACTCCCATTAAGTAAGGCCTGAAAGCTTTGACAACCTTGACTAGTGCATATGCCTGTTTCTCATTTATGTCATACTTCAATTTTGCAGCTTGTAAAGACTTACTGAAGAAGGCTATGGGCTGCTCAAAACCATTATCATTTTTCTGTAACAACACCCTTGCTATAGTGTGGAAAGAAGAAAAGGTGAACAACTGGAAAGGCTTTGAATAGTCGGGTGTCTTCAACATAGGAGAATTCTTGATTGCCTCCTTAATAGCTTGAAAAGCCTTTAAGGGCTCTTCTGACCAGACTATGCTCTCATTCTTCTTTAGCATTTTGGAGATAGGTCTGCTGATTTCTGCAAAGTTAGTGACAAACCTTCTCAAGAAGTTTATTTGACCGAAGAAATATTGTACTCCCTTGACATTCTTTGGTGGTTGGATCTTATCAATGGCTGCTATCCTTTCTGGATCAATTTTGATGCCATCTTTTGAGACAATGTGCCCTAGTAACTTGCCCTCTTTAACCCCAAAGGCACATTTCTTGGGATTAAGGGAAATACCATATTCCAAAGCTCTGACAAAGATCTTCTCCAAGTGAGATAAATGGCCCTCTTCTTTCTTGCTGTGAGCAGTCAAATCATCTTGGTAGACAACAAGGAATAGGTCTAAAAAATCTGCAAAGGCCACATCCATGGCTCTTTGAAAAGTGGCACCAGCATTAATTAAGCCAAAAGGCATTCTCACATAGACATAAGTTCCCCAGGGTGTGGTGAACATTGTCTTGTACTGCTCTGATTCTTTCACCATGACTTGGTTGTAACCAGAGAATCCATCCATCATGGACATCAATTCACATCCAGTCACTTTCTGCAGCATAGCCTCCATGTTTGGGAGTGGATAGTTGTCTTTCAATGATGCAATATTTAAATTTCTGAAATCCACACACAACCTGAGATCACCATTCTTTTTTCTTACAGGAACCAGGTTTGACACCCATGATGAGTGCCTTATAGGCTTAATAATCCCTGCATCACTCAATTTTGTTAGTTCTTCCTTCATCTTGGATCTCAAGGTTGGATTGATAGGCCTTTGCTTTTGCCTGAATGGTCTCACATCAGGTTTCAGGGGAATTTCATGCTAGAATAAATCTTCCCTATAAGCCTTCAAGTCATCATAAGACTAGGAAAACACATGCCTATATTTCCTCAATAGGGTAATCAGCATCTTCCGTACATGAGGCTTCATCTTTTTTCCTATGTAGACCTTCTTTGGTGCACTATCAGTCCCTAGATTAATTTCTTCTAGGTCTTCCTTATGGGTAGCTGCTTGTCTTGTATTGGACTTGTCTGGTCCTTCAAAAATTCTTTCCAGTGCTACCAGTCCTTTTGGGATTTTGTTGCTCTTCAGTTGAATTACTTCATTCCCAAACAAGGTCTCTCTACCATTTTCTTCTATCACATATGAGCCAAAATCAATCTCCTGATGCTCATATTGGTCTACACAGTGTAGGAATCTCAAGATATCATTGTCATCTTGAAAAACCCGCCAATTGCAAATGTTATCAGGCATTGCAGGCCTAGTTTGTACCTCAATACTAGAAATGCCATTAAAGGTCACTTCATCCAGTTTAACAACAATATTGGCCAGCAAGTCAGCCTTGGCATTTTTACCTCTTTCTACCCAATCTATTCCAAAGGCATCAAATGCCTCAATGGTATCCCACACTTCATTCCTATATTGCCTCAAGCGCTTATCTTTAGTGATAAATCTAGACCTGACTTGAGAGATTACTAACTCTGAGTCACCAAATACCCTTAATGATTTTATACCATGTTTAGAGGCAATTTTCAGGCCAAGCAACAAGGCTTCATATTCAGCTATATTTTTTGTACATGCAAATTGGAGTAGAAAGGAATACTTAAAAGTCTTACCTTATGGTGATACCAACAAGACACCAGCACTTGAGCCATCCTTGGAGCAAGCTCCATCAAAGTACATGGTCCAAATTGATTCCTCTAAAGTAGTGTGCATGATCTCTTTGACTATTGGTACTGACTTGGTCTCTCCATCCTCTTGTTCTGCTTCCTCTACTCAAAAGGTATCCATATCAGTGTCAACAAAGTTGATGAGTGGAGGTTCTTCTATTTTATCAGCAGATTCAATCATATGTTTGCACCTTGACTCCCGGGAAATTTTAACATCCTTCTGATCGATTGAAAAAGTGGCAAAGGATAAATCACATTGTATACTTCCTCCCATAGAAGCACACCATTTCCTTGAGAGAAACATTCCATAGGCTGGAGGGATATCAGCTACTGTAACACTCATGAAAAATTCCTTCTCAGGGCAAGCTGCCAGTCTATATGATACTTCATTTATGATTCCAATCATAGGGATCTCCCTTGAGTCCATAGCATAGCACTTTCCATAAGTGCTATCCACCTTTAAGCCCATTTCCTCCATGATTTTGATAGGCATCACATTATTTGAGGTACCTGAATCAATCATACAATTTCTGAGCAAGTTTCCATTGATAATCAGGCTCAAAAAGAAGAGGTTGACCAGATCAAGGTTAGCAGTGATTGTAGTTCCTAGATAGACTTTAGGATTCTCATCTACATTCAGTCCAGCTGCATCATCCTTCACCTGGCTTGCACTGGTTTCAGGTATTTGAGCTTCCATTTTGGGTTGATTGTCCCTAGCAATGCTCTTGATGACTACCATTGTTTTATGCTTATGGTCATCAATCCTCATCATCTCAAGAAGTAGGACTGTGACCCTTATCTGAGATAGGACCTGAAACATGTCAACTGGTGCATAACTTGGAATCTCTGGGAATATAACTTCATGTGAAGTCAGTGCATCTATTTTCTTACCATCACTTTGATTTGCAGTCCTTACTTCTTTCATCTTTTTATTTGATGAAGTTGCTTCACTGGTTATGTTAGCTTTGTCATTCTTTTTAGCCCAAATTCGTATTTCTTTGACTTCCTTAGCTTTGGTACTAGTTTTTGTGTTTTCAGCTCTAGTCCCTTTAGGATCAGTATCACCTTCTTTAATGAATATTCCCCCTTGGTGAATTGGATTAGCCTTTACCACCCTATTTTTGAGGTGAATATCATTTCTAGCCCGAGCTTTGGTGGCCAATGCAACTGCATACCTTTCTATCTCTCCATTAGAAGGTCTCCTCAAAGAAATGCCACAGGTTTCAAGGTTGTAAGCAGTAAACTGATCATCTCCTTCTCCATCAGAAAGTACTTGCTACTGATGAAGAAGACCTTCTTGTCTTTGCATATCTGTCTCATTTGCATCAGCACCACAGAGAGGAATATTCCTCATACTCCAAATCTGACTTGGTCATGAACACATTCGAAGTCTCATTAGGGTTGCCAGGATAATCACCCTCCTCATAACTTCCTTTCTTTTCTTCCACTACCTTGGCTGCAATAGCACACTAATGTGAGGAGTGTGGCATTTCACAGGCATCACACCATGGCAAATCATCTACCATGTTTGAGGTATTCTTCTGTAATGGATCAGGTACTCCATGGAAGTTCCTTTGATTATTGGGAATAGGCTTCCTATTATTCTAGTTGGTGTGGTATGGGTAGTCTTGTAGCCTTGGGGGCCTTTCATTTCTCTGAAATTGGGGCCTCTCAGACTTTGCTTGCTTCTATAGTAGGTTCAAAACTTGATCCCATTTGTCATCTGGTGCTGCATCTTTGACCCCTTTCTCATTTGACGGCTTTGCAGCTTTGGCAAGCCTAGGATCATCTCTCCTACTCATCTTACCAAATGCTCTTCTATTATTTTCAATGTTTACAGTAATCTTGCAAGCCTCTTGCAGGGATTGTGGGTCTTTGTCTCTAAGCAAGTAGCACATCTTGGTGTCATATGCATTACAGTAAGTCACCAAACATGCTCTTTCATTTGGTCGGAGGAAACCAGGGACCTTAGCCATTGCTTTCTTGAATCTTGCATTAAATTCAGTAGCCATTTCATTATGTCCCTTTGTGATGTTATTAAAATCATGCAGCCTGAACCTTGGATCAGTCTGGTCTCCATAATGTTCTCTAAAAATTCTGAAGGAGTTCTTAGAATCAATGCTTAAATCAAGCAATCTTTTGTACCAGTCTCTTGCATCCTCTGTCAGAGATTACATGAAATATTTTATGGCTACATCCTCATCCCATAGCTCAAAGTCTTCTAAAAAACTTTGGAAAGCCTTAAGGTGATCCTCACCACTGATAGCATTATTGCCTGCAAAATTTGGCACATGTTTCCTAGCATTATTAGGTATAGGGTTTGGGTAACCAGAGATATTATAAAAACATAACTGCCTGCATCTGTCAGTATGAATCACTCTTCTTCCCATAGGTCTTCTTTCTTCACCTTGGGTATCACTGTCCCTCTGTCTCTCATCTTCATGACCTGATTGTCGACCTTGGGGCTCTTGTAGATTAACAAAATGGACAACCTTTTCATGACCTCTAGGGGGTGGATTAGAACTAGCAGGGGTATCCATGGGGGAACTTCTGTTACCAACACTAGGACTTGAAAAGACAGCATGACCAGATGTATTATAAGCATCAGGGACAGGGTCCCTCAAAGTAGATTCTAGAAAACTAAGCTTCCTCTTCATCTCTTTGTTCGCTGCAAGCAACTCCATCTCCCTTGTCTTTCTCTCCAACTCCTCATTTTCTCTCATTAGCTTATCAAAAAGTGAGGCAGTGTTATTTTGATCTGTGTTCTTCTCAGCACTTCCTTCATTTATCCTTACTCCTTCATTTCCTCTCTTTTCTTGCATAGGATGCTTACCTTTGTCCACATTTTGAGGTTGTTTACTGGTATTCCTAGGAGAAGGAACAGCATGTTCCTCAACTCTATCACTTTGAGGTTTATTTGTAATCTTATTAACTAGGGGGTCAGACAGGATCCTTCCTAAAGTTTCTGGCAATACCAGGGTATCCTCCTCATTTTGTTGGGCTGCCAATCTATCCATGACTTCCATCTCTTTAACTCTTCTACATAGCTCATCCCTCTGATCCATAGCATCTCTTATCTTTTTCTCTTTTGTTGCTTCTCTATGTTTCCTACTCTCATTTAGTGCAGCAATTTGCTGATTAAGTCTTTGTATATCATCAGAGATCTCATCCTTATCAGGTAATGTAGACTCTCTATCAGAAGTTGTACTAGCGGTTTGGTATAGATGCGGGTTGTGGGAATAGTCATCCCTAGTGGATGAATCATTTGGGACAAAGGTAGCCCTGAGAGGTGTGGGAGTGGGACATTCTATGGTCCTAGCATGCCGGGTATTCCTATTATTCCTTTGGAATCTACCCCTTCCCCTTTGTTGCATGGGATTTTGGCCATGATTTGATGAATATTCATTTACAATATTTTTCATATGCACTTCCCCTCTCTCATTGAATACATTATCATCTAAATCTACCAAATCTCTTTCACTTTGTGAACCGAAATGAGAAGAAACTTGATGTTCAGGGGTGGGATGCGGTGTAGACATACCTTTTTGTGCTGGTTTTGCCTTCACCCATTTGCATTTGTTTCTAGGAAACTCTTCTTCCAATTCCTGCTTTGGATGGTTTCTATAATAACCTCGTGTTTTCCTCATTTGAACTGGGATTCCTTCAGCCTTCTTGACTCTCTTTGAATTTCTGCTCCAAACTTCTTCTATATCTATAAATATTGGTTTGCACTGGTACAAAGACTTCAGAGTCGCCACCCAAGCTTATTGGGATAGATGAGTAGCAATGGTGTTACTTTTTTTTGGAATACAACAAGACTTTCAGAGCTTGGTAACTACAACTTGACAACAATAAGACTAAGAATCACTCAGGAATATAAACACAAAGGCAAGGAAAAAAGCTATGCTTGATCAATGTTCTCAAATGATTGACTCTATGAACAAACTGTGGGATAAAACACCTTGGAGATTCTATTCAATATGAAACATAGGTCCCCAACAGAGTCCCCAATCTATTAGTTGTTTTCACAACTAACCAGCAGGTCTGAGTAAACACTTATGAGTTTGCCACACTCAATGCTTGAATGCTTGCTAGACAAGTGGCCAACTAACAAGATGCAAAACCTAGTTGTTGCATTCTCCTTCACTTCAGGCTCTGCAAGACCTAGGAGGGTGTTCCTTAAGCACACTTTGAGATTTCTTGTAAGCAACCAGTGCATACTCTTACAAGACTTCAAATAAAACTAAGCAGATGCATTATCGGGCATGGTTAAAATGTACACACTCATCCAAGAGATGGAAAATTGTTTGATAAGAGAGACAAATTAACAGAGAATGAAACACAACACAAATATATCATTCATGGGACTTAGAAACATTAATTTGGATGATTGTTCTCAAGCAAGATAACTGAAATCCTAAAGACAAATAGCATATATCAGATTAGTGCCATTATTCTTGGGTTAGGAGTCAAGACAATCTGCAAATAGAAGGAATGATTACTTGGACAAATAAAGCCTTTGCAAGATTAACCTTATTAATCCAACAACTAGTGATCAGACTCTTGAGACTGCTTATCAATTCCTTTGACCATGCAGAGAGACCTCTGAAATAATAAAAGCAATTTAACATGCTCCTTGAACATGAGCTACTATCAAGACAGACAATGTAACAAAGTATTACACAAGTTCATAAAATGATCCTTGATCAATTTCATTAACAATCTACCTACACAATACAAAGGAGAGACTGAAAGATCTAAACAAATACATTCATATTCTGGTGTGTCCAAGACCTTACAATTTACAAGCTGAAAACCCCATACCTTGAATTCTGATAAAAATCTGATTCTGTGACTGATGCTCTTTTTTTCATTTTGATTTCAATATCTGGCTGAAGACCTCTATAAATGATTCAAAATTTTCTTTTAAATAGTCCTGGGATCACCATCCAACCCAGAGCCACATCAACACGCCACATTAGACCCCAACTGCATTGTGACCAATCAAAAATCTCACTGTGACCTTCAACAACTTCTATGGTCACATAAATGCCTCTGGTTGGGTTGCTGCAGAAAAGACATTCCCGCACGAATGAAGCCAGGCAATCAATGTCAAAACTGCCACTGAATCTGGGGGCCCATACTCAGGCCATGCCATCCTTGTCCTAGGTCCATCGCCATGAATGTTGTCTCGGCGGGTCCAACAACCTTCCATCCATAGCCATGAATGCTCCAGGCCTTTGCATGCGAACATAATAGAAACCCTGAAACATGTGAAATTGAATCTATGTCGTCGATCATCCATGATCAGATGACCGACTTTTAAATCTCCATTAGCTATTGAAGTAGGCTACCACCATCAGCAAGAGGCCAGCGGGTCAGTGTAACATCCCAGCAAAGTCCACATAGGATACTGAGTGCACCATTATTCATCATTGAAACAGTCGCTGAGACATTACCCTCACCATGCTGAAGGCAATTCAATAGCTTTCCCTGCGTGCCTCTGTTCATCACAGTCGCTGTGACATACTCGAGTTGGTGAGATATCATATTGACCACATAGTCCATTCCCTGAGCATTCCTCCTTCTCTTCATATATCGCTATGACATCTTGACCTCGGGGTGACATCCTAGAGATTTCACCAAGCTTCACCGAAGACATCATTTTATTTCAAGTCACTGTGATACTCCAATTGTTATATCAAAGCCTAGGAGTAGCCCCATGCTGTTCTTACATTTCGATATAGCCAACCACAATCGCTGAGACACTATGTCAAAAGCCATTTGTCATACCGAAAGCATATCTTTTACCCTTTTGTTATGTCGCTGTAACCTTTTGTTTCTCTTGCCGAGGAGCACCTATCATGTGTATCGCTATAGCCTTTACCCCTCAGCAAGACGTTATGTAGAGAACTCCTTGCTTCACCAAAAATCATCTGAGGTCATTCACATTCACCAAGACAAAATGGTTTTATCGCCAACAGAGTCCACCTATCGCCATAACATGAAATCCTTGGTGAGACGCTATGTAGAGTGAAAAGTTATGCCGAAACAACCGAGCATGTTAGGTCACCGAGAGAAGAGAGAACTCCTGCCCAGTGCCACTTTAAATCATGTTAGCAAGACTTGACCCCTTTGCCAAGACCTCCTGCCACAATACAAAACATATGCCGATAGAATACAAAATGCAGCTGTCGCTGAGACATCAGAAACTCGGTAAGAGGCTAGCCCAATAGCCAAAAGATACATTGATAAGGGTTCATGCTGTCACCACAACAAGAGGAATGTCTCACTGACAACCTGCAACAAAGAATAGTGGAACATACACAGGTCGGGGAGACAATTGGGTACCTATGCCAACATGAACCAGAATGAAATATATGCATGACACAATGGATTCAGATGGATCACACGATAGAAAATGAGTGATGCAATATGAGGAAGGGACAATATGCTAATGACAAGGGCTCAATTTGAACATGGATGCAATTGATTATGAAAATTTGCAAAATTGTATAGTTCAAATAGAACCAGAGGGAGAAACACCCACTAGAAGTGAATTCAAACATGCTGAGCTCAACCCTCGTGGGATCCCACTTGTCCCACGTGCCAAAATGAGAAACACCCCATAGCTAAAGTTTTATCATAAAAAAATAGAGTACACAACTAGACAATGAGAGAACCAGAAATGGCACTAACAGACGACAAGCTCACTCCATACAAGAAATTGGTGGAGACCCTCAAAGAATCCTTTATCAAAATAACATTTGAATAGATTCGTAGAACCAACAACAAAGTAGCAGAGGCCATGGCAACAATTGGATCCTTATGGATATCCCCCACAATGTTCCAAAATACCAATTCCTGATAGAGAAGCTTCTCATAACTACATTCGAGGTACCAGAATCAGAATTTGTGTGCAAAATCATTGGTCCCAACGATCCTTGGTATCACGACATTTACACATACCTTCGAATAAGAGTCGTACCCATCGACATACCCTCAAACCTAAAACAAACCTTTGTAAAAAAGGAATCTACATTTTTCATCCTAGGAGATACCCTATATCATAGAAGCATAGAAGGAACCCTACTTCACTACTTAAATGTTGAGGAGGCATTAACCGCTCTAACTAAAGTACATAATAGTATCTATGGTTCACACTCAAGTGGAATGAACATAGCCAAGTAACTGCTGAGGATGGGGTATTATTGGCCCACAATGGAAAGAGAGGCACATGACTATGCCAAAAGGTGTCTACAATGTTAGCAACATGGGGACCTCATCCATGCTCCAGCTCAAGAGCTTCATCCTATCATCACACCATGGCCATTTTCGTAGTGGGGACTCGATATCATTGGAAAAATCACACCCACCTCATCTAACGGCCACAAATTCATCATAACCACAACAGAGTACTTTACTAAGTGGGTGGAAGCCATACCCATGATGTATATAACTGGGAAGCAGATTTCAAAGTTCATCCTAAACTATCCCTCCCTCTAGGCCTATTAAACTAACATCCGCACACCCACCGATGCGACCCCTTTCTCCCTGGTCTACGAATCAGAAGCAATACTCCCCATTGAGATCGAGATCCCATCACTCAAGATATCACTGCAAAACCTCATCACAGATGAAGAGTACCAAGTGTCAAGATTGAATGAGCTGGAGCTACTAGATGAGTGACAAGTAGATGCTTTGAATCATTTGCAAGTCTATTAGAACAGACTCAAAAGGAGTTATAATAAGAAAATCAGAAGTAGGACTTTCCAAGTCGGAGAACTGGTATTAAAGGAGAATCAGAAGAATGTCCCAAACCCAAGCAACAAAGAAAAATTTGAACCCAATTGGTTGGGACCATTTGCTATCATAGAAAGTTACAATTCAAGGGCATATCAGTTATCAACACCTGAAGGGGAACCTCTGCAAAAGCCCATGAATAGCTCTCATCTTAAAAAAATTTATGCCTAAATCTTTCAAGGTATAGAATCAAAAATCCAAAAAAAATCAGAAAATGTCCTTAAAAAATGGCTACCTTGGTGAAAAACCTGGTAAATAGGCATCTTGGTAGCAACAAAAAAAAGCAAAAAAGAAAAAAATCTAAAAAAATCAAAAAAAAAGGATTGAAAATAGTAAAGAGAAAAATCGTCCTCTAGTGAAAACCACTTTGGTGGCACTTTTGACAAGTACCTTGGTGAAAACCTGGCAAACAGGTGCCTTATGTAAATAAGCACTTTCCATCCACCAGGATCTTTATGACTTGTTCTGCATCATCCATCCATCATGTTTCCATCATCCATCATGGTTGGATCTCCATCAATCACTCATCCACTGACATCTGCATCAGAGCTCGGTCCTGTGTTCATATCATGATCCCTCTTAGTACTACTCGGCCCATCCTCAAGGCCAGTTTGTCCTGCCTTTATCAGAGTAGTCTATTGCATCACATTGGGGGCATGTTCTCATTAGATCGGATTCGTGTATATCCTCAAACTCCTAAAACATCAGAAAATCCAAAATCATCAAAAACTGAAAAAATCCAAAAACAACAAAATATCAAAAAATCCAAAAAACATATCAAAATCCCAAAACGTGTCAAAAAGTAGGTCAAAAAGTCAAAAATCAAAGTCATCTTGTTAAACTATGGGTCTTTGAGCCTTGAACGTAGGCAAGGTTGATCTTTGATCATCCCCCGAGACACTTAGATTAGTCCTTTAGGAATCTGTCATAATAAACTAACATCTCATCATGTATATCATCATCTATAAATTGGTCAACTCGTCAATCAAACTACGTGGTCTCTACGTGTATAATGTAGGCAAGGCTAATCTATTGATCAGCCCCCAAGGTCCCTAGGATAAGTCTTTCGGTCAAAATCTCGAAAAACCCGAAAACATTGGAAAATTCAAAAAAATCAAAACATTTGAAAATCTCAAAAAATAACAAAATATAGCCTCAAAACATCTCAAAGATCAAAAACATCCAGATATTTGAAAAAATCCATCCATCCCATCTCACTTGCACTCGCAATAACATCACTCATAATAAACAATCACCATCCTCAATCTTTGGTAAGAAAATCAAAAACAAGTCTAGCCGGTCAAAAGTGAAAACTCAAAGCATCAAGTCTTAGGTCTAAGTCAGTGCATAAACAAGTTGGTCAACTCTTTGTGTTGATAACTTATCATCCAATTGGTTCCATATCAATCATTTGAAAGAACACTTTGGATAAATGAAATGGCATGCCGCCATCCACTAACATGTCCTAGGATGAATCCTTCCTACAATGGGCATTATCTTTTGGCAATAGTTTTGGTTCTTATCCTTAGAAAAAAAAGAAAAAAGAAAAAAACACATCCCCTTTTGGTTAGCGGTATTGAAGAACATTAGCTTGTTTGTTTGCTTTATCTTTATCTTTTGACTTATCTTATTGCACTCTTTCCAAGGACTTCTCAATGATATCCGAAGAAAGGATTTAGAGAAATAGGAATGGGAGAACGATCATTATCTTTTGTCTGTTGTGCTCGTTGGACGTTCTTGTAATATAACCTTGGCAAATACTTGCTTTGTTAGGTATGTATGGAGGAGGTTTTGGGCAACTTGTTGACTATTGTATTGATAGGTTATACCTGTCTGTGTTTTGGTCTGAGGTGTTTTGAATTTCTAAAGTGCATCCTAGCAAGGATTTTGTATGTCAGGTGTGAACAAGGATACTCCTATTTGCTTGTCAAGTCAAAGTACATCACACTAGGTACAACGCCATCTCAGTTTTCTATACCTTGATGCATCATACCACGTGTGTTATCAAACATAAGGAAAATGGACTTTTGAAAATCCTAATTCCTCGGTAAGAAATCATCATCATTTTTGCATATCCATCATCTTGTGTCTTGTTGAATTGACTTCTTTTCTTTCATCTCTTCTTGCTCATCATGCTAACAAGGTACTATGACATTTGATCATCATCACCATCATCATTGTCATCGATCTTGCATCCATAAATCATTAGCATATTGCATCAACATATCATATAGCAAACACATGCATTTTCATCATCATATAAACATGTCATCATATGAATTCTTCATAGATTAGCACATCCATTTTCATTACATTGCATCCATTTTTTTCACCACATTGCATTCATCACATAAATCATCGCATAACATTCATTTGCATAAACATTTCATAACCATTTCACATTACCACCTACTGTATAATCATACATGTAATGGGTACATAAGCATCATAAAGTCATCTCACGCATTAGGTTCATTTTGCATAAAACATCATCATATCATTGCATATAGTACATCACATTAAAATGCATCACATACATACATTTAACATGTTTAGGATAATATAGATTTGTTATTCTAAGCATCTTAGAAAACCATCCCATTTGCATCATCATATAAAACACAACCATTGCATTCACATTGCATTATATCATCGACTAATCATCCATGTCATCTCATAAATAGCATCACAATCATTTTTTGCATTTCATTACATAAATCATTCTACATTAGCATAAATAGAAACATAAAAATCCATTACATGCAAAGCATACATCCATCCATAATCATTTCATATATAAGCATGATTCACATCATTTCGTGTGTACACCATAGATCATTTCCATATCATTTGACATATTCCATATAGCATATTGCATATCATATCATTTTGCATCATTACACATCACATAAATACATCTACATAACATAGGTCAACAACATAATATAGATTTGTTAGTCATAATCATTGCATAATGCATATATCATCAAAAATAAATGCATCCATAAAAGCATCAAATAACATCATTGCACAACATATAGAAATAGAATCATCCATCCATGCATAAATAAATGATACACATCACATCACATCATAATCAAATTCATCAGCTCATATATATCATCAGTAATGTAACTGTCATAGTACAAAATAATCGGATCACTATACATTTGTGTCATTCAGTACAAAAAGGCCCATCGGGCTACAAAAAGGAGCCCATAAGGCACAAAACAATTATCATCTCGATCAAGGTCTACCCCCTGTATGCTGCCCTCACCCCTATCACCGTGACCCTCTGCTGGTTTGTGGTTGGTCCATTGCAAGTACTCTGGGACCCGTGCTGCTCTAGTTACGGCCTCATGATAATGCATCCGATAGTACTTGGCCTCTCAGACAACATCCCTATAGGACTTAATGGACATTGTAACTTGAGAGGAGGAGGCTACCATACTCTCCAACTACTGTCTCCAGCCTAGCTCTATGGCTGCTTGTAACTCTACAGCCTATCTCTGTTGTATGGCCTTATCCCTCTCAGCCCGTGCTTGATCTCTCTCCCCTATCAGAGTCTGCACTTGGGCCTGCAGCTATGAAATTAATATATCTCGAGGATCCATCTACCCTGTTGGATGCCCTATTGGCTATTCTCATGGAGGTTGTACCAGAGGCTGATCCTCGCCCCTAGCCCGTGGTGGTACACCTACTGGTACCTGTTGCTAGTCCTACATCTGTACATCAACCTAATCTGGCTGCACTGGGGGGCCTAACTAGCTAGTCCTATCGTCCACCATCCCTCCGTTCTCGTCCTCCCCCTCTACCTCTCACTCTTTGCTGATTGGGGACTACTCCTAGAATAGTCAAATGTAGGGGAGGCTGGAACCAATCCCTGTATGCCTATGTCATGCCTAGATCTATAGGCCCCTGATCATAAGCCCATGGTTGAGCTACTAACTGCCTAAAACTGTCGACAGCCTATGAGGCAGGAATATACTGCCCACATGAAACTTGTGACATGGTGCGGGTGAAGACAACCACATAATCATTTTTGGGATGATCCTAGGGCTCACCAAATTGACGTTGCATGCGCTCAGGAAAATATCTCTCGATCATGGTATGCTCGCACCCCTACATGAAGTGGTCCTGGTGGGCATAGAAAATCTGATGAGGATCGTCAGCCCATCTAGGCCGACCAAGGTACGAACACCATATGAATACGTGCATCTTGTCCAGGACCCTCCTCCAGTAAGGAATCCCATGCTCGCCTGTGTGTGTGAAGGACACACCGCCTCTATAGCGCCATATGAGGGGATCATCGGCCCCCATCAGAACTGTAACAATCCATGGCCGAAGGACAACAATGTGCTCCCATGCACATATATGAAGAAGAGTCACGTCTGCTCTGAGTGCTATGTCGTCGAGGTAGACGTACTCATGAAGATCTATGTATAAACATGCAAGAAGAACTGACCCCCAAGCAAAGCAGACTGGTCTATCACAAACCATGCACTCCCAACAAAGTCCCCAACTAGGAATGAAATACTGGCCTCGTCTATTTGGGGCAATGAGACCTGAAATAACTGCTACAACAACCAAGTGGAAGGGAGGTGCTAGGATCCTATGTCATTTGAGCTCGATCTGCCCCTCATAAATGATGATATCCTCTGTGGCGAGGACTGTGTGGTAGGCATCCCGCCCCTCATCAATATAAAAAATGACACGCCGACCATGAATCGACAATCATAAGATACACCAAATGTCCTCCAAGGCGATGGTGGCCTCGCCAGTGGGAAGGTGGAATGAAGAGGTCTCATTGTGCCATCTCTTGGAAAGCACTGACAACATCCTGAAGTGTGTATGAATGGGCATTGCGCAAGCGATGTACCACAACCCCATGTCTTGAAGTTGGTCCTGATCTCTATCACTCAAGTCCTAAAAGTAAACGAACAGACCTTGTGACCTGTTCTCTCAGGAGTAGAGCTCCCTCGCTGCATATTGCATTAAGAAGGGTCATCATGTTAAAAAATTTGAAAAATGTTTTGTCGTGCATCCAAGAAACCACTCCAGCATCACAATCCATGAAGGTGTCATAGTTTTATTTTTAATCAAACTTCGACACTAGGGCATAAAAGGCCAGAAGCACACCGCCACTGTGCACTTTCCTTCCCAGCGGTGCAGTTTGCAAAAATAAAGGACCGTCGCATCATAGTTTAGAAATCACCCTGTTGGCCACAAGCTCAGCAGCGTAGTTTGGAATTTGTTTTCAAACTCCAAACTCCACCGTCACAGTGCAATTTAATACTGAGTAGCATAGTTTGATTTCTCAGTGGAATTATATAGCACTACAACAGAAGGACTGATTTTGAAAGCATTAAATTAGTGTTAAAAACAAAAATTAAAGATCAAGTAAGGATCACTTACCGGTGCCCCAATGTCGGGTGGTCGCTGGTACATCTGGACTCGGTTGAAAATGTGCATCAAAATCTGTCATTGAGCCATATTGTCAGGAGGTCAAAGCTCGAATCTCAAGGTTGTTGATGGCTGTGTGTGAAAATGAATTTAAAGTGACCCCTCGGGCCCCTTTTAAGCTTGAAAATTAGGGTTTTTTACACCCTAATTGGCTATCCTACTAGGTTTTTGGACCCTTGAAGCTATTTGTCTAGTTCAGGCCTGCTTTACATTGTTTTATTGCATTTAGACACATTTTTGGCCTCTTGGAGCCTTTTCAAATCTGTCGGGAACCTTGTCCTCTTTTTTCGCGAGATCACCCAAACATTGAAATTTTCATCCAATCTCTCGAGGGGGTAATAGATTGGCATGTTTTCTCTCTCCAGGCAACAGTGCGGCAAGATTTTTAAAAGAATTTTTTTTTGGCTTTGATTGAGATTGTTTATTCTTTGAACCAACGCAATGACTGCATTGCTTCAAAGAGGGGAAAAATGTAGACACGTAAAATATACCAATTGACATTGTGCATCTAATCTCAACTACTAACATTGTTTCATCTTGAATTATCCTTCCGTCTAACCATTTAATCAAGTTTCCTTATTTGATTAAATTCATCAATATTCCTATCTTAATTAAATAAACTAGTTATCTAATTAAGTCACCTCTTCTTGATAATTAAATTAATCATTTTGATCTAATTATCCCTATTTAATTAAATAATTAATTTTATTTGATTAAATCTCTAAAGTCTATCTATTAAATTAAATAAATTAAAACCTTATTTAATTTAATCTAACGTCATCTCTTTTAATTAAATCTTTAAATCACATCATTCTCATATTTGATTTAAATAAATCCACAAATCTAAGTCAAATTTGTCGCATCAACTAATCTCTCATTAAATTAATTAACCTTGATTAATTTAATCTCATTTCATGTCCCATCCTCCAACATTTACCACTTGCACTTGAAAATAGAGTTAATTAATTTATTAAATCTATATTTTCCTCAACAAGGCATCTTTTTGGAATATTCTCCAAGTTTGAATTCAAAAATCCAAGTTGACATGTACATCCAACAGGGAATTTACTCCATCTTACATGTCCTTTTCATTGAGCCAAGTGGAATTTAATGCATTTTCCCTTCCCTCTTGCAAGTCATTTCAACAAATTTGAAATTGAAAAATAGGCATTTATTGGCACAATCATCAAAACTTGCACACCCTTCATCCACTCACAAGTTGACAAGTGGCACTTTTTCATTGGCTCATTCTTAGTCCCACATTGCTCTATTTTGGGCATTTTTTCAACTTGTCAATCTATAAATAAGAGGGTAATCTCCTCATTCTATCATCCACAAATTTTGCAATGTTACCATGCTCAAATATCTATCAAATTCCATCCATCATTCTTGAATCTTAGCTAGGTTATGTAGGTTTTTAGCTTGGAGCATTCATCATCCTTCATCAAAGTGGATCAATTATCATCAACACATCAATCTTGCATCATAGGAATTGGGAAAGGGCCAATTTTCACATCAAATTGGCACCAATTGCTCTAGGTGATCATGAGTTTGCTAATTTAAATTAGGATTCAATCTATTTTGTTGTTTTGAATGTGTTCTTCATTATTTCTTTTCCTAATTTGAACTTGGTAAATGGATTTCATGGGGAATCCTTGTTCTTACTTGCAATCTCTAATCTAATGTGTTTATTCTTATTGTTTTGTAGGTATTAGGATTGGGGTTCACACAGTTTGAATACAATTGTGCAGAATAAAACAGATGAATGCTCTCAACTTGAACAAGAGGTAGTAAACTTGAGGGTTGAACTAGAAAAAGAAAAAATATGTGAGGATAATTTTAGATCTAGCTCTGATAAGCTTGAAGAATTAATTATTGGACATAAACCAAGTAAAGACAAAGTTGGATTGGGAAATGATGTAGGTGAAATTTCTAAGGATAATCAAATGACTCAAAACAAAGTGAAGTAGAAAAGAAGTTCAAGAAATTTTGTAAGTAAACCGTCTGTGAGATAGTCTAATGCACAAAGGTATCCCTCTTTCAATGGTATTTTTTTTTCCTGTAATAAATATGATCAAAAGGCAACAAAATGCAGGAACAGGAAGAACCAATTTTTTGGTCCCTTCACCAGATAATGTTTTGAATGCAAGAAGGTTGGACATAAAGCTACTGAATGAAAATTTTAGATGAGAATGATAATTTGAGTAATGATGAAAAAGTTTAATGGAAGCAAAATGAATCAATCCTTTAATGGCTACTGCTATACTTGTAGCAAATTTGGACATAAAGTAAATCAATGTAGATCAAGAAGTAATGGAGGTTAGACTAATCATAATAGTGTTATATGTTATAATTGCAATAAATCAGGACATATCTCAAAGGTTTATAGAAGTAAGAAGGGAAAGCAGTCCACTTCGGTAGAGAAGAATGATCTAGTAAAGAAGATCAACAAAGAAGGGATGAATAAGATATGGAAGAAGAAATAAGAAGAACAACCTAAAACTGTTGATGTATGTGTGCCCTCATCTGGTATGGAAAATTCCTCTAGGAATTAGACCTAGCATGGTCTTAGGGAGAGCACTATCAGAAAATTATAAAAACCCCCTAGATAAATGGTGTATCAAAGGTTGGCACAAGGATGAAATGTGAAGAATGAAGTATCAGAGGGTTTAGAAAAGGAACCAAAAGAAAACATGTTGACATGATAATTTATGGATTGAATTAGGGTTTTCTGTATTGAGAAGAATGTTCTAGCATTTTCTTGATGTCTGCCACATTTAATGCATTTTTAGGGAAAATTGATGGTGTATAAGGTGAAATTTGTAAGCCTTTTTGATTAGTTGTGCATTTGAAGAGTTTCAAAAGTGCCTTGAATCCATCCTAAAGTAGTTTGAAGCAGCTTTGAAGGGAATTCAAATAAATAGTCACTAGTAATTAGGAATCATTTATTAGGTTGAAAAAGGGAAGAAGGAAAAAGGAAGAAATTTTTATTAATCACTAAAAAATTTAAGAAAGAATAGCAATGGAAAAAGGATCATGTGGTGAAATTCCACTAAATCTGAAAGGAGTTGAATTGGAAGAATTTTATCATAGAGAGATGAAAGAAATGGAAATAGGGCTAAAGGAAAATGAATTACAGAGCATAAAAACCCTAAGTATGGATTTGTGGGAAGAATTTTTGTGGTTTGTTGATAAAGATTTTATTTTGTTCTTGTTGAATCATTTCAAGAATGGTAGCATTCTATTGGACAAACCCTACCTAATTATGAAGGAAGCGATCAAAGCAATTACTGGCTTATGCAGTATTGGGGATCTGCTTGGAAAGAAAATTTTGAAATATAAGGATGTGGTGGAACTTAGTGGAATTAACAAAGATCCTTGAGCTCTATTGATAAACACTCTTGCAGATTCAGCTGTAAGGTATGTTGTGTACGATGTTTCTTAAAAATTCTATTTTAGAAATCGTGAAGGTTCAACATCGGCTATTGCAGCTTATATTGCACATATGATGGTTTAGGAGAACAAGAAGTTTGAATTGTGTAGCCTATTACTTGAAAATCTATCTAAAAATGTCTGAAGGTCGGTGGTTGAGGGTTATCCCTTTCAGTTTGGGTCTTTGCTTGTGTGCTTGGTATTTTACTTTTTGAGCTCCCTAATAGGAAAAGAAAATGTTGTGTGGGAATCTGGCATTCCTATTGGGAAACAAGTCTATAGATACCTGAAATTGTTGGAAGATAACGTAAGCATGTGTAAATCATATTTCACATCCTTGAGAACAACTCTTTGCTCTGGTATGTCAGCACTGAGTCAGTTTGAAGTGGGTTCATCCTTTGGTAAAAGAAAATTAGAAGTTGTCATTAGTGATTCCCCTCTGGAATTGAGAAAAATAAAAAATATAACTAAAGACTTGACTATCTTCTTAGAAGAGAAAGAGAAAGAATCTCTACCTGGATTTGAATCCTCTAATCTAGATGACATCCAATCTATGTTGGTTAAAGGAAAGATGAAGAAGATTGGTGAGATATGGAATGTAGCCTATCCTATTGATATACTAAAAATTGATGAATCTCTAATAGAGTATCTACTTCAAAAAGGTATTGATGTATCAATTGTCTTTAACTCCTTACCAGAGAATTTAGTTAAAATTGTTGAACAAAGAATGGTGGTTGTGTTAGAAACCAAGATCAAATTTGCAAACCAAAAAGACCTTCCACAGAAGAGAAAATCAGAAAAAGCAAAGAGGTTGCAAAAGAATGTGCAACATAATATTATTCGAGAATTCAATAATTACAAGATAATGATTTGCTTTATAAAAGAAAGATATACATAACCCTAATCTTATCTTGAGCAACAAGATAGCTCAAAAGATAATGATGAGAATAAATAAATCTAGGAAATAAATAATTACCTAAGTAAACTTATGCAAAGTGTAATTAAATATTAATTACACCAACACCCCCCATAAGTGCAACTTAGGGAGAAGCAAATTATTATGCAAATATGAGTCCCAACAACAAGGCCTGATTAGGTACTCATTTACAAATGCAATGAATGAAGTAGAGAAGGAAAACCAAATGGGACAAAACCCCCCTACAATGAGATGACTGCTACAAGAAGCACTGGAAGAACACTGTGGAGTAACACTGGAACCACAATCTGACAAGCAAGGAAAGATACTTCTATCTACAACTGAAACCAAAAATAGAATCATGATAATGTGACAACAGACCCGATGCCACGGAACATTGGAAAACTCACAAAATGGAACAACCCTAGAATCTGTGAAGCAACAGTAGATGAGATGATGACAGAACCTGGAAACCGTGTATCTTGATGTCGATGCCAAACTGTGACTAAAACTCTTCCATGGGAAGGAGTACCAAAAAAATACTCTGGAATATTAACCATAAAAACATGGCCCTCAAACTAGGATGGATCCAATGCGGATCATTAACCATAGGCTCTCAATCTAAAGTGTGAACCGATGTGAATCTGATATGTGTCAAGCTAAGACAAGATGTGGCCAAAATAAACTAGGAAACCAAATAGACTCATGCAATTTTCCATGAAAAATAAATGAATATGGAGATCAAAGTGAAAACTACACTCTAATCAGATTTATTATGCAAGAAACCCCCCTGATGGAACTTTATCATAGTTCATTTATTACAATAACCCAAAAATTGTAAAAGGAGATAATCCTAATCATGCATACATAGAAAAATAAAATAGACCTCAGATCTATGTAGAGGACTGAATTATCTTTCCAACGCCGCAAGAATGACGAAAAATGGATCACCGAGTCAGAAGATATGCCCTCTCGAGTGAAAACAATAACATCTGAGTTCAAAGGCCTTAAAAATAAATCTAGAGCAATATCTGGTAAAAAAACTAGAACCATTGGATCAACATCAGAATCATCTTTCCAACGGTATCTCATTTGTGAAAAACGAAGATCGTATGCAAAAAATACGCCCGATTTGGTGAAAACAGCTCCAGAATGCCCAATAAGGGCTACAAGGCTCCCAGGGGGCTAAAAAAAATAGGCCCCTGGTCCTGTGTATGACCAAGGGTTGGCAGATTTGGGGCTAGGGTGGAGCCCCTAGTCCTCCATGGGACTGATGGTTTTGCAGAGGGGGTTGGGAGGCCGGGCGGGGGCTGGGCGCATAGCGCCCGGTCCCCCATGTGACCGCGATCAATGTTGTAGGAGCTCATGGGGGCTGAGCTCACCGGTAGCACTTGGGAAGTGGGCACTGGCAGCAGTGGTGGCCCAGTGGCCGCTCGGTGGTGGAGCATTTTTACACTAGGCATGCCAACACAAAAACCAAGAAATGCATTTTTTTATATTTTTCTCAGTTTTTGAACCTCGTAACGCGTGCTGGGGAGGTCGTACAGCCCCCTAGGCAATTTTTTTTTGCCTCCTAGATCAACTGTACCAAAATTGACAAAATGACAAGCATTCTTAGAGTTTTTGGCCACTACGAACACAATGGTGACCTCCATTTCTGCCCAAAATGCTCTAAAAAATCAGCTACCTCCAGAACTTGCAAACAATCTCCCAGCCTGAAACTCTTAGAGATTTGGCAAATAATGGCCAAAATCTGCAAAATAAAAGTCAATCCTAACTTTTCCAGTGCTCTGAATCCAATGGTGAAGCCCGATCTGATCCAAAACACCGCATGAATGAACTCAAGGCATGATACCCTCGAGGAATCCCGAATGAACCCTGCAATGATTTTCTCAAAAATCTGAGAAGGGGCTGCAAATCAAGGCTCTAATACTATGTTAGAAACCAAGATCAGATTTGTAAAATGAAAAGACCTTCCACAGAAGAGAAAATTAGAAAAATTAGAGAGGTTACAAAAGGATGTGCAACACAATATTATTCCAGAATTCAATAATTACAAGATAATGATTTGCTTTATAAAAGCAAGATATGCATAACCCTAATCTTATCTTGACCAACAAGATAGCTCAAAGATAATGATGAGAATAAATAATTACCTAAGTAAACTTATGCAAAGTGTAATTAAATATTAATTACACCAACAACTTGAAGGTCCAGAAGGATGCAAGTTTGAAGCCTTGGTTGAAAAGAGATGTACTAAAGCTAAGTAGAGACTATCTAAACTTATCTTGGAAATGAAGAAATGCATCAAAGAAATATCAGATATCTACAAATATTTTCCTCGGTGGCCTACTACGGTAATAGGATTGATGCAATTGAATTTGTAGATATGTAAATTATAGTGATTGATCTCATGTAGTTGATCCTGATTTACTAACACCAATTCTACCTAAATCATCTCTCTACTAGCAATTTAATCGAATAATCTTTATTTAATTAAATTCATCATATTTCATCTTTTAACTAAATAAATTCACTTTATTTGTTTAAATCATTATCTTCAATTACTTAAATAAATCTTTTTTTTTTAATTAATCCTAATGTTCCTCTTTTAATTAAATAAATCCCTCTATTTGATTGAATC
Source organism: Sequoia sempervirens (assembly GCA_007258455.2). NCBI lineage: Eukaryota > Viridiplantae > Streptophyta > Pinopsida > Cupressales > Cupressaceae > Sequoia > Sequoia sempervirens. Next base: position 50,018,083 of record VDFB02256132.1, on the reverse strand, counting down.
ACAATATTCCTATAATTGAATAAATTAACATTTATTTAATTAAATCTAACATCATCCCTTTTAATTAAATAAATCAAAGTTTATTTAATTAAATCTAATATCATTATCCCTCCCATTTGATTTAAATAAATCAAAAAATCTAAGTCAAATGTCAAATCAAACTAATCTCCATCTAAGTTAATTAAATCCTAATTATTACTAACTCTAATCCATCAAATCCTCTAGATCTTGCAACTTGTGCAAGTAAATCAATTTAATTGATTTATAAATTCTTCTATCTTCATTCAAAAGAGCATCTAGTTGGAATATTCCCTCATTTTGAAATCTCCGTCCCAAAAGGTCTTTTCCTCCAACATGAAATTTATATCTCTTACAAGTCTTTTTTCCTTGAGCCAAGTGGCATTAACTCCATCTTTCAACTCATCTTTCAAGCCATCTTTCAAATTTCAAATTTCCACCTAATTGCATTTATCATACATTGATCAAAATGTGCTCCACCTCTCTCCACTAACATGTTGACAAGTGGCACAATGCCATTGGATTATGTTTAGTCCCACATCCTTCATGTCTTACATTCCTCCATCCTTCATTCCTATAAATGGAGGAATCTTCTATTTATTTTAGGAGACAACTTTATGCAAGGTTACTATCTATAGGTTTTGAGAAAATTCATCAACACTTCATCCATGTTTTCATAGCTTTCATCCATCTTAGCTAGGTTATGGTCAAATTTCATCAAGGAGCATCAATCTTCATCAAATTTCATCAAAAATTGCAAGGAATTGGGAAAGGGATACTTTCCACATCAAAGTAGCACCAATTCCCCCATGGGATTAAGGGTTTGACTGTTTTGAGCAAGATTTAATAGTTTTTATTTGATTATCATTATTTCATTTCTTGTTCTTGGAATTTGACTGAATTGCATGGGGAATGATGGTTTTAGATGTGTTTGATGACTAACATTGTGTTGTTTGTCTATGTTTGAACAAGTCTAGATCCACCATTCACATTTTGGTGCTAGAAGGAGGGTGGATCTTGAGAAATTAACATGTTTTTTGCTCAAAATTTTGTGGTTTTTTCAAAAAAGATTGTGTCTATAGGAAACAACAATGTTGCGAAGGTAAAACAATGACACTATCAGTCCAACATCACTATTAATTGTGTTGTTTGTGCTCCAAATCATGACACTAAAGTCATTATCACTTAGGCCAGATCAATCAAACTCTAAAGAGTGTCACTTGGTGAAACAATGATGCAATCGTAGTTTCTATTTCTCGACAAAGTGACATTGGTTTCACCAGAGCATCGCTGGATGACTCCAAACTATGAAACCTTTGTGTATTGCACTACTAGGGTGGGGTAAAATTCAAATTTTCAATTTTAATTCAACATGTTCTTTTTTATTTTTTATCACCTTTGTCTTCTAACTTGTTTGTAGCTCTATTTTTTGTAGTTTGACTAGCTTTTGTAGGTTAAAGTGATCAAGAAGGAAGGAAGGAAACAAAAACAAGAATTCTTATAAAATCATCGTATGATTGTATCTAGTGTTTTTTAACACTTTGGGGAGAAATTATAATCCCATTTTTTAAGGATTTTGTTCTCTTCAAGTTTAGGACTCAAAATAATTTTCATTTGGGTTTTAAAAATAATAATGAAAGGGTTAAAAAGAACTTTAAGAACTTACTAGAGTTGGTTTTGGATCTAAAAAATTGAACAAGAAAACTTCACACTTCATCTTGGTGCTATAAAAAGAATCCATTATTGCTTTTGGAGTTAAAATGATCATGTGTTTTCTTTGTTTTGCAACATTTTTTACAAAGTAGTATCATTTAAAAGGTGTATGCACTTATCTTGCACTTCATGGTGATCTTGAGAATCAAAAGTCTTTTGGTTATATTAAGTTGTATAAAAGATTTCCTCCACACTTCAATTTGGGTTTCTTTAAAATTGAACAAATTTTTTCTACTGTGAGTTGAGTATATTGCATATGTGTTCTCTCTTTGTTCATGCAAAAAAAGATTGATCAAACTACAGATGTGCTTGCTCGCTATTGTTTACCTTTAGAGGGGCCTGCCTAAGAGATACATCCAAATGGAGAACTTGAAGGAAACTCTGACCAGATTTTCACTCGAGCCAGTATACAAATGGATAAGACTAAATTGTCAAGTCCTCATGGTATGTAGGCCTTAGCCATACAATGTCTTTCAGAATGGGGTACTACCTTAAAAAGTATAAGTGCCCCTAGAAGGATCGATAAAATCCTTTAGTGGCTTGCTAGATGCTCGCAAGGTGCCATGTCCTCGATCACCCTAACTAAGAACCAATTTGTGTAGAAACTAAAATCCCTTATATTCATTGGTGCAAGAGGTCAGACCTCTGAAGCCACCCCACATTTATCCAATGGGATATAGTGTGGTCAAGCCTCTAGTCATCCACTCTAAATAAGTGCAGTTGGATTTATCCAAGTGGGGATTCAACAAATATTGTCTCTTTCTATCCTAGGGTTGCACATAATTTTGGAATAAAAAAACTTTGTTTGGATATGAAACATTGGAAAACAAACATTCAACCTTGATCATCAAAATTTTAAACCCTTTAGAGGAAGAAAATATCTTTGAAAAAATCCAAGTGTTATTGATTTCCCTAAGGATTCCATCCTTAGAAGCTTCTAAGTATTTGGATTTATATCTCAATTTTCTCTCTCTAAAGTCAAAAATAGGGAACTATTGCCCTGATTTCCTTGATTTCCACATAATGGACCTTGTGGGATGAAAATAAATTAATAAATTATACATCTAGTTCAAAAACTAAGGCAAGAAAGTGTTTGTGGTAAAAAAAACTCATTAAGCAAAGATGAGAAACAATTGAACCCCACACATGTGTTGTTCCAAATGATTTCTATAAAAATAAAAAACCGAAAACCAAAGTCCAAAGGCCTTAGTCCAAAACCTCTCAAGAAATGTCTTTCAAAACTTTATGAATTTAGAGAGAGATTGGTCTTTAACTTTTATAAATGTGCATCAAAGAACAATCCCAATTTGTACTCATTTTACTATTGTCAAAATCCAAGAGTTTTTCAAAGGTTTGAGTATCTCACATAGGTAGTATAGCATGGTCTTTGAAACCTAGGTCTTGTAAAAAAAAGTCTCTCCAAGTCTCTTAGGATCAAAATAAAAACTTTCATCCATCCCTCAAACATCAATCAAAATCCATCTCACAAACAACTCTTGGAAATCTTGAAAAAATCCTTCATACTAGACTTTGGGAAAATCCTTTGAAACAAATCAAAATCACCTCCTTTGACTAAGTGTGTATAGATGAATCCCTCTTCACACACTTAGTTAAATTATCATCTTATGGAAAAAATTATTTCAAGACAACATCTAACCTTTTGGATTTTATGAGTCCATTATCAAATCCAAAATCAAATTAAAATCAAACCAAACCAAATCAAAATAAAAATCCAAAATCAAATCCAACATCAATCCAAAAGTCCTAAATTCTAGTATCTCCTTCAAGGTTTCTTAAGAGTTCAATCATTCACAAATCATCCATCTTTCACTATCTCATCACCATCCTTTGATCTTTAATATCTTTAAAAAAAAAAATTGTGCCTAAAGTTTAGATCAATCCAAGGAGTTAGAGGTTCACCTCCCACATTCTTGAAAATTGATCCTTATTTTATGGTCCAAACTAGATCTCAACACAAGAAGAATATGGAAACAAACAAAGAAACATCTACTTCAAGTGACTTGAGTCAAACTGCACCCGAATTCAATCCCATTGGATCTAGAAATCCCCTACCCAATCTTCCTCTAATGCCACAAGATCCTCAAGAAGGTGGCCAAGTGGAGGATATCACCAATAATGTCTTAAGGATGAATCAAGATGAAATCATAGAAATGGTCCAAAATCCTGAGTCCCACAAAATTGTCAATGCCATGATGAAGCTTAATCCTTCACAATACATGCTAGAACTGGCAAAAGAAGGGGCTAAACTCCCTTATAATTTTGATGTAAGCACTATTGTGGAGAAACCTCTTGAGATTATTGCACCAGTCTCATTCACATCTTCATTCCAAAGCATCATTCAACCCATCCCATAACCCACATCATCTCATTCTCCAAATCAACCAATTTTCAACAAGGGGAGCTCATTGCTTCATGCTCTTCAAACACATCCCCTTGTGAACAACCAAGATTTGGATGAAAACACCATCTTGGGTCAATCTGCTCCTCAAAATATGAAACACCCATACATTTTTCTCATCTTTCATGACCCCAATGACCCATCCTCTTTCAACGGAACACCGACATATCCTCTTAACACGCAAGTCTCTCTCCCCATGACCTCACAAGGAGAGGGTGGATTATTTGGAAAAGGGGGAATCTTTGACCCCTCATCATCATCATTTCCTCAAGCGAACACACCACCCATATTCCCACCATTTCCACAACTACCACTAACATCCACACCACTCCTTGGTTTAGGGCAACCCCCTTTACCAATCCTCAATCAACAAAGTCAAAACACCCCCAATCATAAATCAAACCATCATACCAAATCCTCCAATCATGCCATCAATATCGCAACAACAGGTGGCAACAATCCAAACAACCCAATCAATCACAATACCATCTATAAACATGGTCTCTCAAGGACCAAGCATATCAATTGCACCATCTACCATGCAAGCTCCTATCATCAATTCAATAAAACCTCTCATCACATCAACTCACACCATTCTGAATCTACCACCACCACCACCACCAAGGCCAAACATGGAAAACCCATATAGCATCACATTGCAAGTAGCTCAATAAGCCTACCAAAAGGCATTTCGATAGTTTCAAGCACAACAAGGAGAAAAAACCACACAAGCTACTCAACAAGCATAGGAACAACAACAAGAACAACAAACTACTCAAGCTCAATCTTTGTTGCAACAACAACAAGTTGCCCAAGTTGCCTAAGCTACACAAGCATCTCAAGACACACAGGCCCAAAAAGCTACATAGGCTACCTAGGCTGCACAAGCTGCCCAAAAAGCTCAAGGAACAAGCCTAGTATCAAGCTCAGTAAGTGCAAGCACAAACACAATACCAAGCAACTCAACAACAAGCATATCAGCAATCCCTACAATAGTACCAAGCACAATAAGAAGCAGCCCAATTATGAGCCCAACAACAAGCACTGTTGGTGCAACAAAAGCAACACCAATGACAAGCATTGTTTGCACAACAACAATTGCAGGCATATCAACAAAACTTGATCACACAATAGAGCTTGCAACAACCTCCCACAAACATGCAAAACACCCCACCCATCAAACAAACAATTCAACCATCTCAAAACATGTTCACTCCACCTCCTGATCTACAAAATGGTGTAGCAACATAGATCAAATTGCTTTCACAACAAGTTCTAGACCTCCAATCTAGGAAAAAAAATATCCAAGCAATTTGTGTCCCTATCCATTCAAAAGGAGCCTTGTGATGGTACCATTCCCAAAAGGAATTGAAATCCTTAAATTTGGAAAATATCATAGGATGGGTAATCTTGAAGATCACATCAAGGAATTCCAAGTACATTGCATGGAAGTTGCATATGATGACACATATCTAATGCAACTATTTCTTCAAAGTTTGGTTGGGCCCACCATGGAATAGTTCTCTCACCTTCCTCCTAGAATCAAAAAATTCTAAGAGATTGTAGACACATTCATACAAAACTACACATTCAATATAGGTATGGATGTGAGTCTAGATGAACTATTTTCTCTTAAACAAGCTAAAGGGGAAACATTTGCTTCCTTCCTACAATAGTGGAAATCCAAGGGAAACATGAGCAAATGGACCATGCTAGAAGAATAACATATCTGTACCATCATTTCCAATAACCAAAAGACCTTGTCCTTCCATCTAAAGATGCAATGTATCACCACATATGACCATTTGATCCCCAAGGTGCTCAACATTGAAAGAGCCCTAATTGCATAAGGAGGGACACCCACATATCAATAATATCCAGACAATTGTCCATCCACTAGCTACAATGAGAAACCTCACAAATGGGTGAAGAAAAAAAATGTCACTAATGATGGTATGGTTGATGCCAAGGTCATAATCAACGCTCCAAAAAAAAAAACACAAACACATCAACAACTACAAGGAAACAATCAAAATAACACACAAGACAACGTGGTATCACATTAACCACCCAATAATCAAGTCAACAATTTGAACAATCAAGGGGGACCACCCCCGTAGAAAAAATAATATCCCCCAAAATGAAAATACACAGCCCTTGGAGAATTAATCGAATCCGTTATGAAGAAGTTGGTAAATGAGAATCTCATCAAAATTCCCATTTATGAGAACTATCAAGATCCCCAAGTGAAACCGCCATGGTACAGTGAAAACCACCTTTTTGATTTTCATAAAATCAAGGGGCACACAATGACCAATTGCATGAGGCTAAAAAATCTAATCCAAGACCTTATCGATGACAAAGTCATAAATGTTGAACAACCTACAAGAAATCAAGACCTAAAGATATACACTAGTTTGATGTCGGATCATAACAAAGGTAATAACCATGGAAATACAAAGTATGGTAATGTGAAACCATGTGTACGATCATGTTGTCACATCCCTCGATGAATGGGTCACTATTGTTAACATCAAGGGATCCAAAGCTAATTGCAGAGTCACCACACATGGTAGAAAAGTTACCATTGTTGGATCATCATACCCACCTAGGGCATCCACCTCCAACCCGAAATCTATTCCCAATGGTTATAATGTATTGGACTAGCTGAAAATAACCCCCACTCAAATCTTCATCATGGAGTTGTTGAATATTTCAGTTGCACATAGGAAAATCCTAGAGGAAGCATTTTCTTCATTGACTATCTCCACGAATCTTGATGTTGACTAGTTACAAGCTATGGTTGGACATATCACCACCCCACATCTCCTAAGGTTTTCTGATCAGGACTTCCCCACTCAACTATGTCATAACTGTGAACTCCATTTAGAAGTCCTAATCCATAAAAATAAAGTCAAAAGGGTCTTGGTGGATGGGGGTGTAGGTTTAAATATATATTCACTCAAGATAATAAAGAATCTGGGATTCTTAGAGGAAGCCATTGAAAAGGGTAAAGGTATTACATTCAAAGCATATGATGACCAGGAAAGAGTGTCTCAAGGCACTATTCAACTCCGTATTCAAGTAGGGCCAATCATCATGGAAACCACATGCTAGGTCCTTGACCTTGTTTTACCTTATAATATTCTCTTGGGGTGCCCATGGATCCATGGGATGCAGGCTATCACTTCCACCTTCCATGAATATGTGAAGTTCCCCTATCAAAACCAAGAGGTCATGGTTCATGGTGATCTTGAGCCCTTTTATTATTGCAAGAAATTGGAAGAAAATTTCTATAAAATCCCTCAAGTCCCAAAGAATGATGAAGGCCCTACAACTCCATATGTAGAACCAACCATTTTAGCCTCCACTCCTAAGACAAAGACACCTGGCATTCTTGAAATCTTTGAAATCAAATTCATTATCTAAGACAATGGGTGTGTAGATTACAAAATGAAAAAAATGCTTTCATAATAGGAGAGTTACCTCAATCTCCTAGGTCTCATGGGCAACCCCAACCAATTGAAACATTATCCCAAACCTTCAAAGTAGACCCCTCTAGGTTCAGATGTTGGGGAGACCTAAGTCAAGAAGTGGTAGATGAAAAGGACATATCAAGAGTCTGCTATACCAAGATGAGAGCAACAAAGGACTACAAATGATGCTTAGCATGGGTTGCAACAAGAACGAGAAACTTGGGAAGAATGATAGTGGCTTGTTAGAACCCATTATCATTAAGAAGTGTATAAAAAATCTTGGCCTTAGATGTACCCCTCCAAAAGTAACCATACTTGGAAAGGAGGCCCCGGTTAGAAAATTCAAAGCTCCCCCTCAGTTGTTGGTGTCCACAAGTCCACCCTTAGACAACTATACCTTTGACATTATCGATGTATGTGATGAGGAACCCTTAACTAACTTAACTATGCTTTTCGAGGATTCCTCCCTTCTCATGATTAGTACCCTATCTTTTGAGTCAAAAAATCAAACCTGCAAGATAAACTTAGTCTATCCCCAACTCATCAATTACAACCAACGAGGACCACCAATTTTGGACACATTTGAAAATGATGAGTCTCTCTCAAAATTTATGGGATTGTAGGATACTATACCATGTGGAGATCACAAATCTAGGTTCAATAACATACTAGACACACATTCCTATTATGGGGAGACGATTGAATCCCTCAGTTGTAAAAGTGAAAATTTGAGAATAATCTTTAAGTATTTGAGCTAAAACCACATTGTGGCACTTTCTGACCCGAGAAAAGTAAAAATAAAGGACACATCCAATGGTGAAAACCTCTCTAAGGTGCTAGAGCATGGAGGATTCAATCTTCCACTTAGTGATATTCATCACGAGAAGTCAACATTCTTAGTAGAGAAGTGAAATCTAGTCAACTTGGGAATAAAAGAAATGCCACATATCACCTTCTATGCGGAATCACTTCTGACAAAAGAACAAGAACTCCTAGTTGCATTCCTAAAAGAAAGAAAGAAAAATTTGCATGGACCTATGCTAACATGCCTAGCCTTGATCCAGAAGTTGTGGTTCACCACCTAGTGGTATATCCCGAAGCAAACCCAATGAAACAAAAGCTAAGAAAGATGCATCCCCAGATAGCATTGTTAGTCAAAATGGAATTAAAAAAGCTCCTAGATGTTGGGTTCATACAACCAAATTGATTATGCAGAGTTGGTCTCAAATATTGTACCTATTTCAAATCCCATTGGGGGCATCTACATCTGCACAAACCTTAGAGACCTTAACAAAGCATGTCCTAAGGATGATTTCCCTCTCCCAAACATAGATATGATTATGGATATGACAAGAAGACATGAAATGCTATCACTAATGGATGAATTCTTAGGTTACAATTAGATCATGATAGCTGAGGATGACCAACACAAAATGGCTTTCACTTGTCCACGGGGGACATATTGCTGGAATATGATGCCATTTGGGCTAAAGAACGTAGGAGCTACCTATCAAAGGGCCATGACACTAATATTTCATGATATAATTCACAAAATGGTGGAAGAAATGTGGATGATATATTGGCCAAATCAAAGAAACATTAGGATCACATAGCGACATTAGGCTTTATCTTTGATAGGCTAGAGGAATACAAGATCAGAATCAATCCAAGGAAGTGTATCTTTTGGGTACAATTAGGCAAGTTGTTGGGATAAATTGTATCTATGAGAGGAATTGAGATAGATCCTGCTAAGGTAAAATCCTCGAGATGGAGGCACTAGAGACACTAAAACAGCTAAGAGGCTTATAGGCAAGGCTTTAATCTATCTGTCAATTCATAGTGCAACTAGCAGACAAGGTTATCCCATATTATCATATACTCCATAAGGGGGTAGCATACAAATGGGACAAGAAATGTGATCAGGTGTTCAAGAAAATCAAGGAGTACTTTCTCACACCACTAGTTCTTATGCCACCAATTCCATGAAATCCCTTGATCTTGTATATATCAACAACAACAGTAGCCCTTGACACTCTCTTAGCACAACATGATGAAAATGGGAAAGAGAGATCTATTTACTACATTAGCAGAACCATGGTGGGACACGAGATGAATTACACATCCATTGAAAAGGCTTGCTTAGCAGTGATGTTCACTACACAGAAATTCAGACACTATATGCTAACACATTAGATAAAACTCATTGCAAAGATAGACCCTCTGAAATACCTACTTTCTAAAACAATGCTCATAGGATGTAAAACTAGGTGGGTTATGATTCTGACAAAACACGACATTGAGTATGTGGAACACAAGGCCATTAAAGGACAAACAATTACATATCAGCTGGCAAAGGTACCAATATATGCAAAGAACCCACTTGTATCATAATCCCTTGATGAGTCAATCTTTAACTTAAGTATAGTAGATCACTGGACAATGTACTTTGATGGATCTTACACACAACACAAGTTGGAAGCAAGAGTCTTCTTCATTACACCACAAGAGGATTGGATACCTAAATCATATAAGCTATCATTTTCCTGCACAAATAGCATTATAGAATATGAGGATCTTGTCATAGGGCTAAGAATTGTAGTGAAATGGTAGATCATGGCACTCAAAGTCTATGGAGAGTCACAACTTATCATCAACCAAGTGAATGATGAATATCAAATGAAGGATGACAAGTTGACCCCATACAAGAAACTAGTGGAAAGCCTCAAAGAGTTCTTCATTGATATCATATTTGAGTAGATACCAAGAGAAAATAATAGAGCAACAAATGCTATGGCAACAATTGGATCACTACTTGATGTCCCATGCAATGTCCCTAAGCAAGAATTCCTTGTAGAGAAGCTTCTCGTACCTACATTCAAGCTACTAGAGTCTGAATTTGTGTGTCAAATCATTGGTCTCGATGATCCCTGGTATCATGATATATACACCTACTTGAAAATAGGAGTCCTCCCCACTGATATAACCCCAAACCTTAAAAGAACATTTGTCAATAATTCATCATGATTTGTCATCTTAGGAGATATTCTATACTGTAGGAGCATTGAAGGAACCCTTGTATGATGCCTAAATGTTGAGGAAGCTTTGACTACTTTAACCAAGGTACACAATGGCATTTGTGGGTCACATTCATGTGGTATGACCTTGGCTAAGAAACTGCTAAGGACTAGGTACTATTAGCCTACAATGAAAATGGAAGCTCATGACTATGTCCAAAGATGCTTACAGTGTCAACAACATGGGGATCTCATCCATGCACCAGCCTAGGAGCTTCACCAGATCATAACACCTTGTCCCTTTTCACAATGGGGGCTCGATCTCTTTGGTAGAATCACCTCCACCTCATCCAATGGACATAATTTCATCATCATTTCCATGGAGTAATTAATGAAGTGGATAGAAGCCATTCCCATGACCTTTATCACAAGAAATAAAATATCCAAGTTCATCCTAAACTACCTAATTTGTTGCTACGATGTCCCTTAAGCCATTATCTCAGATAATGTGTCACCTTTCAAAAACAAGGATGTTTGAGACCTATGCCAAAATTTCAATATCCAACATCACTTTTCCACCTCATACTACCCCCAAGGAAATGGCCAAGCAGAAGCTACCAATAAGAAAATCATAAAAATCATAAATAAAATAGTCAATAATGCTCATCATGACTAGCACCTACAGTTGAATCCCACCTTATGGGCCTACTGAACAAGTATGTGCAAACCAACATGTGCGACTCCTTTCTCCCTGGTCTATATATTAGAAGCCATCCTACCCATTGAGATCAAGCTCCCATCCCTAAGAGTATCATTGCAAAATCTCATTATAGATGAAGAATATCAAGTATCATGATTGAACAAGCTGAAACTACTAGATGAGCGGTGCATGGATGCTTTAAACAATTTGCAAGTCTACCAAAACCATCTAAAGCATAGCTACAACAAGAAGATCAGGAGTTATAACTTTCAAGTCAAAGAGCTTGTACTAAAGGAAAATTAGAAGAATGCGCAAAATCTAGATAGCAAGGGAAAGTTTGAACCCAATTGGTTGGGAACCTTCATAATCATAGCAAGCTACAAGTCAAGAGCATATCACTTATCAACACTTGAAGGAGAGCCTCTACAAGATCCCATGAATAGCTCCCATTCCCAAAAAATTTATGCCTAAAATATCAAGGTATAAATAAAATAAAATAAAATAAAATAAATAAATAAAAAATTGAAAATAGTAAAGAAAAAAATCATCCTCTAGTGAAAACCACTTCAGTGGTGCTTTGGGAAAGTAGCTTGATGAAAACCTGAAAAATAGGAACCTTGTGTAAATAAGAACCCTCCATCCATCATGATCCCTGTAGCTTGTTCAACATCATCCATCCATCACCCATCTACGTCTACATCATAGCTTGATCTTGTGTTCGTATCATGATCCCTCCTAGTATTACTCGGCCCATTTCCAAGGTCAGTTTATCCTACCTATATCAGAGTAGTCTATCACATCATGCTAGGGGAATTTTCTCATCGAATTAGATTCATGTGTATTCTAGAAGTCTCCCCTAAAATCAAAAAATCCAAAAACATTATAAAATCAGAAAATCCAAAAACATTCATAAAATCAAAAAATCCAAAAACATTCAAAACATATCAAAATCCAAAAAATAGGTCAAAAATTCAAAAAATGTAAAAAACAAAGTCATCTTGTCAAACTACGGGTCTCTGAGCTCTAAACGTAAGAAAGGTTGATCTTTGATCATTCCTCGAGACACTTAGGTTAGTCCATTACGATTCTGTCATAATAAAATGGCAATCCATTTGTTCATATCTCATCAATAATTGAGTTTATGCGAGTCTAACTACATGGCCTCTATGTGTATAACATAGGCAAGGCTAATCTTTGATCAGCCCTCAAGGCCCCTAGGATAGGTCTTTAGGTTAGGTTCTTGGTCAAAATCTCGGAAAACACCAAAACATTGGAAAATTTGAAAATCAAAACATTTGCAAAACATCTTGAAAATACCAAAAACCTCAAAAAATTTCAAAACATCAAAAACATCCAAATATTTGAAAAAATCCATATGTCCCATCTTGCTTTCACCTAAAATAAACATCCACTCATAATAAATCAATCATCACCCTCAACCTTTGGTGAAACATTCAGAAGCAAGTCTAGTAGATTAAAAGTGAAAACTCAAAATGTCAAGGTCTCAAGTCTAGGTCAGTAGGTAAACAAGTTGGACAACTCTTGGTATTAATAGCCCATCATCTAGTCAACCCCAAATCATCTGATATCATCATTCCCTAGGATGCATCCTTCCTACAATGGACATCAACAACAGGAATCACTGTAGTTTAGTCTTGGCTAGCGGTATGAAGAGCATTAGCTTGTTTGTTTACTTGATATTTGTCTTATTGATTGATATTATTACACTCATTCCAATGACCTCTCGATGATGTCTACTCAAAACGATTTAAAGAGAAATGAATGGGTCAAGGATCATTATCTTTTGACTGTTGTGCTTGTTGGATGTTCTTGTAATATAACCTTGGTGAATACTTGCTTTACTAGGTATGGATGGAAGGTGTTTTGGACAACTTGCTGACTATTGTGTTGTTAGGTTTTTCCTTTCCATGTTTTGTTCTGAGATGTTTGAAATATCTGAAGTACATCCTAGTATATTTTTTATACATCAGGTGTGAACAAGGATACTCCTACCTAATTGTCAAGTCAAAGTCCATCACACTAGGTACAATTAAATACACGCTTTTCATTTAATTATGTTACTAATTAACCTTATCCTTCTTCAATTAAATAAATTCTTATTTAATTTACCCTTTATCATATGTCAACTATAATTAAATAAATTCTTTATTTATTTAATTATTCATTTAACCCTTTCAACACTTAATTAAATAAATCTTATTTATTTAATTATTCTTCAAATATCAAATCTTGAATTAAATGAATTTTTTAATTCATAAATTCTATTTTAACACATTCCTCTATATTTTGATAATTGTGTGAGTTATCTAAGTATTCACTTTGGCTTGACTTGACATCTATTTAAATCGGTCAGTTAACTCTAGATTTAGTTTCTAAGTGGATTTCACAAGTAATCTCTTTATCATATCATTCAGTCATCTAGTTCTAACTCAATTGCGTGTACATGCATATTAATTAAATATTCCTATTTAATTAATTAAATCTTGTGTGTGCATTTGAACAGAGAGTTGCTTTAATCCATCTTTATCTTTGTCATGCAAAAACTATTCTTTTGTTTTCGAATACCAAACTCAAAGATTAAATCATTTATTTAATCTTTATTTCTATTTCTAGTTTTTATCACTCATGTCACTACTAATTGTTATCATAATGCATGTCTAATCTTTCAATCTCAACCGTCTGTCAATCTTTTGATCCTGGCTTGTCATTCGAATGATCAATTTTCTATAAATTGATCTATCTTTCATCATTCCAGTCTCTTCGAAATCATATAAATTTTGGAGCAATTATCTTGAATCTTTGATGTTTTGCTAAATCACTATCATAGGATATACTTGCACAAGAGAAATTTAAGGGAAATTATACTGCAATGGTGAAATGGAGAAGGGAAATCAAGGTTATACATAGAATTACATAGATATTGGGTGAGATTGTTTAGTTTATTTACGTTTAGCTTTCCTTTGTTCTTTGTTGTTTAGCTTAGATTGCATTAGAGCTTAAATCACATTGAGTGTGTGCTTTTAACCTTTTCTTCTACATTTTCTAGATGTTACATTTGGTGAACCCAACGTGAAGACACCATCTTCGTGTATTCATAGAATTTTATTCAAATTTTTAGGTTTTTTTATGGAATGACGCATTTGTTTGACGAAACGCCGCAATTGACATTCAAAGATGCATCTTCTTGATGCAACGACACAATTGAAACTATGCACTACATATGAGATAGGAAATGACAAAGTTGGATTTCTTGACCACATCTGAGGTCCAAATGACACATTTGAAAACATAATCACGCAGCTACCATTATCTGAGCCACAACTGGCAGAGAAAATGATGCATCCGACTGGTAAATTTTTAGGTTCAGACTTTCAATTTGTAGTTTCCTTTCATGTTTTTATTTTCGCTAATCTTCTATTTTCAGCGTGTGTCTTGAGGAGTTAATGAAGTTTTTGCAGATCAATAGTCGAAGGCCAATATCAAACTACTAATGAATCTTTCTGCAGAACGCATGTCGAAGACCCTAGTTAAATTTTTGAAACAGATTGTTTGGTAGTGTAGCAAATCTTTCATTTGGATTAAAATTAACAAGTGTCTATTATGTTTGGTGTGAAAGCACAATTGTTTAATTACCCTCACAATTTGGTATATCGAAGTATCCTCTCCCCTTGTGCATCTATGCGATCCTAGGTGTAAGAGAAATGGTTACTGACTTTGGAACTTAGGTCTGTTGTGGTGGGAAAAATAACTCACCCCAGGATGACTCAGACTGGTAGCACCTTGAACTTGAGGGACTTCCAGCTAGTATATTAAAGTGGATTCTTAGGGAAATCCCAAGAATCATGCATATGGTTCCGACGAGATGGATTCAAAAGGGGACTCTCGCCGCATCAATCATACCCTACGAATGAAATTCTTGAATTAAACACCTTTGTTTGTAGTGTCCAAAATTCTTCTATTTATTGGTGCAGTAGGTCGGACCTGTGAAGCTGTCTCATATTCTTACCGTTCATGTGTAGAGATGAAAGTATGCCATGGGATGTTCATGGGTATTGTAGCTTGGCTGCCCCGAATGACGTTAATGAGCCATGGAGGGGAGCCAGAGCGGTCAAGCTACTAATCATCCACCTTGAATAAGCATAGCTAGGGAAACCCAAGTGAGAACTCAGTAAATACTGTCTTACACAACCTAGGATGTGCTTGTCTTTTGTCAAATTAAACGTTCTTTGAGTCCAAAATCAAACTGAAAACACTTTGTCTTATGATTGTCTTTATTTTCCAGAACTTGATCAGAGAAAACAACGTTAGTTTTATATCTCTATTCATTGAAACCACAACAGCATTGCAATTGTTTTGTCAAGTCGCATCTGCATGATTAGCTCACATTTTCTCTATTGAAAATCGCATCTATTTTCGAAAACTGCACTTGTGATATTCTGTGACGCATCTGACAAGGTGAGTCATAACTATAGTTTTGAATGACCCATTTTCCACTATCGTAAAACTTTTACCAGTGTGTAGAGTTTAGAAAAATCGTATCTGTTACGGTGTAAGTCACAATTTCCATTCCGAGTTGCATCTATTGGAAACTACACCACATTTTTCTGACATAGACACTGAATTTTACTAGAAACTCGCAACTGATTACCAGAAAACTGCAACTGTTAAACATAACCACATCTATGAAATTTTGCGACGCATCTGCCTGATTATTAGAAAACCATAATTTATGGTCGGGCGATCCCACAATAGTGGTTTACAATTTTTGGCCAAACTGGACACTGAAATTATTATTTTTAACTAAATCTTCACTTTCAGGCACCTATAGTGGCTAAACCATGAGGAATTTGAAGATGATGCAGACTAGAGTTTTGTGAAATTTTGTCTATAGATTCTAAATATATTTTTTTCATTTTTTTTAGAATTAGATTGCACTTCTTTTTCCATCTCCCTTAAAAACTAGTTTTTTTCATAAAACAACATTTTAAAAAAGTGACACTCACCGTATAACGCATAACTTTTATTCCATGAAGGATAAAATTTTAATTCTTTTGAATTTAGATTTGTAACTATGATATATAGTGCTTCCACTCGGTTAGATAGTTTTTTATTGAATATTTTTTCTTTAATCAAGTTTCGAAGTCAAACCAATTATAATTCAGACAAAGAGTGACCGTATAATGTGTAATTTTTTTGTATGTATCAAAATTCAATTTTATTTTTTTTGTTTGATAAAGGACTTCAATATCTGGTGCAGTCATATTTTTTAATTTTTTTTTGATAATATGCTATTTTTTCACATGTGCAGAAAAGAGAGCTTGAATTTCAGTGAAAAACCTAAATTCACAAGAAAAAATAAATAAATATAATAATAAAATTAAATTTAGTTAAAATTATACTTTTTGGGAAGCTTATAATAAGGAATACATACTTACAAAAAATAAATTTGAAATGAATTCATTTGATCCCCCAAAAGGTAAATCAAAAGTGGTTTTTTATCAGCATTTTGATAGGTGTAAAGGAGACTCCGTTATAGGTATGGTTTAAAACTAGCAGGGTTCTATCCAAGGGGGTTTGATTTAAGGTGGTTTGATCAAAGCCTCTTCAATTGGAATGCTTTAAATGAAACTTTTTAAGGATTAAATCATTATATTTTCTAAAAATATGTGATTTCAATAAAAATCAGAATCTCCCAGAAATTGTAAACCAGCTTTTTGGGATCACCCGGTCACAGTTCAGTCGACACAGTCATACCAATCTTTGATTTGTCTTTTCACAGTAGTCCTTGGATAGAAACTTGAAACAATTTTCTCAATTTTGCATCCTTAGGTATCATTTAGCCATTACTATAGTAGTCTCGATTCTGAGTTTTACTTTCATCTTCAAGTACATATTTCCTTTACATTAAACTTCTAGGAAGGTCAATTTTACAAACTTTAGAATAGGTCCACCATCTACACTCTAGGAAAATCATAGCATCAACGAAATCTTTCATTTAACCTAGTCCTGTCATCATATCCTTTGTCCTACAGAGAGTCCTCCTAGCTCATCAGTCTAGTTAGGAAACTCAACTTATCTTTGATCCTAGTCCTACATTGGTTCCTTGACATAACTAAATTGACATCTTGGTTAGACTTTAGGTAGTTGGTACCCTCATCTCAGTTTTACAAAATTGATTACCTTAGAGGCTTGCTTAGACTTTGCATCTTTAGATATTGTCATTTTAGACTAGCATCATCTTAGAAGATTCCTTATTGTAGACATTGAAAATGTGTTGATTGACATTATGCATATGATCCTGACTTACTAACATCATTTCTTCCTAAATCATCCCTCGGTCTAACCGTTTAATCAAATTCCCCTATCTGATTAAATTCATCAATATTTGTCTCTTAATTAAATAAATAATTTTGTCTAATTAAATCACTTTCTCTTGTTAATTAAATCAATCCATCTAATCTAATTATCCCTATTTAATTAAATAATCAATTTATTTGATTAAATCTCTAAAGTCTATCCATTAAATTAAATAAATTAAAACCTTATTTGATTTAATCTAACACCATCCCTTTTAATTAAATAAATCAAAATCCTTATTTAATTAGCCTCTTATCATATTCCTCTCTTATTTGATTTGAATAAATCCATGAATCTAAGTCAAATAAATCACATCATCTAATCTCCTGTTAAATTAATTAACCCTTGATTAATTTAATCTCATCTCATGTCACATCCTATAGATAATGCAAGTTGCACATGAAAATAAATTTAATTCATTTATTAAATCTCTATTTTCCTCACAATGCATCTTTTGGAATATTCTCTCAATTTGAATTCAAAAATTCCAAGTCAACATGTACATCCAACAAGGAATTTAAAATCTCTTACATGTCCTTTGCCTTGAGCCAAGTGGAATTTATTGCATTTTCCCTTCCCTCTTGCATGTCATTTCAACAAATTTGAATTTCAAATATTGGCATTTATTTGCACAAACCCCAAATCTTGCATATCCACCATCCATTCATAGCTTGACAAGTGGCACCATATCATTAGATGAATGTTAGTCCCACATTGCTCAAATTTGGAAATTCACCCATCTTGAAATCCTATAAATGAATAGCTCCTCTCCTCATTTTATCATCCACAATCCAAGCAAAGTTATCATGCTAAAATACTTAGCCATTTCCATTCATAAATCTTGAGTTCTTAGATAGGTTACTGCAGATTTTGGGCTTGGAGCTCTCACCATTTATCATCAAAATTGGATCAAATCTCTTCATCAAGTCAACATTCGAAGCTTGCATCTTAGGAATTGGGAAAGGGCCAATTTTCACATCAAATTGGCACCAATTCCCCCATGGGACCATGTGTTTGATTTTCTAAAGGATTCTATCTTGTTTTTGTCATTTGCATTGTGTTCTTCAATATTTTCTTCCTAATTTGAATTTGTAAATGGATTTCATGGGGAATCCTTGTTTTGGCTTGCAATAGCTAACTTGAGGTGTTTATTCTCCTTGTTTTGCAAGTACCAAGGTTGGGGTTCACACACTTATTTTGCATTCAGAAAATCCCAAAAAACATGGACTAGAGTCATGCTATCCATAGACGTAGTTTTGCATTCCTCGCATATTGTGCTTATCTTACATGGTTGAGACTAGCGCTAAGAGAAAAGAGATAGAAAAGATGTCGAACCCAAATGAATTCATCAATCCATTCTCGTCAAGACCTCACAGGAATTTTTTGGACAAATTCACCACTAGAGATACTCAAGGACACATTAGAATAGAAGACATAGAGGCTGGTGCACCAGACCCTAAGTTTTTCTCTTTTGTAGATGAGTATCTAGCAAATGATCGCCAATTCTACTTAGCCAAATTTTTAGCTGAAGGTGCTACCTTACCTATAGGATTCGATATTAGCACCTTACAAACTCAACCTACACAAGGGACAACCACAATGACAGCTAGTAAATCTATACCTTAGGTTAATACAACCATACATCTGGCATACCTACATAGAGTACAACAGTCCATACATCCCCATTTGGTACATCTAGCATGAAATCAGGATTTAATTTCACTGTAGGGGCATCATCATCCACTCCCTTCAATCCTCTTGATGGGAATAAAAGATCTAAAATGTCAGCTTCTACACCACATGTTAGTGTCATCGGTACCATACCACAGTCAACAGCCATACCTAGTGTTCACGTCGCTAGTACTATACCACAGACTACACAGAAAGGAAAGATTCCTTCTTTCCAATATGGCAATCAAAATCCATTCTCCCAGGTTGGCTGTCAAAATCCATTCTCTCAAATTGGCAATCAAAACACATTCACACAGATTCTAAATTAGAACACATTCACACAGATTCTAAATTAGAACACATTCACACAGATTTTGAATCAGAACACATTCACCAACATTCCAAATCCAAATCCATATCAAATACCAACATTCAATCAAAACCCATCACGAAACCTTGGATTTTAGAATACATACATAGATCCGTGTAATCCACCAAACACATCATTAATCCAGGTTGGTGTTTTGCAAACACAAATGTATGCATTACAAACACAAATGGATAACATGGTGGTGTCAACTAAGAAATCCTTTTCAACAAAGGACATATGCCCATTTCCCTTTGATAGTGTAGGCACCCAAAATTGTCCTCTTGCAACACCTGTCTCGACATTAGATCATTTAGGCATCTTGTAGCACGCTTTGCCCTAGATACCCATGTCATCATTTCATTTTCATTCATTCTTCTAATATTAATTAAATAATTTATATTATTTAATTAATGAAATCATAAATTCAATGTTAATTAAATAAATCCAAATTTTATTTAATTAATAAAATCCTAAAAAGATCTTCTCGCTTTCTTTCCAAAACTGAACTCGCGTGCATCTAATTAATTTATTTAATTAGATAATTCATCAATTATCCTTCTCATCTTTTTTGAGATTTATTTCCTTAAAACAGGAAATGAAATCTTTCCATCTTTTTTGAAATCTTATCTCATCTCGTTGTATTTCCTCTTTTTTCAAAAATCAAATCATTGTCGAATCTTGTCCAATCTTATCTTCGTCAACGTCATGGCTCTATAAATATAGCCTCTCGCAATCCATTTAGGAGGTTGATTCATCTAGCACCCAGACTCTGTCAAAATCAGTCTTCTGTCTTTATCTATCATTCTTTCTATTTGTCATTGTCATCGTCAAGTCGTTATGCTGCAGGAATGAGCACTCAACATTCCTCCATTGTCAACCCTTCAAAATCTCACATTCTCATCCAGGTGGAGAAGAGCAATGGAGATAAATCAAGTCTAGCTTGGAGATTAGTTTGCTTTGCTTTCTTGTTTTAATTTTCATGCTAGTTTGTGCTCTATTGTGCATGATAGGATTAATTATTTTATTGTTTTCATTAAGCATTAAATCTGATTTTTACCCTATCTACATTTGGTGAACCCGACGTGAACATGCTCCAAGGATCTAATCATTAGTTAATGTAGATTTTGTTTCTTACAAATTTTTTTTTGCATTATCTAACTATCATTTGTCAAGTTTTGCAAGGAATCTGCCTTTATGCGCTTTGGAATTCTCAGGCAGACCCGCTCTTTGAAGACTCGGTATTTGGCATTTCAGGAAGGGTTTCAAATTTTTTTTTGATGTTATTCACTCCAGTCCATAATCGACACCCTGACTTAGAATCTTTGCTACCACTTTATCCCAGTCACCACCGCTCGACCCTCAAAGTCCCCTTTGGTCATTGGCTAGGTGTCACTCACAGTGAGGAAAGCCACTAATACTTTTGTTGACCTCAATTTGAAACTGCCCTCCTTACCCTATTTGTCGATTTTGTCAATTTATCTGATTGTCTTCTTCATCATCTGACAATACACATCATCATGGGTTCGGTATTTAATCCTCAGGGCCATCGGTGTTAAAGCAAAAATTTAGTCGACATTTATTTCAAACCTGAGTCATTTCATTCTTGCATCAGTGGATCTGTTGTTGTTTGAAGTCCAATGAGCATAAGTGTCCTCATCCTCCTCACACGTGTTTTTACAGATGTTTCAGAGTTATTTTGTAGCATAATAGAAATTTCTTCCTAAAAATATTGAGGAACCTGTGAGCACAGCTTATCAACTTATCAACTGTATCTTCTTATCTTGCTTGGCAACCTTGGGGGTCTGCTACCATCGCCTTTTGCTGCTCTTTCACATCTGAAAGATTCCCCATTAAAGGATTTTTGATGGCTTTTCCTTTCACAGCATCAGGAAAATTTTACAATAGTCCATATGCGTGGTTATCTCCTTAAATTAGAGTGAACTAAATTAGACTTTATGTAATTTACCCTTTGAACGTAGCTTTAGTTTAGCTTTTTCTTTTTTAAGATTTCAGAACTTTTAAATTAGTATTTTCTTTTAATTAGATTTTTTATTACCTTTTAGATTTTAGATCAGAATTTTTAAATTAGTATTTTATTTGTTATTAGATTTTTTTTTGTTCCTTTTTAGATTTTAGATCATAATTTTTTAAATTAGACTTATTTATCTATTTTTAATTAGATTTTTTTATTTATTAGCTTTTAGATTTTAGATTAAAATGTTTAAATTAGATTTTTAAATTAGTTTTTTATTAAATTTTTTTTATTAGAATTTAGAATTTAGATTAGATTTTTAAATTATTATTATTATTTTATTATTAGTTTTTTTTATTTTAAATATAGATTTGACACTTAGATTTCTAATTTAACTTAGATTTTTAACTTTTTAATCTAGTTTAGATTTCTAATATTTTTAATTTAAGTTTAGATTTCTAACAAATTGCATGTTTTTGGATATAATCTCACTTTTGTTTGCACGCATGTCTTTTCTTCTTGTTTTGGTGACTTGTCGGTGAATCTACGGAGTTGGAAAACATTGGGATCATCAATCACAACAATAATTTGGAAAGCGAAAATCAGGTGCCCTCATTCCATCCTTCATCTCTTAATCTTGTTTGTCACACATTTCAATTTGGGGGCATAAAATCAATCTTGTTTGATCACATATTTGGATTTGGGCTTAAAATGAATATTGTCTTCAATCACACATCTTGATTTGGGGTTAAAAAGAAAAGTGTTTGAACTGTTTACACACATTTCATTTCTAAGGGAAATTAATCTTTGCGAGTGTGAATCAAGTGTGTGTGTCTCCAAAACACCTCACTTGGTTTGCTTTTGTCATACCCTTCGTAGGAGGCCTGCTTGGAGCACACACCCCTCCAAGGGACGACCTCAATAGAGTGTGAATCCAAAGACACGCTCGTTTGGGAGTTGAAATCTTGTCACTCTAAGCTAAGCCCCAAAGAAACTTTATACCTTTGGGAAGTGAAGGTGAAGGGTGGGTTACCCCTTTCTCCCAGCTTATTGGCAGGATTTTGCTTTCAAATTATACCTAGTCAACCTTGTGAAAACTCACTTGAGACCTAATTGGCCATACCCCACTTGACTAGTCATAAGGCTTGTTGTTGTGTATTCAAGTGCTTGCTTAATCATAACATTAATCTTCAAAGACAAACTTATCATTGTGCTTGGTGTGTGTGTTCATGCATTTACATGTGAGATCTTGTGTTTGATATTTCCCAAGTCAAACTTCCAAGAAAATTTGTCCACATCATCCAAGCCATCCAATCTTGTCATTCCACATCATATCCTAATCATCATTATCTCTTTAATCCAATCAACATCACTTTACACCATGACAACATTTGAAGACATAGCACTAGAGCTTATTCACATGCTTCATGAAGCTCAAACAAGCCAATCATCTTTAAAACAACAAATCATTCAAAGAGTCCATGACATGCTCAAACAACTTCAAAAAAACCAATCACCTCAAATGCAACAATTCATAGCACAAATCCAATACCTCATAGCCAATGGTCAAGTCCAACAAGCACATTATCTAGTCCAATCACTACATCAACAAATTTCACATTAATCCTATGTGTCACCTATATCATCATATCAACCTCATCCATCCACATATCAACTTTCCCCTTCATCAACCTATCACAACTCTTCCAATGTCAACCCTTATCCACATCGATCAACCTTTCAACAGTCATTATCCTATTCATCCCCTCCATCATCATCACAACAATAAATCATATGACAAGTCCAAACATCATTCCAACCTCAAGACATTCAACCACAATCCTATGTGTCACTTTCATCACCATTCCAACCAAACCCATTTACCTATCATGTCAATGCCACATCAACATGTCCACCCATATCACAACAAGAACATAGCCTCCAAAGTCCACCTTGGCAACAACATCAAGAGCCTTTAAGTCTTAATAACACCTTGGACAAGGGGAATACCAATCTAGTCCATGCACCCTTACCACCATCCAATCAAATGCCTATCCCTAATCCACCATGTCCTAGTCCTAATCCATTGGCCTCTCCAGCTTCTAACCAATCAAACTCTTCATTACCCCCACCATCATCTAATCCTCCTTCAAATCAATGCCCTACATTTAGATATTTAAAAAAATAAATTGATGGCATTATCTAAATCCACCCATCCACCTATAAAGGATGTGACCCAAGGGCTACAAGCAAGGAATCAATTGTCTCCATGTTATTCAACACATATACTTGAACATACCAAAGAGTCCTCAAACGTCATGCCAAGTCCTTCAAGTCAACCATGTCATCCACAACCCCTTGAGCCAATTCGAGAGTCTCCCGTCATAAGTCCAAGTCACCCTCTTTCATGCTCCTATGTCGTTGACCATCAAGAACATGTCAAGTCTCTTCAAGAGTCATCTGCTTGCAATTCCATTCAAGAAACCCAAGAGTTATATCAAGAGTCTACTCCCAAGCATGTGGAAACATCAAGCCCTAGTCCTAATCAAGATCAAATCATTTTCATCCAACCCATCCATAATCTATATCATTTTTATGATCAAGATGATATCCATAATGATGAAGAGCCTATCCAAGAGAAACTTGATCCTATACCCATCCATGAGAAAGATATTCCAAATTCACCTCCACCTAGTCCTATCCATGATCCATCAACATTCACTTCCCTTGATGAGACAAGTGCCTCCCAAGCACACATAGAAGATCAAACGAATACCTTGGATCTAAGTGAACACAATGCTAATCAAGATCCCAATGATCCCATGTCACCCACTACCGATCCCATTGCAAGTCCTCCATCATATCCTTTTGGTCTTTCTACCTTCATTCATGAATGTTCCTCCTTCGAACAACCACAACCATTATCTTCTCCATCCAATAAGGAAATCATGTCTAGTGTTTCACCTACACCTAGTCCTATTGTCCATTGCACACTCCAAAATATGAACCACCAAGGTAAAGGTATAGGCCTTCATGAACAAGATATTTTGGAGCCCATCCATGTCAAAGTCCCACCATGCTCTTATGGCCTTGGACATATATCTCAAGTACACCAATCTCAAGATGTTGGTATTTCCTCCATGCATCCTAAGTCCACTTTCCATCATAAAGCCTATCATGCACCTAAAACATATGTTGCCATTCCACCACCGTCATCCTACAAGTGTCAAAAGCATGTGACCATACACCTCCCTCCATCCACTTTGCCACCATTGCTTCCAACACCTAATATTCCAATCATTCATAAATACCCTAAATATCCTAGTCATGACCAACAAATGCACACATTGTGTAAACATAAAGCTTCCACTCATTCCATCCACCCCATGGGATTCAAAAATAAAAATTTGGATGCCTCTATATATAAAGTCAAAAATTCTAAAGTTCTTAATGCCTTAGAATACAATTTCAAAAAGTCAAATCCAAGTACATCTAAAAAGCTATATAAGCCCATACCTTCAAAAGAAAATTCTAAAAACAAAATGGTTTGGGTACCTAAGCAAAAAGAAATCAAGTCGAATGAGGCATCTATGTCACAAAAATCCCAACCATCCCCTCCCATCCAAAATGCACATTCCATTCAAAAATATCATATTCCATCCCACAAGCCAAACAAAAATCATACAAATATCAAGTCTATGTGGGTACCTAAGGCACTTTATCTACCATCTCCTAAGCAAACATCTCCATTGCTTCCTACAGCCCATCCACATGAAAAGCTTCAACATTTATCACGATGTGTGCAACCATTGGTCATGGTTCATTTCCATTTCACAACAATCCCACATACCTCCATCTCCTCATCCTTCACTCATTATCTTACATATCTCCACCATCATCTTCCTATGGTCCATGCTTTTGGCTAAGCCTCCCCATTCATCTTTTGCATAAGTCCCATATAATCCCTATCATATTCCTCACATAATCTACATCATAATCCATTATTGTCCTCCATAATCCACATCATAATCCATCATCTACCTACTCCATCTCCCTTTCATGTCATCCCTTACCAACATCTATGAGCATAATGACATTTGACATGGTCCATGCAATGACAACTATCCTCATGGGACTATCACCTTTCATGCAACTAGACACTTGAGTCCCTCCTATCCACAAGTCAAAAAGTCAAAAAGTCAAAATAAAAAGACAAGTAAAAAAATAAAAGTAAAGAGAAATCCCTTCGTCCAATGGTGAAAACTTGGTAAACAGGCGCCTTGGATAAGTACCATGATGAAAACCTGGCAAATGGGCATCATGCGTAGGTTGATCTTCTATGTCACTTACACTTGGGGGCATAATGTCTTATCTATCCAACCTATCCTTCATGTCATATCATTTCCATCCTACCTACCATCTTTGGCCATCATACATACCTATCATATCAAGTCCATTCATCCACCCTTCTTCTTTTGATCTTGATGAAGATATAGGGGCAAAGGTTGAAACATGCTTTGAGTATCTCTTGACATACCTCATTTATCTAAACCAATCGTGTCATTATCCTATTGTCATAAATTTTGTCCAGAAAAATTCTATGTCTTGTACCTAAAATAGGGCATGTTATTCCTATGCGACATAGTCTTTGGAGATCACATCCTTGTTGTCTTATGATGCATACATCAATACCATCCATCCATCTATCATGATCCTTTTATCCCTTATTCCATCACCCACCCTTGCACCTAGACTTGGTTTTCCCCTTGTCATTGGTATCTAGCACAAAGGCTACTCAAATTTTCATCCTTTGACACCTCAAAACATGTCAAAAGTCCAAAAAAAGTCAAAACATGTCAAAAGTCCAAAAAAAGTCAAAACATGTCAAAAGTCCAAAAAAAATCAAAACATTCAAAAAAGTCCAAAAAAATAAAAACATTTCAAAATACAAAAAAATCAAATATCCAACAAAAATCCAAGCAATAATCCAAATGCAAGTCAATCCTTAATCCATACCAATCAAATTGATCAATCTTGTCAAATTATCCAATCACATCCTTTGGTCTTGATCCTAACCTTGTTGTAAACCCAATCAATCAAAGTCAATCTATCAATTGTCAGTCATCCTTGTGTTGATCTAGGGATATGTCTTTCCCTACAATGACAACACTTTCAGTCATCATCATCAATCAATTAATTACTCATCGGTATGCAACTTGATAGGGGCAATACCTTGTTTGTTTTTGTGTCATTTGGGCATGCTTTCTTGCTTGCTTGTGTGTGTTATCATTTTTGTCTTGCATTTGCATCGAATTCGACTCATTCCAGCTAATATTCATATCTTGTGTGTGTTGGAATATCTTTTTGCATTATCCTTTGCATCTAAGGTCACATAATACCTTTTGTGCTTTAGGACTTTAATGCTCTAAGTCTACTTCCTCATACGTCTAGACAAGGTTGTATTACGCTGGGGCACGAGACACATCGTCACCTTGGTCCTTATATCCTGGTGCATAACGTCTAGTGCTATATCAAACATCATGGTTTCTCATCTTTCATTGCAACATAACGTATCATCCATTCCTTCATCTTTAGTTCTTGACCCATCCCTTTCATTTTGAGAGCCTACCTATGTTTGTTCAACCCACCTATCCTCTCGAGGGGGCATCATCATATTCTGATATCATTATCCATTTTTCTCTATCCATACCTTAGTTTCTTTGAAATGATGTTACTCGACACAAATCACATCATCTCAAAGAGGGGAAAAATGTAGACACCCAAAATTGTCCTCTTGCAACACCTGTCTCGACATTACATCATTTAGGCATCTTGTAGCACGCTTTGCCCTAGATACCCATGTCATCATTTATTTAATTAAACATCATTTATTTAATTAAATAAATTTTATTTATTTAATTAAATTCATATTCATAATCCATCCATTTCGCTAATGTTAATTAAATAATTTATATTATTTAATTAATTAAATCATTTTCATTTATTCTTCTAATATTAATTAAATAATTTATATTATTAAATTAATGAAATCATAAATTCAATGTTAATTAAATAAATCCAAAATTTATTTATTTAATAAAATCCTAAAAAGATCTTCTCACTTTCTTTCCAAAACTGAACTCATGTGCATCTAATTTATTTATTTAATTAGATAATTCATCAATTATCCTTCTCGTCTTTTTTGAGATTTATTTCCTTAAAACAGGAAATGAAATCTTTCCATCTTTTTTTGAAATCTTATCTCATCTCGTTGTATTTCCTCTTTTGTCAAAAATCAAATCATTGTTGAATCTTGTTCAATCTTATCTTTGTCAACATCATGGCTCTATAAATATAGCCTCTCGCAATCCATTTAGGAGGTTGATTCATCTAGCACCCAGACTCTGTCAAAATCAGTCTTCTGTCTTTATCTATCATTCTTTCTATTTGTCATTGTCATTGTCAAGTCGTTATGCTACAGGAATGAGCACTCAACATTCCTCCATTGTCAACCCTTCAAAATCTCGCATTATCATGCAGGTGGAGAAGAGCAATGGAGATAAATCAAGTCTAGCTTGGAGATCGGTTTGCTTTGCTTTCTTGTTTTAATTTTCATGCTAGTTTTTGCTCAATTGTGCATGATAGGATTAATTAGTTTATTGTTTTCGTTAAGCATTAAATCCGATTTTTACCCTATCTACATTTAGCATCATATTCTGATATCATTATCCATTTTTCTCTATCCATACCTTAGTTTCTTTGAAATGATGTTACTCGACACAAATCACATCATCTCAAAGAGGGGCAAAATGTAGACACCCAAAATTGTCCTCTTGCAACACCTGTCTCGACATTACATCATTTAGGCATCTTGTAGCACGCTTTGCCCTAGATACCCATGTCATCATTTATTTAATTAAACATCATTTATTTAATTAAATAAATTTTATTTAATTAATTAAATTCATATTCATAATCCATCCATTTCGCTAATGTTAATTAAATAATTTATATTATTTAATTAATGAAATCATTAATTCAATGTTAATTAAATAAATCCAAAATTTATTTAATTAATAAAATCCTAAAAAGATCTTCTCGCTTTCTTTCCAAAACTGAACTCGTGTGCATCTAATTAATTTATTTAATTAGATAATTCATCAATTATCCTTCTCGTCTTTTTCGAGATTTATTTCCTTAAAACAGGAAATGAAATCTTTCCATCTTTTTTTGAAATCTTATCTCATCTCGTTGTATTTCCTCTTTTGTCAAAAATCAAATCATTGTCGAATCTTGTCCAATCTTATCTTTGTCAACGTCATGGCTCTATAAATATAGCCTCTCGCAATCCATTTAGGAGGTTGATTCATCTAGCACCCAGACTCTATCAAAATCAGTCTTCTATCTTTATCTATCATTCTTTCTATTTGTCATTGTCATCGTCAAGTCGTTATGCTGCAGGAATGAGCACTCAACATTCCTCCATTGTCAACCCTTCAAAATCTCGCATTCTCATGCAGGAGGAGAAGAGCAATGGAGATAAATCAAGTCTAGCTTGGAGATCAGTTTGCTTTGCTTTCTTGTTTTAATTTTCATGCTAGTTTGTGCTCTATTGTGCATGATAGGATTAATTAGTTTATTGTTTTCATTAAGCATTAAATCTGATTTTTACCCTATCTACAGATAGATCATTGTACATGACACCTTTCCCTCACGGGTATGTCATACTGAATCTCCCTAAGTACAATGGAAAATGAAATCCGATATAACATATAAGGGAATTTTATACCATGTGCATAGATGTCGCTTATGACCCCACATATCTTATGATACTATTTCCAAGAAGTCTTGTAGGAATTTCACTAGAGTGGTTTTCAGGTCTAGACTATGGCATCAAATCTTGGGGTGAACTGGCTGAGAAATTTGTTGAGAAATTCTCCTTCAAGATAGACCACGAGATAAATATAACAACCTTGTGTTACACAACACAAGACAAAGGAGAAACTTTCATTGATTTCTTCCAAAGATGGAGGACTATAGCTAGTCGATGTCCTATCAAGATACCTAAAAAACAAAAAGTCACTATGTTCTAGGAAAACCTTCATGAAAAACTCAGGAGTAACTGAAGAATACATTGTTGTACATCCTTTTCAAAACTAGTAGAAAAAGGGGTTATAATAGAAAAGGATCTCATTGAAAAAGGAGAACTGAAGACACCAACATCCAATAGAAATCCAATAGTGCAAAACGCTCCCATTGACAAAAACAAATTTTGGTCTCGGAACAAAAACGTCACCAATGATGGGGTAGTTGATGCTAAAACTATACAAGCGTGACCAATCATCACATTACAAGGACCTAACTCTTCAACCAACATGTTCCAAAATACTCAATGTCTGCAACAATAGAGGAGGTTTCCAAAAATGTGAGTTCACTCCCTTAGGGGAACCCGTCGAGTCTGTATTCAAACAACTGTTACAACATAATCTTATATAGCTTCAAGAGCCAAGACAATACGATCTAGGAAAATTTAAACCAGTTTGGTGGGATGACAATTCCTTTTGTGATTATCATATAACTAAGGGACATAATTTACAAAATTGTTGCCAACTGAAAAATATCATACAAAATCTTGTCAAGAAGAGAATTATTGAAGTTAGTGGACAAAAACAAAAGTCATCAAACACTGATCATCAAGTCTTTTCTGATCCACTTCATGACCATGGGAAGGAAATGTCCCCAGTTTGAGTATCAAGACCAATATGTCATCCAACTATGCAAATATCAAGCGTGATTATAATAGTGGAAAAACCATTAATCACTTTCATGTTGCCGATGAGAATATCAATACCATTACCATAAATACAACTCTTGAGTGTGTTGTCAACACTCATCGTACTAAGATCACCATCCAAGGTCCTCCATCACAACAAACACCACAACCTTCCAAGTCACAATATAACCTACTTGACTAATTGGGGAAGACCCCAACCCAAATCTCAATCTTGAAAATATTGTGTATCTCCCCTAAGCATCGATCCATTTTAGATAAAGCTTTACAAAAAACCACTATCCCAAATGATCTCGATGTTAATCATTTCTAGGAAATGGTAGGATACTAAACCAATAATCATCATGCCACGTTCTTCAAACAAGACTACACAATTGAAAAGAAAAATCATAACGACCCTTTACATCTTGAAGTCCTTGTTGATGACACCAAATTTAGACAAGTTTTGGTAGACAAAGGAGTAGGGTTAAATTTTTGCACTTTAAAACTAATTAAGGCATTAGGTTTCTCAGAAGCATGCGTAGACACAACCAAAATTATTGTCATTAAAGCTTATGATGATGAGGAACGAAAATCAAAGGGGGTGGTAACACTTCCTATCAGAATTGATCTTGTAGTAATGAAGACAAAATGCAAGGTCTTGGATCTCACCCTTCCATACAACCTTCTGCTAGGCAGACCATGGATTCATTCCATGAAGGTAGTCCCTTCCACATATCATCAATGTCTCAAATTCCCTTACAATGGCACTAAAATAACTATAGATGGTAACCTAGATCCATTCCAATATTGCACAAATCTAAAAGAGATACCCCAACACCAAGTGCCAATAAACCAAGAGGCTTCATCATCTAATTCATCTCACTATGTCAATCCATCCACTCTCACTCGAACATCTATTTCACCTTCATTTCCCACCACTCCTAGGGTTGAGATCAAAGACAAGGGTTGTGGAGAATATTACATGAAGACATCTTATTTTGTTAGCCATTTGATTCCTCCTAAATCATACGGTTTACCTACACCAAATAGGAGGCAATCTATGGTCACTATACACATTCCTCTCACAAAAACTTTCACTGAATGGGGATAATTAAGAAAAGAAGCCATAAATACAAAAGATGTCACCTCCTGGATGTATAGGGAAGATAATGAAGAATCTATCTCACTTGCTCACATTCCTACAGATCTATATGGCAAAGGTTTCACAATCATGTAGAGAAAGGGATATAATGGACAGAGTGGTTTAGGCTTAAATCAAGATGGGAGGATTGAACCAATCTTTGTTTCTCAGTGGCCAAAAGGCTTAGGGCTTGGGTTTCAACTAATTTAGATTGGTGTTCCTAGTACCACATTACCCTTAATCGAGGAAGTAACTACTTCAGAAGATATTGAGACATCTCACAAACCATCTAACCAACACCATTGTGACTCCCCCAACTCAAACAAATACGAGTGGGATTCCCTATCCTCTACCTCTTCCATGGACCTTGACAAGCTATTTGGAGAACTTGACTTAATGTTGAAATCTTGACCAAATCCATTGAATTCCTGTCCACTAAAGAATATGACAAAAGAGGAATGGTTTAAACATTACTATTGGGAATCATTTGATCCTACCTCTTGGCAACCTGATACATCTATTTCAGATAACCAAACCTTGGCATTAGGCCCACCTCTCAATCCACCGAGATCTAAACCAAAGAGAAAACAAGACTTAGTACAAGAATTTTGTGACCATATGAACAACTCAGTCCTTACCTTGACTCTATTAAACTTTGATAACTCCAATGATGACATGCCCTTAGTTTATCCCTAACTCATTGATTGGGATCAACAAGACCCACCCATCTTAGAAATTTTTGAGAACGATGAAGTAATTGCTGAGTTTCTGGGATTATGAGAAGGAATACCTAGTGGTGATCACAAGGCTGGTTTTACCATTGACTTGGACAACAAAGCATATTTTGGGGAATTTGTTCAGCCCTCCATTCACAAAAACAAGAAAAAGAATAAAAAAGATAAAAATAACGAGTCTCTAGGTGAAAACCAAAAGGCACCTCTAGACAATGAAAAAGTAAAAATAAAGGATGCATTTGAAGGAAAAAAATCTATGAGGCACCTAAGGATGGAGGTTTGAACATTCTCCCAATTGCATAGGAAAATTCACCCATGCTCATTGAAGAATCAGTAGAAGTAAACATAGGAATAGATGAGAATCCTCGACTGGTTTATTTTGTAGTGTCATTGACGACAAAAGAGTAGCCAGAATTCCACAATTTCTTTACATAGAGATATATAAATTTTTCCTAGTCATATGCAGACATTCTTGGGTTGGATCCTAAACTTGTTCTACATCACTTTCCCTTACAACCAAGTGTCAAACTAGTGAAAGAGAAATTGAGGAAAATGCACCCACAGATTGCTCTACTAGTCAAGGCAGAACTCAAGAAACTATTAGACATTAGTTTTATTAGATCAATTGACTATGCAGATTGGATTTCCAATCTTGTACCAGTCACTAAACCAATAGGGGGCATCCACATTTGCACCGATTTTAGAGATATCAACAAGGCTTGTCCTAAGGATGACTTCCCTTTTCCTAACATAGACATGATAGTAGACATGACAACAGGGTACAATATGTTGTCCCTTATGGATGGATTTTCAAGGCATAATCATATTAGAATTGCAATGGAAAACCAACCTAAGATTAATTTCACTTA
>VDFB02256132.1:49856793-49984735 GCA_007258455.2 Sequoia sempervirens | reverse complement strand
TTTACTTGGGGCTTCCTTTATGTATCTCTAAGATCTTGAAATGGGGTGGGGTTGGCATCAAAAATTTAAAAGCTTTCAATAAGGCTTTATTGTCAAAGAATGTTTGGAGGCTTCTTAATGGGGAAGCGGGATGGGCATCCCTGGTTGGTAGCAAGTATTTGCATGGCATTGGGAGATCTTGGAATTTTTTAACCTCTGATGATGTTCCTTTTGGGTCTTGCTTTTGGAGGAATATTATTTTGTGTTGGGACTTGATTGCTAATGGTGTTAGATGGCTGCTGGGTGATGGTACCAATATTCTCTTTTGGGAGGATGCTTGGTGTGACTTTAAACCTTTAATAAATCTTCCTTGGGATCCTCCCATTGTTCCTTTGTGTAGACGTTTCTTTGGCATTAGGGTGGCTGATTATTTTCATAATGTGGAGTGGAAAAACTTCTAGGATTGGGACCCGTCTTTGAAGGTTCTAAAGGAATTCTTGTGCAAGGTTCGTATCCCCATTTTTCCTAGGCTAGATAGGGTTGTTTGGGCTCCCTATGCTAATGGTAAGTTCTCGGTGGCTTCTACCCTTGTTAATTCGTTGGATAAGCTTGATTCTCTTCCTTTCTAGGGGAATTTATGGAATAATAAGTTGATTCCCAAGGTGAATGTATTCTTTTGGTTGCTCATGCAAGGAAAAGTCTTAACACAAGATAATCTCTATAAAAGGGGATTTTCTATTCCTAATAGATGTGCTCTTTGTGAAGTTGATGTTGAAATTGATTTCCATATTTTTCTTGCGTGTGATTTTTCCTCTTTTCTTTGGAGTAATTTTCTTGGTCTTTGGAATTTGGATTGGGTCTTCCCAAATTCCCTTGGTAAATAATTTGTTTGATAGTGGAAGTGCCCCTCCACCTCCCCTATGGTCTAATGGATTTGGGATATTATGGCCCTACACATTGTGTGGGGGTTATGGAAAAAATGAAACAACAAAATATTTTGTGACTCCAAGCTAAAATTTAGTAGTCTCTTCATCAAGATTCGTTGAGCAATTCTGGAGAATTTTGTCTCTATTGATTCTTATTCATCTCATTGTGCCCCTACAACGTGTCTAGCTGGGTATGACCTCTTGGTGATTTCTAACTCGAAGGTCACATCTATTCCTGTTATGAATCCTAAGTCCAGTTTAAATGCGAGATTGAGTATGAAGTGGAAACCACCTCCATCAGGGTGGGTTAAAGTTATTTTTGACGGGGCAACAAAGGGTAACCCTGGGCCTGTAGGATAAGGGGGGTATTGAGGAATGAAAATGGTAGACTATTAGGTGTGGTGGCACCCCTTTTGGGAAATTAGACAAATCACTGTGCTGAGGCAGAGGTTGCATTTATAAGCATAAAATATGTTGTGGACAAAGATTACTCCAAAATATGGGTCGAAGGTGATTCTTTAAATATCATCAATTATCTGCATGGCACTCATCAACCTAACTGGAATGTGGATCAATTAATTAAAGATACTATAATCATGTGAAGTTATTGTGAAGAGACTTGCGTATCTCACATTTTTTGAGAAGGAAACTCATTGGCTGATTTTTTTTCCAATGAGGCTGTTAGGTTAAATGAGTATCGTGCATGAGAGGAGGGCTCTATCCTTCCTGAGAAAGTGAGGATCTTAATGAGAAAAGATGGCATGGGCTGAGTTGATGTTGTGGCAGCATTTAATCTTTATTACCATCTCCTATCTCACATGCTTTGTGGGTTTAGTTTGGATTGCTGGTATTTGGTTGTGTGATTATCGCAAGGGTTTCCTTCTTTTGGTGTTTTCAAACATGGGTGGAAATAGAAGTAGAATAGAGCCACACTCTTGTGTGGGCCTGAGGAAGAAAAAGAAGCTATATAAGATTCTTTGTCATGGGAATTTCATGCCTTTTTTAGAAAGGTTGCATGGGAATGACCCAAATGCCTCGGTGGAATTTGTTTCTTGCTGGTATAACCACAAGCTTCAGATAAAGGGCCTAGTTGTGGAGGTAAATGAGGAGCTTATTGCAATAGTGACTGGGATGCCGATGGTTGGCTGTAAGTTTTACAAAGATAAGAAGATCAACGAGGAAGCTATGGCCCAATTTTTCAAAGACGACAAGCAAAAAAAAATGATTAAGATGGAAGTTGGGGCTATGAACACAAGTCCCTCAAGAAGATATGGTTAGATGTTGTAGAGGTGATAATGCGATATGTGACCCTAGAAGGTAGGTTTACTATTATCCTAGGTCACCATTTCACGATTTTAAACCATTTTAGGCATGCTTTTCTTATCTCTTTTCCATTTTTTCTGTTATCTTCCATGGAATCTTCTGTCTATGCTCATTTAAAAAATAGGAGGGCTTTGATCCTCCATGAAGGTCTCATTCTTTTAATCATGGAGCATGTTAAGGCTCTTCTCCCTACCCTTGCTATTAAGGAAAAGGAGAAGATTTCAAGTGAATTTTTTGGTTTTTTAGGCTCAGATTCAAGAATTGCAGATGAAGAGGAAGATGATGGTTCCCCATCTCCTGTGGCTACATCCTTGAAAAAGAGGAAGAAGGGTAGCCTTAAAAGAAATTAGGAAATAAGCACCTTGTTCTTTCTGATAGTGAGGATACGGAGGTTGGCTCAGATGACTCTTCTCCTAGAAAGGAGGATTTGGCTGTTGGTTAGGGAGAAGATGATGGTGGAGGTAATGAGGAGGGTTTGTAGGAAAATGTGCTGGTTACGAAGACCAAGGATAAGCCGAGGAGGGTTTCCAAATGCATTGCTAAATTGAAGAACTTAGCTTCGAAAGTTTCTACAAAGGATTCCAAGGTGATTGGTGAGGAGAAGGTTTCTGGTGAAAAGGCGGTGGAAATAGGTGACTCCCAAGTTTTAAATATCTCACCCAATGTGGAGTTGGAAGAAGAGATTAAGGGTCAAGATGAGGAGGATACGAAGAGGAAGAGTGCAAAGCCAAAGCCTCTAAAGGTAAATCCCCTTTTTGAGGACTTTGCTTACCTCAATGATGATTCTACCTCAATGTTTGAGTTGCTCGACATGGCTAGGGTTGGGACCATTGGAAATTTTAAGTTAGATAAGTGGAATCTTCAAGAGTTCAATAAAATTAACATTAAATAAGGGGTTTGAAGGAAAACTTGAAGAATGTTTCGAAAGGCTCGGTACTGGACATTTTGATTGATAGATTTGTGGACCTTGAGGGTTCTTTCCATGACTTCAAATCCCTGTGTGAAGAACAATTGGCCAGTTTAGAAGCCAATATTTTGAATATGAATGCAAACATTAAGAACATTCTCTATGTAAGCCACATTTCAGTGAAAAATAGTGCAAACTCTTTGGAAGTCCTATTTAGAAAGATTAGTGTGCTCAGGAATGACCAAGTGCATTTCTTTGAGCTAATGGAGAAAGAGCATTCAACCAAAGGCAAAGTTAAAAAAGGTGCAAAAGATGATGGTAAAGTGAATGTTGTTAGAGGGTCTGCTGAATGGAAAAATTCCTTTGAAGCTGAGAAGAAAGAGCTGCTAGACATGATTGAAGTGCACAGGAGCCAAGAGCTAGAGATGGCCAACACCTTAAGAAGTTTGAAATAGTGTTCCACTCTCTTTTTGTCTGCTATCTTTTTTTTGCTGGGTCTTAGTTTATTTTCTATTGTTTTGATGTTGTTGGGTGCTGCTATTAGTTTACTGTTTTATCTCTTGTACAACACCCTTTTGTCTTGCTATTTTTTGGTTCTCATATGCTACTGGTGTCTTATGGTAATTTATTTTTAGCAGCATTTTGTATCTGAAGTTGTAAATGGTTTCAGGTCCTTTGAAAACCTATTTTTCTTGTATAATCAAAACAACAACAAAAGACAAGAAAAAAATGGATAATAATGACACAAAAAACTAAGTAAACTAACACTAGGAGACAACAAATAGAGTAAAAAAAGGTCTAGATGCACATCTAGATAGAGGTTCAATGCTAAGAAAATGATTAAAATAATATGCAAACATTTCTTGGTAATTTTTGATGCAATACCATTGTAGGTATTAGAAAATGGTAAGGACCAAAGACATGAAACTAGTCATTTGGAGAAGTTTGTGAACTTTTAAGCACTATAATTTTTAACTTATAGCTATTGGTGAGTGGATTTATGTATTGCAAAGGCGATTGTAGAAGATATTCCTACTTGCAGTCATAGGACTTGCATTAAAAGGGGAGAATGCGCATGGAATCACATCAATAGGGAGCCATGTACTAGAAGGAATATACTACTTATAGTAACTAGATGTTTAGCAAGGAGTGGTCTATGGAATTTGTAGAAAAGGATGGAGATAATTGTATAAATAGGAGGTTGCAAGGTGGTGAAGGCATCATGAGAGGGAGGATGATGCTACAATTTCATGTGCACCAATGAGATCACAAAGAGAGTGCTCAAGTGGCTAGTTGGAGATCTATAAGACTAAAAAATGGTTAATGTAATACGATGGAGAGAATAATTTGTTACTAGAAGAATGGTAATGAAAAATGAGAGGTGATCATGAAGGTGAAGAGGTGGTTATGGAAGTGTTGGTTGCTAACATGAATGAGAGGAGAATCTATGGGTGTTGTAAAAGGTGCAAATTTGGTTGCATTTCCAAGATGTGCATAAAGGGAGTAAGGAAGACCTTGAGAGGCTTGACATGAGGGTGGAGAAGATTTTCCATCTAGTGGTACAATGATATTACAATTAGTAAATTGGTGATGAAGGGGCTTGGAGTTCCATTTGGAGGCCATGATTAGGTGGAAAAAGAAGCTACATTATCATTAAAGAAATCAATTAGAAATATATAGTAATGGTAAAGGATATAGGGTCAATTTTTTATAGAAAAGTAATTAGTTGTCTAGAATAAAAGGTAACCATTTAATGCCTAGATAAGTGGTAGGTAGTAATGGTTAGGAGGATGCTATGAAATGTAAACATTAATCATATAAGTATTAAAACATGCTTAAATCCATGATTTATTTGAGTTGGAAGGAGTTGTTGAGGTGTTCTTTAAACCTCAACAACATTTATGAGAAATTGGGTTACATGTAGAATAAGGATCTTGCATGATCTAAGGGAGACTTGAATGTGTATTTTAATTGATGATATATAGATGTATGATCATGTGAGATTGCAAGGGGATTAAATAGGAAATCACACATAAGTGACATTGAATGAAGAAAATTTAACCTATATGAAATAAGATTATTGAGTTTGAATGCCTTAAAATTTAGGTAGGATATAAGGTGAAGGCACTAGATTGGAAAGTTCAAGAATGATGCTTGAGAATTTAGGAGACAACAAGGAGCTAGGGTTAGGGGGTTGTAGACAAGAAGTAGAGGAAAAATATAGTAGAAGTGGAAAAAGAAATATTAAAATGGGAAAAATGGAAAAATTAAAGCTAGAAGAGGAGGCCAATAAAAATAGAGTGGAGAGAGAGTTGACAAGGAGGAAAAAAGTGGTAGAGAATGTTGCAAGTATGAAGGTGTTTTCATTGATGTCAACAAGATGGTTTTCTCATTGATGATAGTAGTGTTGCCGTTGAAAATAGATTGTTAGTTTAGATGTCGAGGATACTGAGAAAATTGATAAAATAAGGTAACAGGGTGTTCTAGTTTTTCTTTGCATTTCTTTTGGGGTGAAGATCTACTTTTGTGGTTTGGATATGTTGGTTAGAGGTGTTCAGAATTTCTATATCCAAAATTTTGGCTTCTGGATCGCTGGTTAGAGGAAGTTGTGTTCACTAGTGTGTGAAGTGGTTTTGCAATAGTGTTTGGGAGAAATGTATTTGCTCCAAATTTCTCCACAGTTGTTTCTTAGGTCTTGCAATTTTAGAGGAGATTTGGTGATGTTTCTCTCTTACTTGTGTCAAGGGGTTTCGTGGTTAAGTATATTTGAAGAAGGTCTTCTAAGTTACAATGTATTGCAGTGTTTGGCAATATTTTCTAGGTAAATAGTATGTTTATAACCTTTTGGAGAGATTTGTTGAGAAGGGTTTTGTTGGTTTCTAGGATGTGCTTGGATCACATTCAAATGAAGTTTGTTGTTCAAAAGTTTCAGATTAATTTAAGGAAGTATGCAATTCAAAGTTTAATGTGTTTTCATGGGTAACAACTGACCTGGTGTTTACACTACATCTGAAGATGTTCAAGTATTAATGAAGGAATAGTATTGCATGTGAGATTTAATATAGGTCCCAATTTAATGAGAATGTTTAGTGCCAACCTAATTTGAAATTGCAAAGTGTGAAGCGTGACCTTGGAGAAAGTTTTTAAGGTTGAGGACGATACAAGTATGAGTCAAAATATTGAAGATTTTCAAGATAAAAAGAATAGATACATGTGTGATGCAAATTATTGAAGAGTAAAGTGTGATTTTAAGTAGAGAAGTGTGAACTTCAAGGTGTTGGACTTTTAAATGCAGTGAGCCGAAGGTCTCCACAATCATTCAAACAATACTACAAAAGCGTTGGAGCATTTACAGTGGCGAATTCTTTGTTGCATTGAGAAGTTTTTCTCTATGTAACATTTCTCTTCTATCTTCTTTGTTTCTTTTTGTGGTAGTGAGCCCTAATTGTGAGTCTTTTTGGATAGTGTGTCCTTTTTTGATAGTGAGCCCTTGTACTAGTTTTGCAATTACTTATATTGTGAGCTAATCCTCATTGTGATTTTCCCTCATTGGGTTTTCCACATAAATATGGTGTTCACTTGTGTATGGTGTTGTTATTTTAATTTCTGTTATCTGCATTTCTTGATTAATCACTATAACAAAATAAGTGTTTAATGAATGCATGTGGATCTGATTACTGTTGATGGTTTTAATGTTTTAATTTGTTACAAATGATTCACCCCCCTCTTATTTGTCTTATTCATTCAACAATTGGTATCAGAGTGAGGTTCCTCAAAGAAGAGCTTAACTGCTTGAGGTAGATTCAGGATGGTGAGCAAGTTGGATTGCCCTAGACTTGATGGAACTAATTATGCATTCTAGAAGACAAATATGGAAGGATATCTGGAATATCATGGGTATGATATTAAAAAGGCTATAAAGAATCCATATACTCACCTACAAATGGTTCAACACAAGTGATAAGATCAAGGCACATGAGGTAAATGCTAAGGCAAGATTTATTCTAACGAATAGTCTTTCAAATTCGTAATTGGTTAAAGTTATGAATCTTAAGACTACTAAAGAAGTTTGGGATAAGCTAGAGAGTATTTATGAAGGAGATGATAAGGTCAAACATGAAAA
Organism: Sequoia sempervirens; assembly: GCA_007258455.2. NCBI lineage: Eukaryota > Viridiplantae > Streptophyta > Pinopsida > Cupressales > Cupressaceae > Sequoia > Sequoia sempervirens. The sequence goes on along the minus strand of VDFB02256132.1, from coordinate 49,977,477 downwards.
GTTGCAGAATCTAAAGGAAAAATTTGAGACCTAGAAAATTTCTAATGATGAAACAATTATAACCTACATGCAGAGAGTTGATGAGCTGGTAAGTGCAATGAGAGGTCTTTGTGTGCAAGTCAAAGAACCTAGGGTGGTAAAGAAAGTTCTCAGATCTCTTCCTAATTCTTATAGTGTAAAGGTATCTCCTATTGAGGAAGTTGAAAATTTTAATACTTATTCTAGATATCAGTTGATTGGTACACTAACGTCATTTGAAATGAGAAAATCTAGCTTGAGAAATGGTACAAAAGTGGAAATTGCTTTTAAGTTTAGAAAATCAGAAAAGATTGAAGATTTAGATGGAGAAGATCTTGATGTTGTAGAAGATATCTTTGTAAGAAGGATGAAAAAGGGCATCAGTAAGTACAAAGGTAAACTACCTTTCAAATGTTTTAGCCATGGAAATGTAGGTCATTATGCTTCAAGAAGTCCAAACAGAGCTATGAACAATAAAAATAAGGAGAAAAAAGGGAAGATGATTAAAAGAAGTTACTATGTTAGAGAAAATGCTGGTATTTTTGATGATGAATCAAATTATGGAGATGATGGTGAATGCTTGTTCTTGGATATAAAATATGAATCTACTTCTACTAAATCTAAAAGTTGTGTGAAGGAAAGTGTTCTTGAGAAGATGGATAAGGTTGAAGGTACTTTGGTATCTTCTTTTCATGTAACTAAATAGGATAATAATTATTGGGTTGTTCAAAATGGCTACTCTAATCATATGAGTGGAGATAAAAGTAAGTTTGATAAACTTGAAAATTATGATGGTGGATTAGTTAAATATTTAGATGATTTAGGAGCTAAGATTTGTGGAATAGGCGAGCAATCAGTTTTGATGGAAAGCATAATATTGAAGATGTTTACTATGTTAATGTCATAACCCTCCATTTTAAAAATCTAACTTACATTATATTTGTTTAATTACCAAATAAATGACATTATGAAAGTACTAATATTATAGTAAGCAAAATAGTTGAGATTCTTGGAAATGAATAATGATTCAATCATGTTAAAGAATAATAAATATTATTGCTCCTATTTTATGAATTCGATTTGACATCATAAGAGGAAACAAGTTTCAAGGAAATGAAGAATTACACAAGAAGAAAGTGAAGGAGTTTAAAGAATGGAGTGTTATTCGGAAAGGAATAAAATTAGCCACGAGACCTACATAGTATGCTTTGACAAAGGAACTTGAAATGATGGCATCTATTCTATAAATTGCAGTCTCCAGAGGTTAAGGGGAGGAGGGGGAGTCACGGGTGGAAGGTTAATGTAAATTATTCGACTTATGAGAATGGAGGGGTTGCCGAAATTAGAGTACATAAGGGAATGAAGACCTCTCTTTCCACGAGAAGGAGAGGGCATAGAACTAAATATTCACCCAGGGAAGTTTATTTTTATGAAACCAGATCTTAAAGAATGCAATGCTCTTTATTTTATATTCTTACATATAACACTATAAATTTTATGACATTTTTACATTATTATTTGATTTGATGGAGCAGAGTCAATAGATTTAGTATTCAAGGGAGGATGTGATTAGGGTATGTGCAGGATCATCATGGAAAAAACATGTCCTTAAGTGACAAAAAAATTAGAAAAATTAGAGTTAGGCAACTTGACGTAAAAATTTGAATAAGTTATTTATATTATTTCAAAAATATGTAAGAATATAATTTTTAGAAAATTGAATGTAGTTTCTAAACTACTAGGTTTGTTTAAAAAAAAAGAGATCTATTTGGTGAAAATTTGAAATTTCAATGCAGTAGTACTTAAATTTCAGGGAAAAAGTAAGAAGTAGGTGTCTGTCTGACCACCCTAACCACAATAAAATGATAATATTTTTTATAAGATTTTAGATATAAGTAGAAGACTCATGTCCCAATGTGATGCATATTTTTTTGTAATTTTTTCCAAGTAAATAATTAATTATGAATTTTTTATTACAAATTTTAAAAAATGTAAAAAACTCGTATGTCTAACCACCTTAACTTGGTCAAAACTTCATGAAATTCAAATTTTCTTTTTTTAATCCTATAGTATACAAAGCATAGAATGCGATGCATATTTTGGATTCAAAAAATGTGATACCGTTTGAAAGCTATAGATATTTTTCAATCAGCCTATCAATCAGGACTTTAGTCGTAATTCAAATAGAAAATGAATAATAATTACTTAATTCAAAGTAAAGCATAATTTATATTGGTGGAAGGTTGAGAATCTCCTTTAAAAACCCTTTTCGTTTCATCAATTTTGGGTAAAAAAGAGTTGTTAGCCACATACCCATTATATTGCCACTTTTTGGCCCATCATGATCCTACACATACCCATCATAAAGAGAGAACAAGAAGGAGACCATCAAGTGATGCATCCGGTTTCTAGATAGCATTCATAAAATGAAGGAAAAGAAGAAGAGAGGGTGGAAGAAAATATCTATGAGAGGACACCGGTACATGCATTTATAGGTGCAAGAAGCAAGGTTTGACAAATTTTAAGCAGTCACAATCAACTCATTCTGTGGCTCTAATTATTGGAAGAGGGGCATCGTTCACTGGACGGGTAGCTATGCTCTGTATAACTATTCTGGTAAGCCTCAATCTTTATGTTTTTGGAAATCATTATGTATCAAGGAAAAAGAAGTTCTAGCATAATTTAGTGATCTCATTTCTTTCATAATTGTAACTATTCTTCCAATTTCTCTTTTGCTACTCAAAAGACTTATCCTTTCTAATTTAAAATATGTAGCTTAGATCATTGGTTTGATTCTTTCATTTGATTCGAGTCCCTTGGTAGGTCTTTGATTACCGTTTAATGAGTCTACTCATAATTCCATCCAATTTTTTGAATGCATGGAAATAATAGGTATGCTTCCCTTTTTATTTGATCTCCTAATTAAATAATACTGTAAGGTTGTTTTCCAAAGTTTGAAGTTTTGGATTATAAATGTGCTTAATTATTTTAAACTCCATGCTTCGATTGTGGTATTTAAATTGATTAATTTGAAGGGGCGATAGCACTAGCAATAGTCTCCTTGAGACTTTCTCACAATCCAAGATTGCAACATCATATCTGGCACCACTATAGGTATGAGGCGACCATTGCTTTATGTAATTCCATTAATTTGTTGTATTCCGATCAAGATATGGTTTATACCTAAATGTGCAATAGTAGGTATGGCTTTAAGCAATGGGAAGTTATTTGTTGAGAGAATTTACTTTTGTTTCGTTAACCTCTACTCTTAACATTCAGTGCAAACATTATCACATTAGATTTGATTACCACCTGTTTTAATTTCTCTGAAGTTCATTAAGCTAAACTATTTAGTAAGCATTCAATTTTGTATTCAAGAAATAGTCTTTTCATTGAGGGTTTTTATTGAATTAGGTTACATTCCTTGCCTATGCTTCTCTTAAATTTAGAAAAGTTGTTATACCATTGTGATTATGGAATTTGAGCATATTAAATTGTCTTGATTCAACTTATGAGGGATAAATGTCTATAACATATTTTGGGTATATTGATCATCAATCATGAAAGCATTGTATGTCTGTTTGTGCGAGATTTTTTTTTAGAATGGGAAATGTGTAATCTTGAATACTGAGTTAAATCAGTGACTAACTTGCTCTGTACGAAGGTTAACCTTTTAAGTTCTGGCGTTGTCTCCATTCTTAGTTTTGGTAACGATTCTTCCATCTTCTTATCAGATTTTACTCATATGACTCTTTGCCTGTAAGATCTAATTATCATATCAAGGACAAGCATTCATTCACTGTAAAACATATATGTAGACTTTCTTTCACTGATAATTATATCAGAAACCTTTCACCAATATATACTTATAGACTTGCGCCTTGAATGCCAATAAGCTAGCCTTTCCATGGAGCTATTGCTTCTGGTAATTACGTGTCTGCTCTGTGATAGTCTGGGTTAAAGGTGTTATTCACATATTGATAAGCTATGAATGTAGTCTATAAATGGAAGACTGGCAATGAATTGTTCCACTTGTATAGACTCATGGAAAATGATGAATTCATGACACAAGTTGGTGGATCGATTCTGGGCCTCATAGTTAAATCAAGAGTAATCAAGGTGAATCGGCATCTAGAAGGTACTTTTTCATTCAACATTTTGATTCGATGATGTAGATGTTATACATCTTATGATCCTTCTTTCTTTATTTCCAAACATCGTGCATTATCTTCCTTGATTAATGTTATGAATTAAGAGATGGACGAATACCTTAGGAGTTCAATACGCTTCAAATATTCCTTATTATTATCTTAGTGGTTAATAAGTAAATTTGGAAGAACATAGACTATTAAGAAGAATTATGGTGATGATATTGTCCTTTTTATCCTTGCTTTAGAAAAGTATGACAGTTAAGTCCCACGAAGTAATTGTATCTCTAATCTTTTATTGTCAAATGTCGAGTTGGTTGCATTTAATAATAAAGATTACTCTGTGAGTTGATCCTAGAATAATTGAGGAATTGATATTGATCCAAGTATTCTAAGGACTGTCCATTCATGTTATTCATGGATCTTTCACTAGCTTATCTTATCAAGGCATTGAATTCTTTATTTCTATTTACCTTGAATTTCCTAAGGAGTAAATTGGTGTATGTAATAGGGTAAGTAAATTATATGTTATTTCTTGTATTATCAATTTATTATTAAAAGAAAGAGTATGCTTCATATATTACTTAATCAAAGAGAATAAGTGATGATGTTGTATTTTATTCTTTATCCTCATTATTGGTATCACGTCGTATGCTCTCACCTTGCCATCATGGACCATGGTTATTAGAAAATGGGGTTCAAACAACTTATATATTTGTTGTTAAATAAATTGCAAAACTAGGCATATCATCTAATTTGTGAATAAGGTAAATTCGTTATTTGTTGTTGCCCCTAAGTGGGTGGCAATTGATGGGTACTATCTGGGGAGTGGGACCCTAGAAAGGGTTACATACCCACTAAATATAGGTACTTGGATTTTATGACTTCCATTAACAAACCAAGTTATTGGTAGTCCTATTCTTGCTCGGGGGTTTGGCTAGAGTCCATGTGGCTTCATGATGCCAATACGGTTGGGTGGTGAGCAAGACATACTTGGTCTAAGTTGCATACTTACAAAAGCTTGGATAAATCGTTGGTTTTAGAGTAAATTAGAATTTATGGGAACGTGCCATCTATTTGAAATGTCCCTTATATAAATGATTATTTTACTTAAAACAAAATTAATAGTGGTAAATTTGAGCTCATCTGATGTGGTTGTTACATGTAAAAAAAATTTCAGTGGTAATTTTAAGATTTTATGACATGATTGTTACAGTTAAGGGCTTAAGGCATAATATTTTGAGTGTTGGATAAATGTGTAGCAAAGGATATAATCTTGTGTTTAAAGATGGAAAATGTGAGATCATAAAAATGGTCCAGAACTATGATTGTTGTTGGTAAAAGAACATATGAAAATATCTACCAGCTTAAGGGCGTTGATGGTCATTGCTTTATGACTCAGATTAATGATAGTTGGTTATGACACCAAAGGATGTGTCACATGAATTTTGATAATGTCACATGAATTTTGATAATTTGGATAGAATTAGTTCAGTTCATGCATTGAGAGACCTACCAAGAATCACAAAGCCTATCAATGTTGTTTGCAATAATTGTCAAATTGGATTCAAACAAGGAGTAGTTTCAAAGGAAAGGAAAAATTGGAAACCAAACTATTGGAATTAATAATACAAATATATGTGGTTCTACAAGGGTGATAAGTCTTCAAGGTGACTAGTATTTCATGATTTTGATTAATGATTACTCTAGAATGACATGGGTTACTTTTCTTAGAGAGAAATCTAATGCACTAGATGGATTTAAAGCATTTAAATCTATGGTTGAGAATGAAATGGATATTAAAATCAAAATTTTGAGGTTTGACAGAGGTGGAGAATTCACCTCCAATGAGTTTAACATGTTTTTGAAGTTCATGGAATAAAGAGGCACTTGTCTACCCCTAGAAATCCTCATCAAAATGGAGTGGTTGAGAGGAAAAAATGAACTATTCAAGAAGCTACTAAGACTATGATGCAAGAAGAAAACCTACCAGAAGTTTACTAGAGAAAAGAAATTCATACTATTATTTACATACTTAACAAAGTTCAAGCAAAAGCTAACAACACAAAGACTCCCAATGAGTTATGGTATGGAAGGGTTCCTACTATCAAGTACTTTAGAGTATTTGGAAGTGATGGAACCTGCAAATTCTTGATGTTCCATCTCAAAATATTGTCACATTTTTGGCTGATACTCGAGGGCTTAGGGTTTTGCTTGTCATCACTGTTGAAAGGTTATTGTATTGGCTTGGAATCCTTCCCTAAGAAACCCTTGGCTTTGAGCACTTGAAACATTCTATTTTGTCGTTGACTTCTTGTGGCATGTTGCCGGTCACATTAAAAAATCTTCTGCCATTCACAGTCGTTAGGTAACCAGTTCCCCACGCCTAGGGATGAGTTTCTTATTTTTATAAGGTTAAGTAAAGAGCATTTTTGGCCTTTACATCCTTTGCATTTTATGACTTAGGAGTTTTTTGAGCTCTTTCTACCGTGTCGTCCTAGAGGGTCCCCTTCGATAGAACAACTTATGAGCGTGCATGCTTAGAATTTTTCACTTAAGTCTCGTTGGCCATCTCTCTTTATCACTCATCACAAATTACTTTTGGAGTGTATGTTTGGAATTAGTGATAAGTGATGAGTGGTATCTCTTTGTTTGCACTCATTATGGATAGCTTCTGGAGTTCTTGATATCAATGCACAATGAGTGATGTTCCTTGTATCATTAAAGGTTCACTTATCGCTAATGGATTTTGAGCCTTGAGTATTGTAATAGCAATAAGCGATGGCCTCCGATCTTATGTTCTCTTTTTATCGCTCATTGCAAATGATTATGCAATGATAAATTTCAAGTAGCGATGAGCAATATGATGGATTTCCTATGCTTTGCTTATACAGATAAGTTTTGAGTGCTAAGTTCTATATTAGCGATCCATGATACAAGTATTCAAAGTCACTATGGGAATCTCTCATCGCTAATTGCTTGCAAATTGTATGAGGAGAATTAGTGTTGAGCGATGGCCTGATCTTTTGTATTCTATTGCTCATTGCAGATTCATTCCAAAACTTAAGTTTCAAAATAGCGATGAGCAATGGAGTTCTTTGTTCAAAGTTTCTTTTGCTAATTTGAATAAATCTTATGTGTGATGTCTTCTATATCATTGATTTTCATGCAGGTGTACATGTCTTAACTTGGCCTCTTCATTGTATCTCCCATTGCTCATAGGATCCAAGGTGTGAAGTTTAAATTAGCAATGTGTGATGGGAAAATGAACGTGATTAAGGAGGGGCCATAGAACCAAGGGTTGAGATTTCATCGCATGGATGCAACTTGCATCACTGATAGAGCTAGTGAAGGATGAGATATATCAATGATAAGCGACAACTATTGCATGAGAAGGAAACATGGCAGAATCCTGAGGACATTTTATAAAGTAGGGAAGAAAGTAGTGAGGTAAATTGATAACCATTGATATTGTTTTAAAACAGAATGATCAAATGTTAGGGTTTGAACGTGAATGCGTAAATGTCAGTTCACTCACGCGAACTTACTATCAAACATTAATGGTGGCATGCCCATCTCTTGGCCATAAAAGAAAGTAGATTCTAGGTTGGTCATGCATTTGGATTCACTTAGAAGCAAAAAGGAATACCAAAAGCTAAAGAAATTATGCGGGAAGCTTTGGTAAATTAGTACAACACCAAGTGTGGCAATCATTCACCCAGGTAAGCAAACTACATATCTCATTCTAGCTAAAGTATTAAGGTGAAATATCGTATAAAGATAATAAAGATAATAGGGAATTGGGGATATTGTTTGCTTGACCATTGATGATAGCTTCAATTTAATGATAAATATTGGGTCAAGTTTGAGGAGGTATTTTTGTTCTATAAGTATTTCCTTGTGTTCTCATACTTGGAAAGGGTTTCTTTTTTACTATAAGAAATTATAAACTCTAGTTATCCTGCATTGCAAACATGAGTGAGCCAGAGCCCAATGAATCTAGTATTAGGTCATAGAGGAAACCAAAACAAAAAAGGGTTAAATGAATTAAAACTTAGAATGTTTCATTCGAAGTTAAGTCAAAACCACCAGCAGTATCTAACCCTTCACCAAGTACTCTTGCAATGTCAACTAGGTCCAAAAGTGAAAAGAAAGAAATGGAAAGGTTTATGTAGGAAGCCTCTGGAGATGTAAAGGAAGGAGGGTCGTGAATTGGAAAAATACCTATAGTTCAAGTTGTCGTGACCACCAAGTTAATTGATAGTGCTGGTGAAATTGGCGAAAAGGCTAGGGCTCAGAGCGGGTGGCAGCTTTTCTGGTATGCTTTTAATAGGTAGTATTCTAGCAAGCTTTCATCTTACTTATGGGGGTTGAAACTTGGAAAGCTGGTGGTTCCAAATGTGTTTGTAGAGGTGGACTTAATGATGGAATTGGATAGGCACTATCATCCCATCAATAGAGAAATCAAGAGTGAAAATGGTGATGTGGTCCTAAAAGTGACAAAGGAGAAGATTTGGAAATATTTGGGTTAAATCCTAATTATACTATGAAGTTTAAGTGTGTTGAGTTGTATGCTAAATATGAGAATAATAGATTTGCATACAGAAATAGACTTCTTGTTTGGCATAGAAAGAGCAATGAGAAATTCCTCCCTAAGGATGCTAAGCCTTTTGAGTGTGAGGAGTTTGTGGATTGTTTCAAGAACACTTATTATTGCATGAATCAAGTAGTGGCTCAAAATTTTGAGGTAAGGATAGCCCCTGAATTATTGGTAATGGTGGCAGATATATAGGGTCATAATCAAAACATTGGTTTTGATTATGCCAACTATGTTGCTTATCAGATGCATGAGGATTTCCTCAATTTGAAAAAGGAGGTGCTTCCTTTACATATCCCTCATTATTCTCTATTAATGCATATGCTCTTATTTGAGGGTGATTATTGTTGGAAAAGGAAGTTGGAATTAAGATTTAGGGACAACGAAAATAATGTTTTGTCAGTAAAAATGTGGACAGACATTCAGGATCAAGACTATTCCAATTCCAATTATGTCATGTTTGCTAATGTTATATAAGATATGGTATCCTAGAAGCATTGGGTGTAACACCTATTCACAGGATTTATCCAGAGATCAGAAGTATCATGCACCCAAAAGATATACCAGGATCTAAAGCAACACATAATTGGGTAGATTGGTTTCTTCATTTAGAATACACTTTGATTAGAGCCTATGGGGCTAAAGTGGCACCACATTGTTTGCCACTGTATGTCTCCGATCAATTGGCCTTTATGGAACTCATGCGGAAGATTGATGTTATGGATTATGAGATGTTCAGGAAGCCCAAGAAGGGTACTATGGTGAATCCCCAATGCACTTTTGCTTACTTCAAAATTACTGCCCCTGAGGGGTATGAAAATTTTGGGATCATGGTGAATAAACTCAGAATGCCTTTTAATGAGATTAGGATTTTTGATCTGAAAGGATTTGTGGGTGGAAGAAGAAGAGATAAAAAATTATTAGTGATATGCTATGAATTCTTATACAAAGATGATGTATTAAGGAATTTGATAAGTGATGAGGTTGTCATAACTAGAAATAAGGAATGGAAAACTATAATAAACATTGAAGAAAGTATCATAAAGCGGAATGCCTTTTATGTAAGTCCATATGATGTAATTGTAGACCCTCTTGAAAGAGATTTCACTAAGCTAAGGGACTATCAAAGTGGTGATTTTAAGGTGAAGGTGAAGGAGGCTGTTGATAAAGCATAGGCTCTCCTAGAACAACAACAACAAGCTATGGATATCCCAAAGTAGCCTATAGATGTTCAAGAAGTTAGGGAGGAACAAATGGCAGAGTATGTGCTAGGGAATGAGGAGGTGGAGGAGAAATTCCCTCCTCCTCATATTGAGGAAACCTTTAGTTTAGATGTTCCCCCTGACAAAATTGTCAAATGGCAATATGATAAGGAAAGTGATGATCCTAGAATCAAGGAATTTGATGAATTCCTTGTTGATGACAAGTTTGTGCAATCCAAATAATTTCAATAATTTATGATTCAACAGTGGAGTAAAGAGATAAAGGATAGACTTGAATTAGCTTGAGCTAATGTTGAACCTTCTCATCAGGAAGAAGCTGAGAAAGAAGAGGAGGAAAAGATCAAGGCTGAAATTGTAGCTATTACTCCCACTGAGGCTAGGAAAATTGTCACAGATAGTGGAATCATGTTATTACTAGGATCCACTATCGTTGCGGCTATAGCATATGGTACAGTAAGAAGAGACCCTTAGGCTTCAATATCTAAGGAGTAGTTTGAGGATAAGGTGTTTGGATCCGTATATATTCCAAAGCTGCATACTCTTGCAATTTGGTCTATGAAACCTAATACCGATAAACATGATGTTGCTAGGCCTATTGAATAGGTTATTGGTTCCTTAGTTGTCAAAAGAGACATATATATAACTCATGTCCAAGCAGCTGAGTTAACTACTCATGCTCTAATGCTTAGTGTGGATACTGCACAGATTTCTCAAAAAAAGTATGATTCTTTAGTGAAGGAGTATAATAAGGCCTTGGATGAGATAAATAAGATAAGGGACATTTTTTAGGCTGCTTAGTCAAAAAGGGAAATATCCCTACCATCCCCTTCTTCCTCAGATTTGTCTACACAATATAGGGAAACCTTGGCCTTGAAAATTAAAGATTTGAATGATCAGTTGAGCGCTAAAAGGGAAAATTTCAAGAAGTCAAAGATTGAAACTACCAAGGTGGCAAATACGATCTTTAAGGATGTATTGAAGCACAGGGTGACCAAGTTGGTCAACAAGGCTGATGATGTTTGGGTTACCTATAAGAATATTCATGAAGAAAACACAAAGTATTTGTAGGTACAAGAGGCTTTCAAGAATGAATGGAATAATTGGATTACTAGGGTGAGTGCTTTAAGAGAAATGATGCCCAAAATGGAGGATCCTGAGGCACCTACTAAAATTCTTGAAATCTTGCAAATTATTGACTCAGTTAATGAGATAACTACTTTCAATGGAAAGTTAGGTGTGCAGCTCCAAAGTAAGCTAAAAATATTTAAAGAAATGGAGGAACATGGTATGCCTCAGATATTGATTCCAAAAGGTGAGTTTCAACCATTTGACACCTGGAAAAAAGATTTGGGAGGAATGCTTGTAGCATATATGATGGCATTGACTATCACCAACTACATCCTACTGAATCCAAATATTAATACAATGGTGGAGATTGAAACAAAGATGGACATTTTTATTAAAGAGGCTAGGGTCTTAATTGATGCTAGATACTCTCAGTATAGTACCAAGGTGTAGGGTTTATTGAATGTGAAGTGGCCAACTGAAGAAGAGTATAATACCTGGTTGGAAAAATACATAGAATGAATCTATGTGGGGATTGATAATGAAGAAGGTAAATAATGGATAGGAGAAAAAAATGCATAGCTTGAATATAATACAGATTAGGCTTTTGATAAAACATTGCAAAATATTGTTCTCTCCTCAATTGGAAATGGGTAAAACAATTTTGTCTACTTTCCTTATCTTGCTTTGTAAATTTTTCCATTTGGTTTTCCCATGGTGGGCAGTTTTTGAGCATGTGGGGAAATTTTTGAAGTTGTTGTAACAAAAAGATGATGCCTTTTGAGGTGGGACCTATTTTCTACAACATGTTGAGGTTAATTTTGCCTCATGTTTATTCTCACCACCTAAAGACTTGAGTGTAACTGAAAAAAAGAATATTTGTTGCAACGGTCCAATGAGATTTTGACATGTGTGCTTCCTGGCCTGAGGCTTGTTTTTCTCTTTCATCTCTATAAGAAAGAATTTAGGGTCAAAAGCAGTAGTTAGTTGAAAAATTGGGTTAACACTGTGAAATTGTAAGAGAAATACATAACATGTTTTGTGTCTTGTTTTGAGTTCAAAGTTTATTATCATATATGTAATTTTGATAACAATATAGCAACTACAATATAGAGTAATACCAATTTCATGGCTATTGTCTCTCCTTGTATGCATTTTATGAGTTATGAATGGAAGAAATCAAGGATTCTTTAGTTTTTCTCTATTGCTCCTCAATGGATGTTTAATTTCATACTTGCTTATTAGTTCAATGAATTAATATAAGTGCTTGGGTGAGATTAAAATTTCATAAGAATTTGGTGCTAGGATGGTTGTAAGCAGTAATAATCATGAATGTCACAAAGGAATGTTGTAATGTAGGGTTACTTGAGACTGTAGGTGCTATTGTTTAAGTCGTTATAAGGTCATATAGGTTGATATTGACTCCGTGCTTGGGATAAAGGCATTGGTTTGTGCAAAGTACTTGTGGTTCATTTTTTGTGTTGATTCATCAGCTAATCACTTTTAATTTACATATTCTCAAATGGATATCACCGTAGTTGTTTTGTGTTGAAGTTCTTCCTTCTCATGCTCCAAGTATAATACATTGATAAATAAGCTGCCAACTGATTTGATGTACTATGTTGTTGAGTAGTTTTATGAGAAGTATCTATTATTGATAGTCTATTTAGTTAAAACTATGTGAATTCCTGAGTATACATTGTGGGATCACCCTCCCGGGTTTCATAGAGCCCAAAGTGTAGGAGTAGAAATCTTGCAAATTCTACTTGTTTGTTGGCCAATCCCTTTGGAGTATTGATTATTGGAGATGGCAAAGTCCATAGATATTTTTGAGATTAGTTTGGTTCTTAAAAATTAACCAATAGGAATCATGTATTATATCAAAAGAGATGAAGAAATCTTAAGAAAGTTTGATGCAAGGTCTGATGAAGGTGTCTTCCTTGGATATTCTACTAAAATAAAAGCTTATAGATGTTACAATAAAAGGTTGAGAAAGATTGTTGAAAGTGCAAATGTTAAGGTTGATGAAGATGTGACTAATTCAATTGATGTAGATGGATATGTGTTAGATGAACTTGATTGCAGAGAAGAAAAATATGAAGAAAAAGAAGTGCAGAATGAAGAGGAAGAAGCTCTAGAAAATACCCCTAAGACCCCTAAGTATGTACAAAAGGAACATTTAGAAGAAAAAATCATTGGAGACAAGAGGAAAAGAGTATTGACAAGAAGAAAAGCTAATGAAGCTGAGGTAAATCTATGTTTACTTTCTAAAGTTAAACCGAAAGCAGTGAGGCATGCAAAGATGAACATTGGATGAAGGTAATGGAAGAAGAAATTATGCAAATTGAGAAAAATAAAACATGGGAACTGGTTCCTAGATTGAAAAACAAGAACATAATTGGAACTAAGTGGGTATTTAGAAACAAGCTGAATGAGAATGAAGAAGTATCAAGAAATAAGACAAGGCTTTTGTGTAAGGGTTACTCACAAGTGGATGTAGTAGACTTTGAGGAAACATTTTCTTTGGTGGCTAGGATGGAAGCTATCAGGATGTTTTTGGCATTTGCAACATACAAGGACTTTAATTTTTATTAGATGGATGTGAAGTCTTCTTTTTTGAATGGTGAGTTGGAAGAAGAGGTTTACATGGAACAACCAAAAGGATTTCAGTTGTTAGATCAACTTGATATGGTTCTTAAATTGAAGAAGGAACTCTATGGATTGAAGCAAGCTCCCAAATCTTGGTATGCAATATTGGAAAAATATTTGATACAACAAGGATTTAGTAAAGGCACCACATATTGCAATATTTACTTCAAAATTGAGGACAACAAGATCTTGATAGTGGTTGTGTATGTGGATGACATTATCTTTTGAGGAAATGAAGCTATGTGTAATAGATTTACTGAAGAGATGCAGGAAGAGTTTGAGATGTCAATGTTTGGGGAGATGAATTTCTTCCTTGGGTTACAAATCAATCAAACATATAAAGGCATATTCATTTCATAGTCAAAATATGTCAAAGAGATGTTGAAGAAGTTTGGAATGGATGACTCGAAACCGGTATCCACTCTTATGGTGAATGGTTGCAAATTGAGCAAAGATGATGATTCACCTAAGGATGATTAGAGAAAAATATAGATCTATGATTGGTGGACTGCTATATCTAACTGCTACTAAACTGGATATCATGCATGCATTTTTTCTTGTGGCTAGATTTCAAGAATATCCTAAGGAAGCACATGTTGTAGCTGTTAAGAGGATATTCAAATATTTAAAAGGCACTCTATATTATGGCTTGTGGTATCCTAAGGATATTGATTTCATATTAAGTGCTTATACAAATGTAGATTGGGTTGGTTGTATTGATGACATGAAAAGTACAAGTGGTGGAGCATTCCTTCTTGGGTGTAGATTTGTGTTATGGTTAAGTAAGAAATAGGATTCAATTTCTTTATCTACTACAAAGGTTGAGTATATTGTAGTAGCATCTTGTTGCACACATTTATTATGGATGAGATAGACATTGAAGGATATTAGAGTAGTGTATGATGAGCCTATATCTATCTTTTTTGATAATACAAGTGCAATTAAAATTTCAAAGAATCTAGTGATGCATTCAAGGAAAAAGCATATATCTATTAGGTATCACTTTTTGAGAGAGACGATTATGGAGAATGAGGTAAATCTTGAATATGTACCTACAAAGGATCAGCTTATTGACACATTTACTAAAGCTCTTCCTAAAGATATTTTTGAGTATATTCAGGAGAAGTTAGGGATTATTGCCCCTCCTTTGAACTAGATGTATATGGAGATGCAACATGCTAGTGGATCTACGGATTCATCTCTTTTTTGGACTGATGTTGGTGGTTACCTCTCAGGGGGAGTAGGTTGTGTTGTGTAGTGTCATATTTGTAGTAAGGAATGTTGGTGGCTACCTCTTAGGAGGAGTTAAGGGTTTAGGGATTAAATTTAATTATGTAGGATTGAGTGTTAAATTTTTAAATTTGGGTTTTAGGGTTTAACATATAGGGTATAAGACCATTGGAAAAAGGGTTTATATTTCTTTTTTATTTTTCTAAATTTATTTGTGATCAAGCATTTAGAGTGAAGAGAAGATCAAAAAAGTGTTGAAGTTATTATGAAGTGCTATTTGAAACCATACCACTAAATTCTAAAGGTATTTATCAGTTTCTTACAAACCCTAGTTCTGTGAAGATTCAAAATGTTTTCTCCTCAAGTGATTGATGTGCTTAAGTGACCAAAAAATAATTCAAGAAGAACCCATATAAATCTATGCAGATGGACCCTGAAGGTGCATTCTCTAGGGTTTTGAGTGACGTAATCACATAGAGGATGTGCATATCTACATTCATACAAAGATGGAAGAGTATGATAATTTGAAGATGGTAGAATATTGGGAGGTGTTGATTGGAGATGACTTCGAGCTAAAAATTGAGTATGAGAGTCTAACAAATAATAAATTGGATGTATGGAGAAACTTCCCCAATTTCTATTATGAGGATGAGTGGGTTAAGTATGTTCTTAGAAGAATTCATGAAAAAATCATGTGGTTGGACATGCCACACATGATTAACAAAGAGTCAATTAGGGTTGTAACCAGTTTTTGCTTTGATGGACTAGTTCCAACATTAAAGTTTGTGAAGAACGATGTGGTAATGAAGCTCACCAAAGAAAATTTTGATAAACGTGCCCTAACAGTAAATGAGATTGATGATCTAGTAGTAAATTATGCTTTAATGGTGATAGGTTACAAGATATTCTATGAAAATAGAGAGAACTTTGATTTGGCCACCACAATTCACATAGCTCACCAAATGGTGAAGAAAGGATCTAAGGCATATATTTGTGTGAGATCTTGAGACTGCAATTGATGGAGAATCTAAAGAAGACAAAAAAATCAAGGTACCCCTTCCGGTATGGTACCCTAATTATTCGCTTATTATTTTAGAGAGTTTCCTAGAAAAAAGAATGTTATATGGGATAATAGTATTCTTGTTGCTATACAAATAGGAGATCACTTAAGAAGGTTTCTAGATTTTGAGTCTTGAAAGTTAGCCTTGTGGGGATTCTTCAAAACTTTTCAAGACAAGATGTAATAAAGGTACATGATTACAAAAAGTGTTGTGGATAAATACAAGAATGACATAACTTTCATGGTGAGTAGAGATCACTGCTTTATGGAAGTAGTTGAACCCAAAACTATTTGGGTTCTAGAACTACCTTATGAGGTAGATGATCTTATATGCACCAGTCTTGTAGAGATAATGTTAAGTAATCCTAGAGATCCAACTATGGATAGGTTTGGAACATATGCAGACAAGTATAGCCAAGTAAATCTAGAAAATAAGAAGGATATTGAGGATAATGTTGAGAAGATGAAAGCTAAGTTGGAGGAGATGGTGAACTCACCCAAGGGTTCTATAGAGAAATCCAAAGACACATTTTCTGCTCTGTAGGCTAATCCAAGTACAAGAGGGTTAGTAAGGATGTCTTCCCCCTCTCCTGATGTTCCTAAGTCCTTCAAAATAAATCCTACAATGAGTTCTAAGAAGAAAGAAACATCTAACACCTCTGTGCGACAAAAGACTCCTAAGAGGAGAAGGAAAGAAAAGGTTACCAAGGAGAAATACATCAATTGTGAGGATGATGAAGGAGAAGAAGGACCCCAATTGGTCAGGAAAAGGAAGTCTCAAGTCTCTCAGGAAGAGACCAGTACAAAAAGGGAAATTTAATATAGTGGACATAGAAAGTGAAGAGGAAGTGAAAAAAGAAAAGAAAGCTTTTATTTTTCAAAGAAGAGAAAATATTTCTGGAAAAGAAGAAAAATTACCTAAAGGTAAGGGAAAGAAGAAAGATAGGATTCCTCCAATTAGGGAGCATAGTCCCATGAAGTTAGTGCATTGTGTTAGTGGGATTGCAAAGTTTTGCATGCTGAAGGAAACCAATGCAATGTATCCAAATGCAGATAATGTAGATAAGGCAACCATAGAAGAGGCTATTGTTAAGTATATGGTAACATTCGATACTGGCCTAGATAAGATAGATGATCAATTTCCAGGTGATCTAAAATGTGTGTTGACTACAAGAAGGCAAGAGGCTATTGTAGAGGATGAAAAGATAAAGACATTTTCCTTGGAGAAGACTGGATCCCTACTATCTCATGAGGATAGATGCAAGTTGTCTAAGTTGTATATCAAGAATTCAAGATAAAACAAATATTTAGTATTCTTATGAGTAGAGATAAGGAAAAAATTAAGAGATTGAGGAAAGATACACTATAAAAGGTTGAAGAGCTTGCTAAAAATTTGGGAGCCTCTCCAAAATCAATGCACAATAGAAATCCACTTTCAAAAAGCAATAAGCCTACTATACAATAACATGAGTATGAGCATGTATAGGAATATAACACCCCTCTAGTTGTGGAGAATATTGTTGATGAAGAGAAGAAAGAAGATAAGAAGGATGCCCAAAGAAGAATGAAGCTCAAAATGAAAAGAATTTTCTCCCTCTGTATAAGGAAACAAATTTTGAGCAGAATAAAGAAGACATGCAAGATGTACTGCATAAGACTAAGGCACAAAAAGAAGAAACTTCAGCTCCTCTAGAAGTAGAGAAGAATACTAAAGAATTTTCTAGTAGTGAAGAAAACAAGAAGAGTGAGAAAAAGGAAGAAGAAAGTGTAAAAACTAGTGGTGAATCCTTTAGAGCATCAAGAGATTCATTGAAAGATCTATTGGACATGCTGTTGTAGTTTGAACTGGTGGTGTCTACATAGCTCCTTCAAATTCCCATTCAACAAGGTTAGGTGGACTTAGATAAGTTTTCCACTTTACACAAATTGCAACTTGGTGATATATTCCATACCTCCACTAGGAAGGAAATTTCACAAACTCACTAGAAGAGTGTAGAGTTGGTAGATGAAGAAGTGAAGGCATTGTAGGAAGGTATTCCTAGAATAACCGTTGATAATTATTTATCTAGTGTGCATAAATTGAAATTATTGCTTGATTCTTTTGAGGATTATTCTATTGGTTTGGAATAAAATATTGAGATGGGAATGGCAAAGAAGGTCAATGATAAGAGGTTAGAAAAAGTTTTTAATAAGTGTGCTACTGCACACACCAAGTTGCAAGGAAACTTAGTGGATGTTAAGAAGTGTTTCAAAGAAGCCAAACAATTATTTTAGCTTTTTTAAAGTGGCCAGGTTATACAAGGAGCATCAAAGATCAAATGGACTCAATTGAGTCACAAAATGCTTAGGCCTCAAGTGCATATGATCTTATAAATGACGTAGATGGATAAATAAGAACAATTATTGAAAATCCACGTGGTCAATTCTTTCTACTGAATGGAAAAAAGGAGAAAATAATAATGTAGTATGGTCAACTCAAAGATATGATAAGTGCAAGGCTTACCCCTTTGAATGGAGTTTTAGCTAATGTTGAGAAGGTGGTGCAAATGAATTTAGTTCCTAGTTCTCTAAAAGGAGGAGAAGACCTCCATATTTAGTTTGAAAATTAGTGTCATATGCTTTCCTTTGCTAAGAAGGACTGGGAGGTTGCAAAGAAATACTAGGAGGTACGCCTTTCTGAAATGAAGGAGTCTTATAAGGGTTAAGTTGTACATTTGTGCTCTGTATATGTAATCTTCTGATTTTAATGTACATATGCTTAATTAGTTGATGGTGCTGCGATTCAAGTTTGATCATTTTTGATGGATAAAATTGTTTGGTGGAGCCACTTTGATATAAATATTTCACTAAGGGAGAGATTTTTGAAGTGTGTTGAGTATAGAAGAGAAGTATCTTTTTGGTACCCTTTCCCCTTGATGTCAAAGGGGGAGTAGTTTTGGAAGAGTGTGTTGCCATCAATGAAAGAGGGGGAGATTTTTGGCAACATGAGAATGTTGGTATATGGTGTTGTTATTGATGAAAAACCATTGTAAAAATGTAGAAGTGTTGGTTTGAAGAAGACCAGGTTTTTTGAAGAATTGACTAAGTCCTAGTGTGCATATTTAGTGATCAAAGGAACAGTTTTGTGGTCCGCATTGCTCCGCTATGTAGAATATTGCCATGTTTTTTGAGGTTTTCATGGTATATGTTAGACATATCTAAATCCATTTTTTTTGGGATTGATGTCTTTTGTAGTTAAAGATATTATTGATAGTGTGTCGGGCTTGGTAATGACAGTGTTAAAAATGCAGAGTGCATGTTGGAATGCTTCACATTATACAACATATGAATATTATGTTGTGTGATTTTGAGGAAGTGTCGGAAGGTGTCAGATGTGTGTGAAATCTAAGTGGAAAATGATTTGGTGGTCTATGTGTCAAAGTTGTGAATGAACAGTTGGTTAATTTGGTTGTTGCTTCACTATCCGTGTCGACCTAAATGTTCTAGGTTCATACAGAGTTAAGTTATGAATAAAGTGGAATCATGGGAGTGATTATAGGTCATGTTGACCTATTTTTGTGTGGTACACATTTTTCTCTCCATAAAATGTGTGTGTTGGAGTTTTGTGCTGACATGTTATTGTGTTGCATGTTTTAACTAATTAGGCTGACCTAATTGATGTTTTGGTTGGTTGTGGTATATATACAAGGTTAATTCATTGTGTGATGAAGTGTATTGGATGTAATTGAGAGTGTGTGAGAGATCTGATGGAGTGTGAAGTGTGAAAGGTGATAGTGGTGAAGTATGAAGTGTGTAAAGTCAATTTTTTGAGCTTAATTGGAATTATATCTTTAGAATATTGTAGATGCATTGCTAGTAGTTCATCCTTGGTAGTGAGACACCCTTTCTTCTATCTCTTTATGTTCTAGGTAGTGAGCCCTCAGTAGTGAGCCATTCTTTTTGGATAGTGAGTCCACCATTCTATAAATCCATTGCAACTAGTTATAATATATTGTGAGCTAATCCTCATCATGGTTTTTCCCTTTCAAGGGTTTTCCACATAAATTTGGTGTTCTTGTGCTTATTGATGTGATGCATTCTTTAATTTTTCCTTTCTATTTCTACAAGTTTGATGAGATGCTTTGAATGCATGTTTAAGTTCATAATGAATTTCAATGAGTACTGATTCACCCCCTTCTCAATATTTCAAGTGTTCAATAAGACACATAGGGAAACTAAGAATAGGGGGGTGAATCAATTGTGCATTAAAACCTTTAAAATCTCATTAATCTTCAAACCATTATCAAGCATTAGCATGAATGTAAATAAATGAAACATCAACACATCAACAACCATACATAATAAAACACTAGATTTACGTGGAAAACCCTAATCAAGGAAAACCATAGTGAGGATTAACTCACGTATATATGAATATCAATATCAATTACAAAAGGCTCACTGTCAGAAGGACTCATTTCCCAAAGGATGCATAGTCTGAAAGAAAGAAAGGCTCATTGCCAAGGACTCACTGCCCAAGAAGTCACTTCTTTTGGAATATAAGAGATTACAGGGAATTTTTACAAGGAGGTTCACTACCTTAGAGCAACATGAGAATCCACCACAACTCTTCACCATCTACAACCTTTGGCTCACTGCCTCCAACAACTTCAGGCATACTAAAATGTAGAAACCTTATACTCACTACTTTTGATAGTCTTAGTCATTCTTGCTCACACTTAGATCTCAACACATGATCATATACACATCATTTTACACCACATCTTACATCACACACTACTCCAAAAATTAGCCTTGCATATATATTATCCATAACCTCAATAACCTTTTCCCAGCTAGCTTCAGTGAAAAAATATGCACGTCAAACATGCAACCAAAAAATAGGTTAGAACAAAACACTTTCATGATAAAAGGAAGTGAAGGCAGACTACCCCAAGGGTTAACCGAGACCTAAATCCACATCGAAATGCTACACCAAGATTTCACAATCCATGAAGCACGTTTGCAAATAATGCTAACATGCCAAGTTGGCCTAATCAACATTAATGCTACTAGGAAACCAAATTCACACTTTACCAGCTCTGAAAGCATCTTACAAACCATGTAGCAACATCACACAACATTCTTGAATATTCTAACACCAACAAAATATTGAAACACACTGGTGCAAGCACATGCAATTGAGAATACTATCATTTTGTGTAGCTAGTTGTGATCGATGGATTAGTACGGGTTAACCACACTTGATCCATGAGGAATTGAAGTGTGATTTATCCACTAAACCTCAGTCTTAATAAAATTATTCAATGTAAATCGAAGTGGAAGCCATTAAAACTTAACATATTAAACTACAAAAGCTTTTGAAATACCTACTCTAATCCATTGAAACTTATTCTATTGGGGGATTGGTGTCGTGTTGATGTGAAACGATGACCCTTTCCCAATCCTGTGATCAATGAGCCTGTTTCAATTGATTCTATGGAAGAAAATCGATGAAACCCTTGTGATTGATGTATGAAAACCTAGTTTATTCTAAAATGAACATGATGCAAGCTAAGTTACCATGATTTTATGCTAAAAATGCACCGATTATGCTATTGCTAAGCTAATCAAAGCTAAAATGATGCTAAAAGATAAAAAACCTTATTTATTTACAAACTAAGATGGATGCATGGAAGCCATTAATGGATGCTATAAGCTATTATGCAACTAAAAATGAACTAAAACAAGCTAAAAAGTGAATAAAAGATGAGTGAGTATGTGAGTAAATTCAACAACATAAGTTTGCAATAAAAGATGGATCTATTTGTCTCCAAATAGTGATTTATTTATAGGAGAGCAAATGAAGAATGGATGGTTGAGATTAAAAATCCTAATCAATAGTTCAAGATGAATGGGATGAGAGGCATGGATGAAATTTAATCAAAGACTCACACTTGCCTCAAACAAACACACTTTTGGCCTGCTCACATAGGTCAAAGGTAACTTGCTTAAGAGGTTGAAGGGTTTATCTTGTTCAAGAAGCCAAGTGAGTTGATTGGAGGAGAGGGAATATTCCTTTTGGATGAGGAAAATGGTTAATTTACAAATTAAAAGAAAGTTTTAATTGTGTGAAAAGGATAAAAAATATTCCATAGGAATATTCCCTTTGATTAGAGAAAAATTAGTTTAATTGCTAATTAAACAAGGTTTAACATATGCAATTGGGGAATTAGAGGAATTAAGAGACACTTATTAAATTATATGATTTAATAAATAAGGGAGGGATGAAATGATATTTAATTAAATAACTTAGGGTTATTTAATTAAATAAGATGACTTAGGAGATTAAATTAAATATTTTGATTTATTTAATTTAATTGGATGAAGTGTTAGTGTGAAAAAAGATGAATTAACCCAATTAAATTAATTAGGCCAAATAGATGAAAATGATGCAATTAATTAATTAGCTAGGATAATTAAATTAATTAAGCGAAAAGAGGATGGATAAAGTGAAAATGATGTTAATAAATCTGATTTGAATGTATGACATCGATTAGGACATTTTCTAGTGTCTACATTTTGCCCCTCTTTAAAGCAAGGTACCTACTACTTTGGTTCAAAGAAAAACACTTTTCTTATTAAAATTGCTACCCAGTTCAAAAAATAAAAATTTTCTAATTTTTTTTAGACGCTCCAATGGAAGGATAAAGTTGACTCCCTGCCCCCTCGAGAAATCAGGCAAAAATTTTGAATTTTGGGTTGATTTCTTGATAAAGGTTGAAAAGCTGCCCCAAGGGTCCAGAAAGGTTTTGGGATGCAAGAATAATGCCAAAAACACAAAAAACAATGCAAAATTAGGTCTAGATTGGAAAAATTCTTGAAAAGAATAATAAACCCCATTCTTAAGTTAAATTAGGGCAAATAACCCTAATTTTCTAGCTTAAATAGGCCAAGAGGGGTAATTTTCAATTCATTTTTGCATTCATACTTAAGGAATTTTTGTAATTTGAGCTTTGACCCTTTGAATAAATGGTGCACCATGATCTTCCTCGACACATCTCTAATCAATTTCGTGAGTTCTAGAGGCTTC
The DNA here is from genome assembly GCA_007258455.2 of Sequoia sempervirens. Lineage (NCBI taxonomy): Eukaryota > Viridiplantae > Streptophyta > Pinopsida > Cupressales > Cupressaceae > Sequoia > Sequoia sempervirens. Next base: position 49,954,415 of record VDFB02256132.1, on the reverse strand, counting down.
CAGGTGCAAGACCACTAGTATGTGATTCAAAACCTGATTTAAAATTTAAAATTTCAAGGCATTTATTAGGCGTGAGAATTTAGACTTTGGTGGTGTCGCTATACAGCGATGCACAAACTTTAATCGGTGACGCCCAAATGATATATGGTGACACATATGTATATGGCGACACTTTTTATGATTTGAATTTAGGGTTTCAAACTTTAAACAACGATGCTGGCTTATCCAGCGACAATTGCTGATTTAAAAGTTAGGGTTAGGTTAGGCCAAATTCTAAATCGTGACACTAACTTGTATGGTGACACATTTGTCAATTTTTGAAATTTGAAATGCATTGGGCGTCGCTATTTCAATTTTGAATATAGTGACACTATTGTAAATAGAAATTTTATTGTGATTTATGCATCAAAAATTCCAAATAACTTCAAGTTTCTATGATTTCTTGACATTGTGCGCTTCATGGGTGTAGGAGGTCTTCTAGCCATTGATGTTGAGAGAGCACATGACAATAGTATTGGAGAGATTGGGTGATCTTTCATAGTTGTGCCAGGAGCACCTAAGAGAGATCGAATTATGGTATATTGCATACACACCCGTTGTGAGGACACATTTAGCTATGATGACAGCTCTGTGCAATAGATGACATAGTGAGACCTTGTCCTTTCACCTTTCGATGGGGGAGGCGATAGTTACCTTTGAGGATGTGTGGCAGACATTATAGTTTCCTATCCATGGTGATCATGTGATCTACGACACCGATGCTGGATTTGATGCTTGTTTAGATGTGATGGAGTTGGACCAACTTGTATTGGTCACATCTTAGATTGATTTGAAGACATATAGAGGTTAGGTGTCGACCTTTAGATTGATTGTTGTGGCCATCATTTCAGGTTTGGTGGATCTAGACAGACGCAGCCAAATTTTCAGTCTAGGATGGGGTTTAAAAATGCAACGGATGCTATATCAAAGGACTCTTTTTGCATGGGGGCCCGTGATGCTGGCTTCCCTATACCATGATTTGCATGATTTTGTTTGCTGCTATGAGAAAGCCCTTGGTGCAGGTGTTACTCTCCTTCATATCTGAGCATGGGAACACATTTTCATGCTTTGGCTAATTATATAGATGGTAGATGTGGAGCCAGATGATCCCGTTGTATGGAGATATTAAGGTGCCATCATACTCAGGCACATTGGACAAATTGGGCTCCCATACAAGAGACTGGTGATCAATGATATGGCCATGTTCCACTAGCATCCATGGCTTCAAATGTCAACTTAGTTTGATGATATTTACCAGCTTTATTTTGCTAGATAGACCCTTTACATGTAGGGTTGAGACCATACCATGATTGAGTAGTACCTTCCTAACATAGTGGCTAGATAGTTTGGTGATGTACATGACAGGCTTGATGATGCCTACAAGGCTACTTTTGTGAGATCAGCTAGAGAGGTTTTGACATGGGGACGAACGATTTCAACACTAGAGGTCATTGAAAATTTTAGATAGTTGGTAGCCCAGCCTTGGGCATATGATCAAGGTTAGCCCATAGAACAAACCACTCCATCTCACGATGCATGGTTTGTCCCACAACAATGACTTACAAATCTTGCAAGTGCTCCTCCTAGAGGAAGGCCGTGAGGTAGAGGTGTAGGGACAGGGGATAGGGAGGCCAAGATGGCCATGATGAATAGGTTACAGGGGCTCCTCCAATGGAATAGGAGCCTCCTTAGCATCCTCTAGTAGTGTAGCAACAACCAATACCACCACCACCACTAGATGCTAGAGATGCATAGATAAAATAGCTACAATAGTAGGTGCAAGGTTTGATGTGTGAGCAAGATGAGACTCACCAATAGATTTTGGCTTTGACTACTAAGCGAGACCAAGCTCAACAGCAAGTGGTCACGGTGATAGCTGAGAGGGATGCATCTTTACAGAGAGTACAAGATGTCACTAGAGAGAGGGAGTAGGAGCTAGCCAAGAAACAACAAATTGAGGTCATCGTAGCAGCTACACATGGTCAAACTATTTCAGAAAGGTTGTCTAGAGAGGTTGTCATGGAGGTTGCATACTACAAGTAGCATTATCATAGGGATGTTCCGGCGACTCTTCGATAGCCTGATTTTTCTCAGCGTAATGATGGACATCCCTATGTAGAGGAGTAGCCTAAGCAGCAGGCTAGAGAGGGTAGCGACCACTAAGGCTAGCTTTTTGATATACATACACTTTTTGATTTTTCCCCATTCTTTATACTAATATACATTCATGGACTCCTTTTTGATAGCCTTGTTGATATTGTACTTATCATCGATGTACATACACTAATCCATATTTTGTACCATGACACATTTTTTGATATATATATGATATGGATATGGATGATTCATGTTATGATGTGTTGAATTTATTTCATGTATGGATGATGTATGGATGCTTATATATGATCATGTATGGATGCACTTTATTTATGCCTATGTGATATGCGATGATCATGATATGGATGGATGTAATGTTATATTCTTTTACATTTTCTTTTCATGATATGATAAGGATTAATGATTATGATTTGCAAATGTTATGGATGCAAGTGATGTGGATGCATTTCTTTTTTATATTTTCTATGCATGTTATAATGATGATGATGTATGTATGCAAATTCTTATGATATGCAATGATTCAAGATGCTTAGAATAACAAATCTATATTATTCTTCACAACTTAAATGATAATGTAGAATGTATGATGTGATATGGAAATGATTATGTTGATGGATGTTTCATGATTATGATATGATTATGAGATGCATGTATGCTAATGGTTTGTGGATGCAGGGTGGATGCATTGATGATGTTTTTGTTGACTGGACCATGATACTAGGTTAGCACAGAGAGAAGATAGAAGAATAAAGAATTAATAACTGTTGCTAATTATAATTGCTTCAAAAAGATCCAATAGGTCCTTGATCCATCAAGACTTTATTAGAGATGGTGATGAGACAATGTAGGATGGGATACTCACACTTTGGGATTGGGATTTTTTGTCATTCCTTATTGTTTGATATAACACATAGACATGATCCATCAAGGTATTAATAACCAGGATGATATTGTATCTAGTGTAATGGACATTGACTCAACAAACAGATAGGATAGTTCTTGTTCACACCTTGACATACAAAAATGTCATTGGAATGTAAGTTAGAAGTTTAGAACATATTGGACTAAAGCATACACAATAGTCAACAACATACTCCAAACGACCTTCCTACACACAACTAAGCAAGTATGCACCAAGATTATTTTACAAGAGTATCAACAAGCATAGCAAATGAAAGATAATGATCAATGCCCCATTCCTTTCTCTCTAAATCATTTTAGATAGACATCATCGAGAGGTCCTCAGAATGGGTCAGTAAGATAAATCATAAGAAAAGATCAAAGACAAATAGTTAGTGTTATCTATATCTCCTGCCTAGTTTAAGTTTAGCTAAAGTGATATCTGATATTGATGTCCATTGCAGGAAGGATACATCCTAGGATATGTTGATCAGAGGGTTGTTTTGATGTTGGGATGATGATGCTAAAATGGGCCATTGCCATAAACTTCATTGATGCATTTACCTATGATTTAGACTTTAGGTTTTGACTTGTAGGTTCACACTTTACAACTTGCTATGTTTGTTTTCTACTTGTTTTTTCAAAGGGTGAAGGTGACGACCATTTATTATCGGTGAAATTTTATCACAGGTGAAAGCGAGATGGGATGGATGGGTTTTTTTTTTTTTCTTTTCTTGAATATTTCAATGTTTTTGGTATTTTGAAAATGTTTTGAGGCTACTTTTGATCTTTTTGAATGTTTATGTGAATGTTTAGGATTTTCTAATTTTTTGAGGATATTTAGGGTTTTTTGAATGTTTTGAGACTTTTTAGGTCTTTTGAATGTTTTCTATTGTTTTTGGATTTTCCATTTTCAAATGTTTTTTGTGTTTTCAAAATATTTGTATGTTTTTCGATTTTCTGAATATTTGGATGTTTTTGGGTTTTCCGAGTTTATTTGGATGTATTTGGATTTTTGAGATATTTGGATGTTTATGGGTTTTTAGAGTTTATTTGGATGTTTTTGGATTTTCTGAAAGTTTCTGAGTTTTGACCAAGAACCTAACCTAAAGACCTATCCTAGGGACCTCGGGGGCTGATCAAAGATTAGCCTTGCCTAAGTTATACACACACAAACCACATAGTTTGATCGAATCAAACGATTTACATGACAAAGATATGAAAAAATGAGAGATGATAGCTAATTACAATAGACTGCTAAAGGAATAACCTAGGGTGTCTCAGGAGCACATCAATGATGGCCTTGCCTACATTCAAGATTAGAGACAACATAGTTCAACAAAGAGATTTTTTTTTTGGATTTTCGATGTTTGACGTTTTAAGGGTTTTTGATGTTTTTTGGATGTTTTGGATTTTACCTTTACAATTTTCTAAATGTTTTTGGATTTTTGTTGTACAGGATTTTGCAAATGTTTTTGGATTTTTTGGATATTTGGATGCTTTTGGTGTTTTCTCATGATCTTGATGAGTGTATGGATGTGTGATGATTTCAATGATCTATTTTAGGATTTTGTTGAAAACAAAGCTATTGATTTGATTGATGGATTGGTGATGATAACATTGTTGAGGATACACAATAATGCAAGGATAGTGTTAAGCAACACAAGGATTGGGAAGGATATCCCAAGATGATGATGATGGATTGATTGGATAAGTTTGATCATGATTTTGAAGCTCGGTTTGGAACAAAATTGATTGGAATGATTTGATGTGACATTGAAGTGCAAGGTAGATTAAACTAATATGGATTGTTTGGATTGATATTGGATAAAAGATAAAGCTTGATAAGGAACATCTTCTCATCAGAATGTGCCATGGGCTAGTGATGTGGATCTTTTCTTACAAATGATTTAAACAATTTGATTTTGTGTTAGCAAATGTTTTAGATAACCACATAAGTTATAGGATATAGCTTAAGATTTATTCCCAAAGCAAGATGTAAGTATCTATGCCCAGTTTCTAGAAATGTATGGAATTCCATTGGTGGATGCATGGATAAATAAATATATTGATGGATAGGTATGCGTAGGATTCCAAGGATTATTTTGTGATAGGATGACATGTTTGGATAGAGTATGCCTCTTTGGAAAATGCTTTATGGCTCAAATAATGCTAGTTAGGATAGGACCAATGATAGTGACCCATGTCAAGAAGTTTATCATAAGCAAGTGTGAAGTACCTACCAAACCTTTGCCAAGATCAAGATAAGTTAGATGGGATGAAAAATGGATTGGATAATGAAATATTCCTAAATTTATTATGGATAAGATGGATGGAATGTGGGATTTATTATGGATGGGATGAGATGACTCCTCCTAAAATGGTGCACATATATGCTCAATTCTACTCATGAAACCTGTTTGCCAGGTTTTCATCATGGTACTTGTCCAAAGCACAACTAAAGTGGTTTTCACTAGAGGACAATATTTTTCTTTATTATATTCTTGATTTTTTTCTCTTTTTTTTTGGATTTTGATCATTTTTTGATTTTTTTGTATTTTTAGATTTACACCCTTCATGTTTAGGCATAATTTTTTTTGAGATGCAAGCTGTTGATTGGCTCCTGCAAGGGTTCACCTTCAGGGGTTGATAGTTGGTATACTCCTGATCTGCAACTTGTTGTGATGACAAAGGGACCCAACCAGTTAGGCTCAAACTTTCCTTCATTTTCTTGATTTGGAAGGTTCTTCTGATTTTGTTTTAAAACAAGATTGCTTACCTAGAATGACCGACATTTGATTCTCTTGTTATAGCTCTATTTCAGTCAGTTTTGATACACTTGCAAGTGATTAAGGGCATCAAGGAAACGTTCATCTAGGAATTCTAGCTCATTTAGTCAAGACACTCTATATTCTTTCTTAGCTATTAGATTCTTCAATGACACTCGCAATGATGGGAGCTCAACCTCAATAGGCAAGATGGCTCCTAATCCATAGACTAGGGAGAAAGGGGTTGCACCTGTAGGTGTGTGGATAATAGTTTGATAAGCCCAAAGAGCAGGATTTAGCTACAGATTGCAGTCATGACCAACTTCATTAGGTCTTTTCTTTAGGATTTTTAGAATAGTTTTGTTCATTGCTTCTGCTTGGCCATTTCCTTGGGGATAATATGATGTAGAGGATCGGTGTTGGATATTGAATCTTTCACATAGCTCTTTCACATCCTGATTCTTGAATGGGGTTCCTTTGTCTGAGATGAGGGTTTTTGGTACACCATAATAGAAAATTAGGTAATTTAGGATAAACTTGGCTATCTGCTTCCCTATTATGTAGGTCATAGGGATGGCTTCAATCCACTTAGTAAAGTACTTAGTGGCAGTTAAGATAAAATTATGCCCGTTGGATGAGGTTGGAGTGATTTTTCCTATGAGGTCAAGTCCCCATTGCAAAAATGGCCATGGTGTGATCATTGGATGCAATTCTTGAGTTGGAGCATGAATCAAATCCCTATGCTATTGACACTAGATACATTTTTGCACATACTGATGAGCTTCTTTTTCCATGGTTGGCCAATTGTACTTCATCCTCAAAATTTTCTTAGCTAATGTCATACCACTAGAATGGGACCCACATATGACATCGTGTACTTCTATTAAATCAATTAAGGCTTCCTCTTGGTTAATACATCATAGTAATGTCCCTTTGATGCTTTGATGGTAAAGGGTATCGCCTAGGATCACAAATTGGGATGCCTTTTTGACAAAAGGTCTTTTTAAGGTTTGGGTTAATATTTGATGGAAGGGTTCCTCTATTAAGGTAAGTAAAGATGTCATGGTACCACGGGGATCTAGGACCAACAATAACACACATGAATTCAGATTTAATTTCGAAAGTTGGTATGAGAAGTTGTTCCACCATGAATTCACATTGAAGAATATTGTTCGACATGTCTAGTAGTGATCTGATTGTTGCCATGTTGTCTGCTACTCTATTATTTATGTGAGGAATCTAATCAAAAGTTATGTTTGTAAAAATATTTTTGAGATTCTCCACCATCTTCTTGTAAGGAGTGAGCTTGTCATCTTTAGTTTGATAGTCATCATTGACTTGGTTGATAACCAACTGTGAGTCTCCGTAGACTTTCATCTCTTGTATCTGCTATTGAATTGCTATCTTAAGACCTGTGATCAAGGCTTCAACAATATTATTGGTACATGGGAATGATAGTTTGTATGATTTTGAGATGCAATCACCTTAGGGGGTGATGAAAATAATGTTAGCTCCTGATTCATGTTGGGTGAACAATCCATCAAAGTACATCTTCCACTGAGTTGTGGGATTAATAAGGAACACTGATTCATCAGGAAACTTAGATATCAAAGGGTTCTCATCATAGATGGGTGCTTCTGCTAGCTGGTCTGCTATCACTTGTCCTTTGATTTCCTTGCACACCACATACTCTATGCCAAACTTTGTTAAGATCATTACCCATTTTGCGTTCGTCCTATGAGGGTTGCTTTGGATAATAGATATTTTAATGGATCAATTTTTGCAATGAGCTTGATTCGGTGTGACAAAATGTAATGCCTAAAATTTTGTGAGGTGAAAACTACCACTAAGCATGCTTTCTCAATGGGTGAATAGTTCATCTCATAGCCTACCAAGGTTCTATTGATGTAGTATATGGCTCTTTCCTTTTTGTTTTCATTATGTTGTGCTAAGAGAGCTCCTAGTGCTACTAGTGTTGCTGAGATGTACAAGATCAGTGGCATGAGCACTAGAGGTGTTAGTAGATAATCCTTGATTTTTTGGAAAGATTTATCACATTTTTCATCCCATTTGTAAGTTATCCCTTTATGGAGAAGATGTGAAAAGGGGTGAATGTTATCTGATAGCTGAGCTATGAACCTTCTGATGGACTTTAACCTTCCTTGTGATCCTCTCATCTATTTCAATGTTTGTGGTGGTTCCATGTCTAGGATGGATTTTACGTTTGTTGGATCAATTTCTATCCCTCTTTGTGAAATGATGAAGCCAAAAAGTTTTCTTGATGTAACCCAAAACAAACACTTTTTTAGATTCATTCATACCTTGTATTCTTCAAGCCTGTCAAAGATAGGTCCTAGGACTTGTATGTGGTAACTTCTCTTCTTTTATTTTTCCAAAATATCATCCACATAATCTTCAACTATTTTTTGGATCATGTCGTGAAAGATGAGGGTCATTTCTCTTTGATAAGTAGCTCCTACATTCTTCAACCCAAATGGCATCACATTCCAGCAGTAGGTTCCCCATGGACAAGTAAAGGCAGTTTTATGTTGAATCCTCTTTGGTGATTATAATTTGATAGTGGACTGAAAAGCCATCCATGAGTGACAACATCTCATGCCCAACTATTAAATCCATAATGAGATCAATATTGGGAAGAGGGAAATCATCCTTCAGACATGCCTTGTTTAGATCTTTGAAATCAGTGCATATTCTGATGCCCCTAGTTGGTTTTGAGACTGATACTAGGTTTGAAACCCACTTAGGATAATCTATCGGTTTGATAGATCCAACGTCAAGAAGCTTTTGTAGTTGTAGTCTAACCAAGAGTGCTATCTAAGGGTGCATCTTCCTTAATTTCTACTTAACTGTTTGGTGTCAGGATAAACTGCTAAGTAGTGTACAACCACTTCTAGATCAAGGCTTGGAATATCTGTGTATGACCATGCAAAGTTAGCTCTTCTCTCTTTAAGGAATGCTGTAAGTTTTTTTTTTCTTTGTCCAACAAGGGTTCAACATAAAAGGTGATCTTAGGTGCTTCTTTTGTTCCCACATTGACTAGAGTAGCCTTTTTTGCTAGTACTGCTAACTTATCTAGATGCATTGCACTAAGGAGGATATTGAATCCCTCATCCTTGGGTGCCTTAGAGAGGTTTTCACTGTCAAGTGCATCCTTTGTTTTTACTATTTTAGGACCAGAGAATGCCACTAGGTGGTTTTCACTCAAGGATCTACATTTTAATTGCAATTCATTTATTTTGTGACTAAAGGATTCAATCATCTCCCCATAGTATGCCCCTATATCAAGCACTATGTCAAAGATTTCTTTGTGATCTTCCCATGATAAGTTGTCTTGGAGTCCCATGAATTCTGAGATCGCTTCATCATTTTTGAATAAATCTAGAACCGATGGTCCTTGTTGGTCCATGTCAATGAGTTATGGGTATACTAGGAATATTTTAGTTGGTTGTGTAGAAGAGGGGGATTCACTACTTAGGATTTCTCTTCACTCAGAGAGCCTCACAGGATGAACTATCCTAATCTACCTCAAGGATTAACGCAAAATTTCTAGAATTCGAAAGAGTGGGTCATAAAGATTCTCTGGACAAACTTACAAGCTCTCAACCAAAGGATGTCAGCATAGAATACAAATGACAACACGACACACTGGTGTCTCGTAGGTGTGCTGGCTTCTCGTATGGACCAGAAAGAAAGAATGTCTCAGAAAATGATTAAATGATTGCTAGCTATCTAATTGTTAAGAACTTACAGAGTGTGATAAAGAAGTAGAATGTAGTAGAATAGAACTGAGATGAAGTAAAGTAGAAATGATAAAGATAAAGAGATAGAAAGGAAAGAAATACTTACAACCACGTGAGTGATGAAGCTTCCAACAAGTGAATGTCTTCAAAACTTGCGTGCATGATATTTGGAGAGAATTTTGGGACTGTATAGGGGTTTGCCTCAGTCAAACCCCCATTTTGGTGTTCCCACCTCCACGAACAACCAAGAAGGTAGAGAGAGAAGTGAACAAAGTGTGTGGTGAAAGAAAAACCCACTCAGGAGTAGAACCCGCACCACCAAGTGTAAGTGATAAAAGCAAACCCCACTCTAGGAGGACAACCCATATCACTAAAGAGGTGATAAAAGAAATCCTCACTCAAGGAGGAGAACCCGTATCATGAAAACATGTATGCAATAAAGAGGGGATATGGAATCCCAAGAATGCTCACAAGCATAAGGAAAAGGAAATGGATGTGAGAGCCAAGAGGGCTACAAAGAGTGTTGCTAAGAGTGTGAGAGCTTGAAGTTGATGTGACAAATGAGGGAATTCTGCAAGAAAGAGTAAGATGGAAAAGTGAAGCTAGAAATTGGAAGAATGGAGCTAGCTGTAGAAGAAGTTGCAAATGAGGTGAAAATATAGCTTTTAAAGAAGGAAAAGAAGCTTCTTCAGTTGTTACAAGGTGTCCCAGGCCGTTACCATTAACAAAAGGAGGTGAAAAGTGGTAAGCATGCATGAAAATGGTTGTTTGAACGTTGAAATGTCATAGGACGCTAGCGCATCGTGTGAACGTCTACGTGTTACACTAGTGTTCAGACACATCATGTTACAAAAACACATGAACATGAAAAGCACCAAGTTTGATGGAAAGTTGACATGCAAGGGTAGCTGCTAAAAAGGGGTGCTGGAGTATCTTGAGAGGGAAAAAAGCTGATGCAGGTGCTGGAATGAGCCTACTCAAGATGCTAAGGGAATGGACACTAATGCGGAAGCAAGAATGTATGCGAGATTACGAGGGGTACAATTTTACGATCATAAAATTTTCCCCCACTTTAGCAGGCATATGAATCTACATTAATATGCACACTAAAGAAAATCTACTAAACATAAATAACATCATATGCCAAAAGGATACTATAGAGGAAGTAGATAACTCTTCAAACCGAAGACGCATGCCCCTAGTCCGACGATCTGCAAAACCAACACATTAGACAAGATAAACCTGCACTAGACAATGTTAGAATGTAAAAAGCTAAAGGATTTGAGTCAAAAAAATAAAGAGACCTTGATGTAGAAGGTTGTCTTAGTACTATGGGTCATCCCCAAATTATGAACTAACACATAGAAGAATCTTAAGATGAAAAGAGGTAGGGTGTATAATCAGGATGAAGAAGATGTATATCTTCAATCCAGTATATGAAAGGTGAGAAGAGAGAGATAAAAATGAAATGAATGCAAGAGTGATAGAAGAAATCTCCACTCGAAGAGGAAAACCCGTATCACAAAAGATAGGCGATAAAAGCAATCCCTGCTCGAGGAGGAAAACCCATATCACCAAAGATAGGTGATAAAAGAAATCCCTGCTTAAGGAGGAAAACCTATATCACCAAAGATAGGTGATAAAAGCAATCCCCACTCGAGGAGGAAAACCCGTATCACCAAAGATAGGTGATAAAATCAATCCCTGCTCAAGGAGGAAAACTCGTATGACTAAAGATAGGTGATAAAAGCAATCCCCGCTCAAGGAGGAAAACTCGTATCATGAAGTATAGGTGATAAAAGCAATCCCCGCTCAAGGAGGAAAACTCATATCACCAAAGGATAGGTGATAAAAGTAATCCCCGCTCGAAGAGGAAAACCTCTATCACCATATAAGGATGTAAAGGAGCTCTATAGGTTCTTGGTCTTGCAGGGAGGTATCCCCCAAGATCTCTCACATGGAGGAAACCAAAGGAAGGCAGACTCTATAGAGTCAGAAGCGGCGTTATGTCTACTCCTGGATAGAACATGTTAGGAAGTGGCCACACAGGAAAATAAGCAGACAATCACGCATACCATCACAAAATTGAAAGGATTTCAAAGGGGTCCCTCAGGGACCCTTGAAAAGGAAGAGGGGTCCACTCTAGGGATGCACTGTTTGAAAAGAAAAGTCTAGTTAGGATGCCCCCAAGCTAGATGCAGAGATAGGTCCAGTTAGGCTGCCCCCAAGCTAGATGCCATAGAATTCATTCAAAAGAAAAGATTCCAAAGATGTCCCTTGGGAACCCTTCAAAAGGAGAGGGGGTCCACTCAAGGGATGCTTTAGTTGAAAGATATATTGAAGAGAGGGGGTTCTTTAGAAGGACACACATCTCTGGAACAAGTTATCTCTACCCCTAGCATACAAGGGAGGAGAACCATGAAAGATTCTTAAAACTTGCAGGATAGAGGTGAACCTTGATATCACTTGTCATGTGAAGTAAAGGAAGGTGCATCAATAAAATGAAAGTTTGATGGCACCTAAATCATGAAGTTATTTTATTTTATCCTTCAAGGCCTTACATTTACTAATGGAATGGCCAGGAACTCGATGGTATGAATAGAAAGAATGCTTTTCTTTAGCATGCTTATGAGACTTCTTGTTTGTAGGAGAAGGAAGAGTGATTAAGCGGGATTTTAGAAGCCGCAACAAAATACACTCTTGCTTAGATGGAGAATGAGGAGCAAGAAGCAACCCTTTCTCTTTTGGAGAAAATTTTGACTGCTCATAAGAAGAAGGCATGAAGGTAGAAGAGAGAGGAGGAGGATCTTCATAGAGAGCATTATTCTAACAACAGGGATCAGAATCCTCTACAAGATCACCATAATATTCCTAACGAGACTACCAACATTAACCTTCTTAACATAAGCGTGATCATCTTCCTCAGAAGGAGGATCAACATCAAGAACATTACAATTTTCATTCACCTTACCTCGTGATACAAAAGAGTGATCATCTTTGATAGCAGGTTTGGGTGATGTTATTAGAAGGTCTAAGTGGATTGGGTTGACTTTATATTCTTGAATCAAGGAATCTGTAAAGTCTAAGGAACCCCAATCATCACCAAGACATACTTTCTCTTGAGAAGAGGTAAAAGGAGCAAACTTAAGATTTCTTGCTTCAGAAGGATCTTCCTTAGGGACATTTATCTCAAGAGTTCTCTTTGTAGTAGGTAATGCTAGAGTAAACATCAAAACATCAGAAGATATTGAATAAATAAGAGTAGGCACGACTGAAGCTTGATCGACAACTGCCATCTCACATAAGTGCATAGCATCAGGGTCAGCCTTGACTATGACTACTCGATTATTACAAATGAACTTAATAGATTTATGCAAGGTAGATGGAACTGCACCCATAGCATGAATCCATGGTCTACCAAGAAGGAGGTTATAAGGTAACTTTTCAGTCATAAAATATACAAGGGTAGGTATGGTAACAGGTCCCAACCTCAAAGGAAAAACTATCATGCCTAGGGATTGTAGACCAACATTATCGAACCCATGAATGTTAAAAGAAGAAGCATTAAGAGAAGATGGATCAATATTAATCTTAGGAAATAGAGCGATGCTACATACATTGAGTGCTGAATTAGTGTTAATGAGAGTATGTCTAGTGCCAATTTTATTAATGTTGACTATAATCATCAGAGGATCCACTTGCTTCTCTACTTCTAGAGGTGGGAGCTCCTATAGATAGAACATAATATTTAGAAAACCAGCACAAATATAAGTCATCAATGCATTAGCATCTGTCGGCCTAGCAGAAGAAGGAAAGAGGATCTCTTGCAAGGCTTCCTGAAGAATACCTTGGTAAACCAGAGCAGACTGAAGCAACTCGCATAGTGAAATCTTATTTAGAGGAACCCGAGGATTCTTGATAAAATCATAATCACTACATGCTTTAGTTTTAGGTTTAGGTGCTTGAGGAAGCATTGGTTGTTTATTCATTCTATTCTCATAAGTATGGGCTACCGCTCTATAAGAGAGAGCCTTAGGAATATCAAGAGAACCACCATCAAATGGAATGCCGTCAATAGAATAAATCCTTTTAGGAGAAGGACTAGCCAAATTCACGTAAATGATTGGTCTCTTAGGCCTTTGAGGGGTAGCAGAGACATAGATAATGTTTACAAAATCATCAAAACTAGTAGAATGATTATTTGAAGACATATTCTCAACATCAATCCAAACAGGATCAAATGTGGAATAATTATTTGAAGAAACATTCTCAACATCAATCTAGGGAAAATTGAATGTGGAAGGAGGTTCATCATTCACTAATGCATCAACTCTAGAGGAGAGTGCATCATAGCAAAGATGAGATTCATCATTCACAAATACAACATCTCTAGAAGATAGTTTAATGGAATAGATAAGAAGTTCATCATTTAAGAATGCAACATCTCTAGAAGAGAGTGCATTGGAAGGTATAAGAGATTCATCATTCATGAATGCATCATCTCTAGAAGAGAGTGCATCAGAATGAAGAGTAGATCCATCATTCACAAGTGCATCATCTCCAAAGGAGAGTGCATTGGAATGAATAGAGGGTAGAGTAGCATTAAGAAAGGTATCAATGATTTCATCTTCTTGCAACAAAATATCCTCTGAAATAATAGGACTTTCATGAGAAGGATCAAAGATACCAAGTGACATGGGAAAAGACAAGTCACCATCACATGCATGAAATGGAATATCATTAAAATTTTGAACAAAATTAGATACTGAACTAATAAAAGAAGATATTAAATCCATTACGATTTTTTTGGTATTTTCTATGTTCTAGTAATTCACATTTTTAGAGGTCTCCGGAGCAAAATTTGAGGTCGAAACTTTCGTCGGTCCTTAAAATTCAATTGCTAAAGGCACTAGTATTTAGGGACTAAACTAGTTCTCTAGGAGACCTTTCCAACGATGCAAATGGTTCTGAATTCTGAGCACCAAGTCAAAAGTTATGACTTCACCAAGTAGGGGTAAATAAATTCCTAGTTTTTTCGAAAGATTTTCTCTTCACATCGGGTTCACCAAAATGTAGAAGAGGGGGATTCACTACTCAAGAGTTTTCTTCACTTAGAGAGCCTCACGGGGAAAACTACCCTAATCTACCTCAAGGAATAGCGTGAAAATTCTAGAATTTGAAAGAGCGGGTCATAAAGATTCTCTGGACAAACTGGCAAGCTCTCGACCAAAGGATGTTAGTGCAGAGTATGAATGACAATGCAGTGCGCTGGCATCTCATACAAACTAGAGAGAAAGAATGTCTTAGAAAATGTCTAAATGACTACTAGCTATCTAATTGTTAAGAACTTACAGAGTGTGATAAAGAAGTAGAATGTAATATAATAGAATTGAGACGAAGTAAAGTAGAAATGATAAAGATAAAGAGATAGAAGGGAAATAAATACTTACAACAATGCGAGTGATGAAATTTCCAACAAGTGAATGTATTCAAAACCTGTGTGCATGATATTTGGAGAGAATGTTGGGGTTGTATAGGGGTTTTCCTCAATGAAACCCTCGTTTTGGTGTTCCCACCTCCACAAACAACCAAGAAGATAGAAAGAGAGAGAAGTGAACAAAGCATGTGGTGAAAGAAAAACCTACTCAAGAGTAGAACTTGCACCACCAAGTGTAAGTGATAAAAGAAAACCTCGCTCGAGGAGGAGAACCCATATCACTAAAGAGGTGATAAAAGCAATCCTCACTCAAGGAGGAGAACCTGTATCACAAAAGCATGTATGCAATAAAGAGGGGATATGGAATCTCAAGAATGATCACAAGCATAAGGAAAAGGAGATGGATGTGAGAGCCAAGAGGGCTACAAAGAGTGTTTCTAAGAGTGTGAGAGCTTGAAGTTGCTATGAAAAATGAGCGAATTGTGCAAGAAAGATTAAGATGAAAAATTGAATCTAGAAATTGGAAGAATTGAGCTAGCTATAGAAGAAGTTCCAAATGAGGTGAAAAGACAACTTTTAAAGAAGGAAAAGAAGCTTCTTCAGCCGTTACAAGGTGTCCCGGGCCATTACCATCGATAAAAAGAGGTGACAAGTGGTAAGCATGCACAAAAATGGTCATTTGAGCATTGAAATGTCACAGGATGCTAGCGCGCCATGTGGACGTCTACGTGCCACGATAGTGTCTAGACATGTGATGCTACAAAACAACATGAATAGGAAAAACACTAAGTCTGATGGAAAGCTGACATGTAAGGGTAGCTGTTGAAAAGGGGTGTTGGAGCATCTTGAGAAGGAAAAAGGCTGATGCAAGGGATGAAATGAGCCTACTCAAGATGCTAAGGGAATGGACACTAAAGCAGAAGTAAGAATGTATGCGAGATTGCAAGGGGTGCAATTTTACAATCATACAGGTTGGTTGTTTGATACAAAGGATGTTATGGATATCATAAAGAGGGTGTTGTTTTCAAATAGATCAGCAACATCAAGGGGAAAGTCATCTAAGGTTGTATCACACATTGTAGGTGACCAAGAGGAAATCTCAACTCACTTAGCAACAATACCTTTGTCAATAAGTGTGACCTTGCTAGTAGTACAACCTAAGCTAAGATTTTTTAGTTGTTTCTTAGGAATGATGGGTTTTAATAGGCCATTGTCATTTTGTCCTAGCTTCTCATTCTTTTTATAGCCCATGCTATGCATTAGTTGTAGACCTTTGTTTTCATCTTCCATGGGAAGAACAAGAACAGGTCGTTCATCTTGATAGAACATTTTAGAGATTTCTTTCTCATTGACATCTTCTTGATTCAGGTCTCCCCATTTGGTGAAGATAGTAGCTGCCATTTTGATTATTTCTAGTTCTTTGGTGCTAGATGCTGGTTCCCCATGAAATTGAGGAGAAATAGGTAACTCTCCTAATACAAAGGTGTCCTTCAATAGTTTGTAGCTTCCACAACCATCATCTTGGATCACTACTTTGACATTAGGTATGCTTTTCACAATAGACACTTGTGATACTGAGGTAGAAGCTAGGGATGATGGGTCAATAAATGAGCTTGATGATGTAGGTCCTTCATCATTTTTGGGTATTTATGGGATCTTATAAAACTTGGCCTCAAGACTCTTGTAGTAGTAGAAAGGCTCAAGATCTCCATGGATAGTGATTTCTCTACCTTCAAAGGGAAACTTCACACACTGATGATAGGTTGAGGCTACAACTTTCAAAGCATGGATCCAAGGTCGAAAAAGTAGTATGTTATAGGGAAGATCAAGATCAAGTACTTGGTATGTATTTTCTACAATAAGAGGTCCCACTTGGATTGGAAGTGCAATGATTCCTTGTGATACCCATTCTTGGTCACCATATGCTTTGATGGTGGTACTGTTTGTCTTCTCAATAGTATCTTCTAAATATACTAGATGCTTGATCAACTATAGGGTAGAAATGTTTAGACCAACACCTCCATCTACCAATAATCTTTTGAAATGAAAACCTCAATGTGTAAAGTAAAATTATGAGATGGTTGTGACAGTAAATCTTGCTCAAAGAAGGTGAGAAGATGGTTGGTGATATGTGATGAGCCTAGTTTTCGGTCTAGTTTTAGGTAGAATCTATAGTCTATTTGCTCATAGATGTCATGGAATTTAATGCTTAAGTGTTGGTATTGGCATAATGTTTCCTTCAAGCCATTGACATTTGATATTATCCTATCTCTGCAAGCTTTAATGATATTTGGCATAATATGTGGGTCATCTATATTGATTTTGCATGTGATTAATGAATGTTTCTTAGAGTGGTTATAGATGTGTAGTTATTATGCATACTGACCTTGACATGAAAATTTAATACACCAAGTTGAGGAAGACACCACCTGCTGGACATGCACCATAACGTCCAGCTAAGAAATCGCTCCAAGTCAAAGGTAGCGGGAAACAAATATTCTTCATGCAACTGAATGTAACTGCCTTGCAGTGGACCTTAACGATTGAGCATGCATGGGCATTACTATTGTCCTAGATTTGCACTTGACTTGCATGTCTAACTAGATTCCATGCATGCGTAACCGCCATCGCTCCACTTCCCCTATTTTCCCTAAATGGTGTTGTCCCAATTGTGGAGTTGACCGCCTTGTTTAGCTGTAGTATAAATAATGATTTGATGCTCCTTCTTCAGAAGGTTGCACAAATTGAAATTGTACTCTCATTCTCTAGTTTCAGTAATACAAATACATTACTCTTTGTATGCATGATTTACAATGAATAAAATAAATTTTTGAGTTTGAGCATCTGAGTTCTTGTTAGTTTAGAGGATACTTATCCAAGGGGGCCCACTTGGTGAGTAATCCATCTTCTTATTTTAGCATTAGTTTAGTATTACTTGTTGTTTAGTACTTAGTTAGAAATTTGGCATTGACTGTTCCTACATCCACTAGAATTACATTCTGTGAGTTATCCTACAACCAAAGAAAATAGAGTAGTCTCTTGTTTGTCGCTCAAATTTTTATTCTTTCTTGCATTTCAACTTAGCATAGTTGTTGGTTGATATTCAACATTTGCTTCATTTCCTTTTAAGCAATTTACTTTTAGTATTGTGTTTCTTAGCTGTAGAGTGCAGTGATTACTTGAGCCCCTAGTGCACATACTATGCTGACCCATTTCAAGTTCACATACCTAGGTTGACAAGTTAAATGTACCTTCATGATGATTGAATAGCTATTCAGGTTAGATGTCCAATCTCTGAATCATGGCTGTAAAGGATTAGTTATGAAATTATTGTAGGAGGCCAACATTTTTGGCGTCGTTGCCAGGGATGGTGTCAAGCTAGAAATTCTTTTGGAGTCATTGGAATTTTTTCTTGTTGTAGTGTTTATGAAAGTTGTTCTTAACATATCCTCACTTAGGAAGTAATGAACCCACCTGATTCTTTACCAATTATTTGTGTGAGCTGACTGATAGTGAGTGATACCACATGCATAGAGGAAGGAGAAGGGATGCTTATAGGAGATTTCTTCCTAACAATACTCATCCATTTCAGCTAGATGAGTACCAGAAACTACCAAAAGAAGAGGGAGAATAAGATTTACACCCCTTTGTTGATGCATATCCTGATTTGACTAGCTCTGAAGTCTCCTCAGAAGATTAAAATCGGCTTGAGAACCCTCTTGTCTTAGAACCACATCAAGCAGGCATGGGTGATGCAACTAGGAACAAACCAAACCAACCAACTTTTCCTTTCCCCATTGCCTATCAAAAAAAAGTTGACAACATCAAGAACATTCCTGCCTCAACACTCCCCAAGTTTTATGGACTTGTGATAGAAGATCCTGATACCTTCTTATTTGAGTTTGATATATCTGTAGGAGTTATAATTACACTACTGATGCCCATAGGCTTAAGTTATTTCCCACCACTTTGAAAGAGGTTGCATTAAGATGGTTCATGTGCCTAGGTAGGGATACTGTGGAAAATTGGGAAGACATGAAGACAAAATTCCTTGAGAAGTACAAGGAATACTGTAGGGGTAGTGACATGAGAGGAAGTGACATTTTTAGGATGCAGAAGAAGGAAGATGAGAGCCTGGAAGATTACATTGCAAGGTTCCTATTTTTCCTAAAAAAGTACCCACACCATGCACTTAATGAGGATTTACAAAAGTTGTTTTTCCATAGAGGCATCAATGATAGCTGCACTGATGCTTTGGAACTCATGGTAGGAGGAGATATCTCCCAAGTTCCTTGGGAGGATATCAAGAAAATATGCCAGAATTATTCTAGGGAAGCTTCAAAGAAAGGGAGAGCTTATCAATCTTCCATAGGTAGGTCAACTACTAGTGAAGTTTCAAGAATGGAGATCACTCATTTGTTGGTAGACTTCAAGCAAGATATTATCAATAATCTAGCTACTCAGCTAGATATACTTTAGGCCAAAAAGAAGCAAGAAGAGGCAAAGATGATGTTGACAGAGTATTTCCCTCATTGTAGACAAAAGAAGGAATCCAGATGTAAGATGGTAGCTAACCTAGAAAGAAAGAAGATTTCACTTGAGTTCAAGCCCATTCAGATTGAAGAAGACCATGTCTACTATGTTGCACAAAGGAAGCCTTGGGCTCCAAGAAAAGGTATGCCACCAGATCCACTATCCTATGCTGGGCCATATTTTAACTCTTATTCATCTGGTAACCAATGGCAGCCCCCATATCCACCCAGTTATGGAGGATATCCACCACACCCTTGGAGTAACCCTCCAAATGCTTGGCCTAGTGATTAGAGTCCTCCACCTCAGTGGAAGCAACCTCAGGGGAATTGGAAGCAATTTCAGGGGCACTGGAAACCACCTCTAGGAAATCGACAACAAACAAATCAATGGAGAGGAGGACAACAATGGCCTACCCAAAAAACTAGTTACATGCAGCCACTTTCTCAGCCCCAACAACTTGCTCTAATGCCTCCACCTGCTAATCCAAGGTCAAATGCACCTAAACCAACTCAGCTACCAGCTTCGCCCACACCCAATCCTAATAACAAACCACAATAACAACTTGTATACTCTACTGATTCAAATCAATCGTCTGCATATTTTGTGAGTGTAGGTGACATCCATTTGCATTTAGGAACTACTCCATCAGGCCCTCCCAAGCCAATTATCATTGAACTTCCTGTGGAAGAGGAGGAGGAGCCTTTGAATGATCCTATTAAGCCAAGTACACCTAAGAATCCTGAACTAATTCAAGCTAGGCAGACTAAACAAGAACCACCATTCCCTCAGAGATTGGGAGTTGCCAAGAAGAAAGAAGAAAAGGAGGATACCACTTTTGACATCCTGGATCAACTAAAGCATATATTGTTAGAGTAAAGTAATTAATTAACTTTACTCTCCTCTTAAGATTTCACTTTATGCACATATATTAGTCATTTAATAATTAATATTAATTATTAAATGCACTCACCTTAGGGTTAGGTTTTCCTTTCGGTGTTGATCTCCTTTTATAAGGATTGATCTCTTGTATTCTATTTTTATTGTTCTGATAATAGATCTCCGATATTACAGAGCTTAAAACCCTCTCTTGCTTTTTTCTCCATTCTCTTCCATGTGACAGGTATCTCTTGCATGCAGGTGTTCTTGGGCTTTGAAGTTGGATTTGACAACTTCTACATGGTATCAGAGCAAACCTGCTGCAGCTTGTTCTTGTTTTGAAGATTTTGGAGCTACGAGGGTTTGATCAGGCTTTCATAGTTTTTTAGTTTGATTTTTTGTGGATTTGGGGGTTGCCCAATTTTTTGGAAATTTTGAGCCAAAACGGACCTTGCCATTGAGTCCACAGTGCCCAAAAACCCCTATTTTCATATAAAGCATGACCGATTCGGCCACAGTTGATCTGGGAAGCAAAATTTTTTTGGCCCCAAGGTCGTACGGCCTCAGGGCACGATCTACGAGGTCAAAATTTTCAAAAAAATAAAAGTAAAATAAAAAAATCAAAGTTTTTAAAATTTTTTTTTACACTGCCAGTGTAAAATCTGGCCGTCACCCGTCGGCCACCAAGCAGCCACCAGGCGGCCACCCGCCAGCCGCCGAGTGACCACCCAACCACCGCCGGGTGGCCTCCACCGGCTGGCTACTCACCCGCCACCGGCACACCACTGCCATGCCGCCACAGAGCCACCAAAGCACCGCCGCGCTACTGCAGAGCCACCGGAGCGCCGCCAGACCGAGTGGAGCCACCAGGGAGCCACCAAGGCTTCCTTTTTAAGCCTTTTTTTGACCTCTTTCGGTAAATCGGGCATAAAATGGGCGTACGATCTCTGTTTTTTTCAAACGAGATACCGTTGGAAAGCTGATTCTAGTGTCATTCTGATGAATCAGGTCTGATTTCTTGGTTTTTCCGTTTTGATGCTATTTTCCTTAGTCAAAGTCAGAACTTATTTTTTGCACTCTTGGAGCCATATCTTTTGCATACGGACTCCGTTTTTTGCAAACAAATAGGAATTGGAAAGGTGTTTCTGTGCTATTTCCAGATCTATCATTTATTTTTCTAGAATCTACCCCAGGTAATTTTTATTCAATTTTTTGTGTTTTCACACATTTGTCAATTACTTGGACTTTTTGGCACCTGGAAATGATTTGTTTGCATGGGATGGCATATGTTGATCTGGTTTATCAATATTGAGGTCAGTTAGTCTCATATTTTTGTAATTTGAAGAGTTATCATGGGTTTTTCTACTCACCCTTCAGTTGTTTTTCTAGAACGGGGTAATTATGAGTCATGGGCAAAGGGCATACTTACACACTGTAGGTGGCTTAATATTTTTCCTTATTTGTATGATCTCATACCTAAACCAACAACTTCAAAGGGAAAACAAGCTTGGGATATCATTAGAAATCACATAGTAGGACTTATACGATCTAGTGTTGACGATGACACTGTGTGGGCTATATCGGGCATTGATTGTCCTCACTCACTTTGGACACATCTTTGGGAGATCTATGGAGACCCCAGTCTTTCTCCATTCCTAGAGGATCCTACTTTAGATTGTCTTGTACCCATTGGTTGGAGAGAGAACACACCTTTTGATCATGATACTTTAGAGGAGCTTCAGTATTTAGACAACCTTACATATTCTGATGAATTAGAGGATTGTCTCACAGTTCCTACTCTTTAGACTGAGATTATACTTGTATCAACATCTTCTCCTATTGTTCTTGATCAGTTTGATATTGCCTCTTCTTTGGCTCCTATTGATTCAGCTAAGCAGGACATGATACATCTTTCAGACATGGCTACTTGGGATTCTTATCTTGCAGGCATTTCATCTTTGTTTGTAGAGTCCTATATTGCAGATCTGGAGGATTACTTTGAGGATTTTCAGCTCCTCTTTATTGATAGCTATATTCTAGTTGTTAGCCCACCATCATCCATGCATTCAGAGGTTGCAATTTTTGAGTCTTCAGTTCAGTTTGGATTTGACATCTTTTGTTTCAGTTCAGACAGAGAGATTCTTCAGCATCCTATTATGGCTGACATCTTGAGACAGATTGATTCTTCTCTCTTCATAGGGTTTCTTCATCTTCATCCTTTGGATCCATTTCTTCCCAAGGGGAGGAATATTATTTTCCACTTCAGGATATCTTTCTGGATTCTACATCAGGCATCTACCATTGCGACAGGAGTTTCTTTATTATGGGGGGCCCTTCTAGTCTCTTTCTATTTCTCTTATGGAGACCATTGTATATGTACTTATTTGATAGAAGCCGTCTATGGGGGGTATCATGTTATCCACCTCCTATCCTTCTTTTCTTAGTGCATTGCATGCTTTCATCTCTTTTTGGAGTAGAGTTTTTTCCCACGAGGTTTTCTCTATTTCTCCACTTTATAGAGATTTGGTTGTAATTGGGTACCTGATCAAGCCTTGTTACCGGGACCCAAGTTTACTTTCTTGCATTGTAGTTACCTTTGCTTTCTTCTGCATTGTTTGTAGCTGCATTGTAGCTCATCTTAAGGGGGGGTGTTAGAGTATAGTAATTAATTAACTTTACTCTCCTCTTAAGATTTCACTTTATGCACATATATTAGTCATTTAATAATTAATATTAATTATTAAATGCGACCACCTTAGGGTTAGGTTTTCCTTTCGGTGTTGATTTCCTTTTATAAGGATTGCTCTCTTGTATTCTATTTTTATTGTTCTGATAATAGATCTCTGATATTACAGAGCTTAAAACCCTCCCTTGCTTTTTTCTCCATTCTCTTCCATGTGACAGGTATCTCTTGCATGCAGGTGTTCTTGGGCTTTGAAGTTGGATCTGACAACTTCTACATATATGTGTTCAGATACCCCTATTTCAGGCCATAAAGGATGTTCAAATCTATGACAAAGCTATCAAGGAAGCTTGTCTTAAGAAGCCAGGAAGGAAGAAGAGAGACCCAACTAAAGTTCATGTGGTGGGCCAACTAGTTGATATCATGCTGGGAAAAGTGACTATTCCCAAGTATAATGACCCAGGCAGTCTTGTAGTAGCAGTTGTCATAAACAAGATCCAAGTGAAGAATACTCTAATTGATTTAGGGACAACAATCAATGTGATGACCAAAGACATCCTGCAACAACTAAATATTGCAAGTATGAGATCTACTCATATTGTCATGCAGCTTGTTGATAGCTCTATTGTTAAGCCTGATGGTGTAGTGGAGGATCTTCTGGTAGTTCTAGACTCTTGGGAATACCCAAAAAAAATTATGATTCTTTCTCCTAAGGCTATACTAGGAGGGTATCCCATCATTTGTTGGAAACTATAGATGCATAAATTGGATTTCGATTGGGTGACATGACCATTTTAGATGGATGGAGTACTATCTTTATCCACCTACTCAGCCATCTCATGATGAGAAATATTTTGTATGGCCACAAGTTGGTGAAGAGACCAAGGAAGTTAATTTTGTGGCACAACTTATGATGCTAGGTAGAAGCTCTTTCATGCAGCTCCAAGATAAGGATGAAGTGTTGGCTAATCTCATTCAAAATCATTATGAAGTGGAAGAAGCATCATCTTCTACTTCGGTCAGGACACTTCTGCTTGCTCTTCCTGTAGTCACTGTTCCTATAGATATTCTTCCTACAGATGATCTTCGTATAGCTACTCTTCTTGCAGCCACTGTTCTTGTAGATAGACTTCCTGCAGTAATAGGTATGTTCCATACATTGCTGCCATATGAACTAAATGTACCATGTATTAATGAAGCAGCCATGATAGAGTTAACTACAGAAGTCCAGGTGTTAGAAGGAAAATATCTAAATGTTAATAGTAAATTGAATGAAGAGAAGAAACTATTATTGGAAAACCTATTAAGGGCCCATCAATGTGCATTTTCATGGGATTATTATGATATGAAGGGATTGGATCCTAAACTATGTACCCACAAAATTTATATAAGAGATGATTGCACTATAGTAAGACAACCACAAAGAAGGATTAACCCTGTACTAAGAGAAATTGTGAAAAGAGAACTACAAAAATTTCTAGATGCAGGATTTATCTACCCCATTTCAGTATAGTTAGTGGGTATCTCCATTAGTGATTATGCCCAAGAAAGGAGGGAAATGGCGAGTTTGTGTTGATGATAGAGAACTTAATGCTACCACCAAAAAGGATCACTTTCCTTTACCCTTCATTGATCAAGTTTTGAACACACTTGCAGGAAAGCAATACTTCTCTTTTCTAGATGGATTCAATGGCTACAACCAGATCCAAATTACACTAGAAGACCAGGAGAAGACCACATTTAAATGTCCATGGGGGACCTATGCCTTTTCAATACTCCCATTCGGCTTGTGCAATGCACCTGCAACTTTCCAGAGGGCAGACATTAGCATATTCTCATACATTTCTCATGATTGCATGTAGATTTATATGGATGGCTTCACCACTTATGGTGCTGATTTTAATCAAGAATTGGAGAATATCAAGAGAGTCCTATAGAGATGTGAGGATCAAATTTTTTCCTTAAATAGTGAAAAGTGCTTCATGATGATGCAAGAGGGTGTAGTTCTTGGCCACTACATCTCCCATAAGGGAATTCAAGTAGGTCTTGCAAAAATTGAGGTAATCACAAATCTTCCTACACCTACAAAACAAAAGGATGTTAGGAGTTTCTTGGGTCATGCAGGATATTATAGGCAATTCATCAAAGATTTCAGCAAGGTAGCAGCACCATTGTATACCCTTCTCACTAAAGATGTTGAATTTCAATGGCTTGAAGCTTGTCACAAGGCATTTTCTGACTTGAAGGCAACTTTGACTCATGCTCTTTTTCTCAAGGGACCCAATTGGGAGCTTCCTTTCCATATCCACATTGACGCATTAGATTATTCCATAGGAGCAGTCTTAGGATAGAAAGAGGGAGTTGTTGAAAATGCTATTTATTTTGTCAGCAAAAATTTGCAAGGAGCCAAATTCAATTATTTAGTGACAGATAAAGAGATGCTGGCAGTAATCTATGCACTGAACAAATTCAGACATTACATAACGAGCTACCAAATATTTGTACACACTGATCATGCAGCCATTAGGTATCTCATGAATAAACCTTTGATCATAGGTAGATTGGTAAGATGGTTATTGTTGATGCAAGAGTTTGATATAACCATTGTGGATAGGCCAGGGAAGGCTAATGTTGTTGCAGATTTTCTTTCAAGGCTAACTACATCAGAAGAAAATTAGCCTATAGATGACTCTTTTCCTGATGAGCATCTATTATCTCTCAGTGTACAAATACCCTGTTATGCTAACATACATAGCCAATTACTTGGTTATAGGTAGAGTTTCTTCTCACTTCTCCCCAAAAGAGAAAAGGGCACTCATTGAAAAATGTTTTCCTTTCTCTTGGATTGTTGGATGCTTGTTTTATACTAGACCTGACCATGTCATGAGAAGATGTGTGAGAGAAGATGAGATATATGAAATTTTGCATGCATGTCACAATGAACCATGTGGAGGACACTTTGCAGCCAAGAGGACAACAATGAAGGTTTTGAACATAGGGTATTACTAGCCAACAATCCACAAGGATGCAAGAAGGTATACTAGAAAATGTGACAGATGTCAAAGAATGGGCAGACCAACCAGATCTGATGAGATGCCACTTTTCCCTTAGATAGTAATCACTCCCTTTGAAAAGTGGGGATTGGATTTTTTGGGACCAATTGACCCTCCATAAAATGGTAAGTCTTATATATTTGTATGCACTGATTATGTAACAAAATGGGTAGAAGTTAAGGCTATGAAGCATGCAAGAGATAACAAGGTTGCAGAGTTTCTTTATGAGGATATTTTCACAAGATATGGAGTTCCAAGAGAAATAGTGACTGATCAAGGTCCATAATTCACAGCAACTCTTGTTGTAGCACTAGTGAATGAGTACACTATAAGACACAAAAAGTATACTCCTTATCACCCCTAGGCTAATGGCCAAGTTGAAGTGACAAATAGGGAGATTGAAGCCATTCTGACTAAAATAGTAGCTATCCATAGGAAATATTGGGAAAACATATTACCAAAAGTTGTTTGGGCCTATAGGACAACATGGAAAACAACTATAGGCTTCACCCCATTTGGGTTGCTGTAAGGAAAGATAGCTATGATGCCAATTAAATTTGAACATAAAAATCTACAAACTGTAGTGGATTTAGGGATGGATATTTCTGAAGCACAGAGAGAAAGAATCATGCAGCTAAATGCTTTGGATGAGATAAGAAGAGTAGCCCTGCTACATACAGAAGTAGTGCAGAATTAGTGAATCAAATGGCTTGACAAATTTATCAAAGATGAGAAGTTCAAACCAAGAGATTTGGATTTTCTCTACGATTCAAGATACCAAGACAATGTAGGAAAATTGCAAACAAGGTGGCTAGGACCATACAAAGTTGTTGAGGTCTTTCCTAATGGAGTTTTTTAGCTCATCACCATTGACCCTGCCAGGTTCAAATTACTTGTCAATGGTCATCGCCTCAGATTATACCATAAACCAACTTCTAAAGAAGAATTCTTGCAGCAATTCACCCAACACTCATAGCTTCTTGTAGCCGAAGGCGGTGGACCTAGTGTCCCTCCTTCAACCTAATTGAGGTACATACTTTTCATAATAAAGACTTTCACTTATGTGGAAGTCCATTTCTTCATCATCTGCCCATCCACCCATCCATGACCACCTTTCCCTCTCTTCCATTGCTTCATTCCACCTCACCTCATTCCACCTCATCTTCATGTATTGCACAATTCATTTTCCAACAAGGCAAGCATTACTTTATCTGCGATCTTTGCAACAATTCTTCCACACATTCAGGTATGTGTGTATTAATTGCTATCTTTAATCATCTTTTAAGTGCGTTCATTTAATCACTGCACGCTATTATAGGTATTTGCATACATGCCATCATTGCCTATCAATCATCACTCCCATCTCACATTTATGGACAGATGTACAAATTTAGGTTGGGGGGAGGGGAATGAAAAAGATGCAAATACTTTGTGAACTTATTGTCCATGTGTCAAATCATATTAGGCTACGTCAAAAATTTTAAAATGAACTGATTTGAAATCCGAGTGGAAGGGCGACTTGCATGTGTGAAGTGACAATAGTTGCAATTGTCATTTCTTCCTATCATAATTTCCCTTTATCACTCCTTTTCTTTCCATTATTGCCCTGTCGTAATCTTGAGTTGCAAGCAAAAAGGAAAAACAAAAGAAAGGAAATTTAGTCAACACTGACACTAGAAATTTAGCAAGTTGGCACTGTAAATTAGCAGACACTACAGGGAAGTGCGTTTTATTTTTAGACGGGAACTACAAGAAAGAAGGGGAATTGTGAGAAAGCTCTAAACCTGGTGAGATCTCACATGAGGACCTTGAAGCTCCAATGGAGTAGGAGAATGTTGAAAAAGGAGAAGACATATTTAAGAGAGCAACAAACATAACACTAGCCAATCTTACTAACATTGCAGAAGAATTGGAAGAAAATTGGGACTTTCTGTAGTGTGAGCAAGAGGTCCTGTAGCATGAGAAAGAGGTCCTACAACATGAAGTCCTGTAGCAACAGCCAAAACTAGAGCAAGAGTTCTTGTAGCCACAACAAGAACAAGAGTCCCTACAATAAAAGGAAGAAGAAACAACACCCGTACAACCAGAGATAACAGGATAGCCTGAGTCCATGCAAATAGTGCCATATGAGAAGCCGCCATTAACAAAAATACTAGTAGGAATTCATAATCGTCCTAGTTTTACAGTATATGCAACAATTTTGAATTTATGGAGAGAAATACAAAGAAGGAAGGAAGAATGGAAAAAGGAAAAATGAAAGTGTAAGGAGGAAATCCAAAAGAAGGATGAAGAGATTAAGGATAAAGATGTAGAAATTGCCACCCTGAAGTAGAGGGTAGATGATATGGCAGCTTTAGCACCAAAGATTCTGGAATGTAGAGAAATTGGAGTCTAATATCCCTCTACCTATTAGAGTTGAATCAAGCAACCCAAGAGATATTTATAGAGAATGGCATAGAATGTTGCTCAGATCAAGTTATGGCAATAGGATTATGCCTTAGATTGAGGCAGTTTACATTGAGTATGAGGTAAAAACAACAACAGAGGAAACCGTGAGGATATGTTTATCCCAGAGATGGAATATTTTGAATGATGAGCTAAAACAAGTTGAGCCTCATTCCATCCACAATTATGCTGCAGCATTAAAAATAATTGAGAGACATATTCAGATTGGGAGAACTCAGGGACAACATTGGCTTCCCCTAACTTTTCAGCCACCCATGCTCATGTGGCCCATGCCAAATTTTAGATTCTACCAATATGACATTGTTGTAGAGAGGCAGAGATGGAACATGTTTGAAAAATTTGGAGGATTCTATTGGGACCCTAACTCACGTACTGTAGCCACTGATGTTGGACAACTCTTAGTTTCATATTTCTAAACTTTGACCAAGCAGAAGAACAACTCTTCCCCTGCTGGAGGACCAACAAAACATTAGGTTGGGGGGAGTGATGAGCCTAGTTTTTGGTCTAGTTTTGGGTAGAATCTATTGTCTATTTTCTCATAAATGTCATGGAATTTAATGCTTAAGTGTTGGTATTGGCATAATATTTCCCTCAAACCATTTGAAATTTGATATTATCCTATCTTTGCAAGCTTTAATGATATTTGGCATAATATGTGGGTCATCTATATTGATTTTGCATTTGATTAATGAATGTTTCTTAGAGTGGTTATAGATGTGCAGTTATTATGCGTATTGACCTTGACATGCAGATTTAATATGCCAAGTTGAGGAAGACACCGCTAGTTGGGCATGCACCATAATGTCCAATTGAGAAATCACTCCAAGTCAAAGGAAACCGACAACAAAGATTCTTCATGCAACTAAATGTAACTGCCTTGCAGTGGACCTTAATGATCGATCATGCATGGGAATTACTTTTATGCTGGATCTACACTTGACTTGTATGTTTGACAAAATTCCATGCATGCGTAACCGCCATTTCTCCACTTTCCCCTATTTTCCCTAAATGGCGTCATCCCAGTAATGGAGTTGACCACCTTGTTTAGCTGTAGTATAAATAAGGATTTGATGCTCCTTCAGGAGGTTGCACGATTTGACATTGTACTCTCATTCTCTAGTTTCAGTAATACAGATACATTACTCTTTGTATGCATGATTTACAATGAATAAAATAAAGTTATGAGTTCAAGCATCTAAGTTCTTGTTAGTTTAGAGGATACTTATCCTAGGGTGCCCACTTGGTGAGTAATCTATCTTCTTAGTTTAGCATTAGTTTAGTATTACTTGTTGTTTAGTACTTACTTAGAAATCTTACATCTACTGTTCCTGCAGCCACTTGAATTCCATTCTGTGAGTGTTCCTGTAGCCAAAGCAAATAGAGTAGTCTCTTGTTTGTCACTCAAATTTTCATTTTTTCTTTGCATTTCAGCTTAGCATAGTTGTTGGTTGATATTCAAAATTTGATTCATTTCATTTTAAGCAATTTACTTTCAGTATTTTGTTTCTTAGCTGTAGAGTGCAATGACTACTTAAGCCCCTAGTGCACATACTATGTTGACCCATTTCAAGTTCATGTCCCTGGGTTGAAAAGTTAAATGCACCTTCATGATGATTGAATAGTTATTCAGGTTAGATGTCCAATCTTTGAATCATGGCTGTAAAGGCTTAGTTATGAAATCATTGTAGGAGGCCAACAATATTCCCTAACATAGATTGAAATTGATCGGTATCAATGTTCTTGGGAATGGATGACTCAGAAAAGGATTTTTTGAGTATTTCCCTATGTGTAGGAGATAATTTTAAGAGTTCCAAGATTGATATCTGAGTGGGGGTTTGTTTAAGCTGATCTACAAGATTGTACTTGCTAGGATTAGATGCGGGCAAAGTAGGTTGTGTCCTAGATTGAGCTAGGATAGCTCCTTGAATGGTTATTTTGCCACATCGTGTGGTGATTCCACATTCTGTACTAGCTCCTTTGATGGTGACAATAGTGATAACGCTATCATAGGAGGCAACTACATTGGAATAAGTATGTTGAACATTAGTGTAATCCTTAGCTTTTCCATTGCTGTTTGCTTTGTTATGATTGGGCACAGGGGTCTTGTATATCTTGAGATCTTGGTTATCAATTGGTACCTCGATGGATATGGTATAGTTCTCTATGAGATCTTGGATGATATTCTTGAGTTTCATGCATTTTTCTATTTTATGTCCTTTGATTTTATGAAAGTCACAGAGATCATGCTCGTTGTGCCAGGATGGCTTCTCTTGTGGTTCTTGGTAGTTTTCAAAGTTAGGAAGTGATATCAAATTCGACTCTACTAGTTTTTTCATGATTGTTTTGATGGGTTCCGATAACTATGTGTACTTGTGTTAGGGATAGTTGTTCCTATTACCAATTTTTCTTGGTTGCATGTTGGTGTTATTGACTTGATTGTTCTAAGGTGGTACCGTTTGTTGCATAGTTGGTTGGATATTAGCAACTTGATTGCTATTGGGTCTAGGAGCACTTAGTATGACCTTAGCATCTACCACACCATCATTTGTTACATTTTTGTTCTTATCCCACACACGAGGTTTCTCATTTGAATTGGTTGAAGGACAATTTTCTTTGTACATTTGAGTGTTTCCTTGTGAGATTAGGGCTCTTTCAATGTTAAGGGATATTGGAACAAGCTCATCATATGATGTGATTCATTGCATTTTCAAGTGGAATGATAAATTTGGATCAAGATTGGCTATGATGATTCCCACTTTCTGTTCATCAAGAAGATGTCACTTGCTTTTACTAGCTCTTTGTCTCCATCATTTTAAGAAATTTGTGAAGGTTTCTCCTATATTTTGTTTGAGAGTGTACAACTCTTCTAGACTAATGTCTATGTCAAGATTGAAGGAGAAGTGATTGATGAACTTGTTAGTGATTTCTTGAAAATTTTTAATACTAGGTGGCAAATGAGAGAACCAATCCATAGCAATACCTGTTAAACTTTGAGGAAAGAGGCACATCGGATATGAATCATTGTAAGCCACTTCCATGTACATGATGTTGAATTCTTTGATATGGTCAGTAGGACTTCCTCTCCCTCTGTTTTTGTCAAATTTGGGGATTTCAAAACCAAGAGGGAATGGTATCATTGCTATGTTTCAATCAAATGGGTAAGGACATAGGTTTTGTGTATGAGGTTTCTCTGTCTTTCCCATGTGAAGGTCCTACATTTATTGTGAGAATGCTTTCAATTTTGATGTGAGATTATCTTGCAAATTAGGTGAAGGAACATATGGTGGGATGAGAGATGAGTTATATGGGGTGTATAAAGGTGTGAGATTTTGTGAAAGTGATGAATATGTTCATATGAGTATAATAGGATCCTTATTGCTGTTGTTGGGCATATTGCTGAGCTAGTAAGGCTTATTGTTGAGGTTGCTATTGTGTTTGTGCCACTAGGGCTTGTTGTTGGGCCTCCTATTGTTTTTGTGCTAATAAATCTTGTTGTTGTTGTTGTTGTTGCATGACTTGTTGTGCCGCTAAAGCTACTTGTTGAGCTTGCCGAGGAATGTCCATTTGTTGTTGTTGTTGTGATAAGGCTGTTTGTTGAGCTTGATGTTGTTGTTTTGCTAAGGGTGCTTGTTGAGTTGCTAAGGCTACTTGTTGTGCTTGTTGTTGAGCTAAATCTGCTTGTTGTTGTTGTTGTATAGCTTGTTGTTAAGTTTGTTGTGCT
The DNA here is from genome assembly GCA_007258455.2 of Sequoia sempervirens. Taxonomy (NCBI): domain Eukaryota; kingdom Viridiplantae; phylum Streptophyta; class Pinopsida; order Cupressales; family Cupressaceae; genus Sequoia; species Sequoia sempervirens. The sequence continues at coordinate 49,922,060 of VDFB02256132.1, read as the reverse complement.
TGTTGTAGAGCTAAGGCATGTGCTTGCAATGTGGGATCAGTTGATTGTTGAGACATCTATGAAGGATTAGGAACATTGATGTTTTGAGTGGTTAGTAGATTACTGGTGAAAGGTGGAGGATTCCCTTGGTTTAAAATTCCTTGCAATATGGTAGAATGAGGTGGAGGAATGTATGTTTGAGGTCCTGATTGATTTGGAATAGAAAAGGGAGCTATTGGAAAAGATGATGTCATTAAATTTTGAAATGAAAATGACACCCTAGGACCTTGAGTGCATTGATTAAAAATATTCCCATGTCTTATGTTTTGAGGATTTCCTTGTGAAAAAGATGTAAACAAATGATTTGTGATCAAGGTGCTCCTAGTATTAATAGAATTTGTAACCAAGGAATTGTTTTGAGGTGGAGTGATAGTGGATGATGTTGTAATGGTAGATGGAATGGATGAACCCATCGAAGGGTTGGATAAAGATTTCCCTATTTGCATTGAGGGTTTATTTTGTTATATGATATTAACATGTCCTTATGTGACCGATGTATTAGTATGGGTTAACCACACTTGGTCCATGAGGAATCGAAGTGTGATTTAGCCACTAAACCTCAGTCCCAATAAAATCATTCAATGTAAGAAAAAGTGGAAGCCATTAAAACTTAACATGTTAAGCGACAAAAGATTTTGAAATACCTACTCTAATCCATTGAACCTTATTCTATTGGGGGATTGGTGTCATGTTAATGTGAAACAATGACCCTTTCCCAATCCCATGATCAATGAGACTATTTCAATCAATTCTATGGAAGAGAATCAATGAAACCCTCATGATTGATGTATGAAAACCTAGTTTATGATAAAATGAAAATGATGCAAGCTAAGTTACCATGATTTTATACTAAAAATGCACTGATTATGCCATTTTTAAGCTACTCTAAGCTAAAATGATGCTAAAAGATAAAAAACCTAATTTATTTACAAACTAAGATGGGTGCATGGAAGCCTTTAGTGGATCCTCTAAGATATTAGGAAACTAAAAATGAACTAAAAAAAGCTAAAAATTGAATAAAATATGAGTGAGTATGTGAGTAAATTCAAAAACATAAGTTTACAATGAAAGATGGATCCATTTGTCTCCAAATAGTGATCTATTTATAGGAGAGAAAATGAATAATGTATGGTTGAGATAAAAAATATTAATCAACGGTTCAAGATGAAGGGGATGAGAGGCATGGATCATGGATTCTCATCAATGAATGAGAATGCATGACGAAAATTAATCAAAGGCTCACACTTTCCTCAAACACACTTTTGACCTGCTCACATAGGTCAAAGGTAACTTGCTTAAGAGGTTGAAGGGTTTAGCTTGTTCAAGAAGCCAAGTGAGTTGATTGGAGGAGAGGGAATATTCCTTAGAATATTCCTTTTGGATGAGTAAAAAAGGTTAATTTACAAATTAAAACAAAGTTTTAATTGTGCAAAAAGGATAAAGAATATTCTATGGGAATATTCCCTTTGATTAGAGGAAAATTAGTTTAATTGCTAATTAAACAAGGTTTAACTTCTGCAATTAGGGAATTGGAGGAATTAAGAGACATTTATTAAATGAGATGATTTAATAAATAGGGGAGAGATGAAATGATATTTAATTAAATAACTTAGGGTTATTTAATTAAATCTTAAGATGACTTAGGAGATTAAATTAAATATTTTGACTTATTTAATTTAATTAGATGAAGTGTTATTGCAAAAAGAGATGAATTAACCCAATTTAATTAATTAGGACAAATAGACAAAAATGATGCAATTAATTAATTAGCTAGGCTAGTTAAATCAATTAAGCCAAAAGAGGATGGATAAAGAGGAAATGACATTAATAAATCTGATTTGAATGTATGAAATCGATTAGGACATTTTTTAGTGTCTACACAAGTCAAATTGCCACTAAGACACAACTCATGGACCAAACATGGGGAACAATTGAACACCAAACAATATAAGGGAAGATAGATACAAACATCATTAGAACATTCCCAAATTTGCAAGACAAGAAACTTTAGTGCAAAGAAATGCAAATAAATTCCTTTTCTCCAAGACAACCCTCTTCAGAAACCAGAGATAGTCTAGCACATTTTCAAACACATCTTCTATTGGTGCACAATCCACAATTTGAAACTTTGGATATACCACCTTTAAGGACTTCTAAACATCACGTCCAAACCACACAAGCACATATTCAAGCATGAAGAAATATAGAGCATAATACACAATACATCCCTGAAACCTTGTACACTCTTTATATAAATTTTCTCAAAAGCACTTGGAAAAGAAGTGACCTTGCTACATCTACAACACCTACTCAACACCACAAACACTTTCTCATCATAACCACACTAAGGTTGAAATCAATGACAACATAGTGCAAAAATCTCCCCCTTTGTAATTGTTGGAAACACCTACTAAAAAACCATCAACAACAAAAGCAACTTTGATCTCCAATTCTCAAGTAGCTCTCTCCCTCACTTAGACATTTCTTACATTTCAAACTTATTTCTCCCTCTCCCCATTTATTATGTTTTTTAGGCTTCTTTCTCTCCCCCCTTTGACATTAATGGAAACTTGGGAAACACCTGCATACTTCACTTCTCTCTCTCTCTCTCTCTCACTTTTAGGTAGAACATATGCTCCCCCTGACTACACCAACTAGAGACACCACTACCCACTCCCCCTAAGAGGTAGCCTTCATCAGTCCAGGACAAATAATTCATCTTGATTTGTACCCCTAGATAGATGCACCATTTTATGCATCCAATTGAAAGGAGGGGAAATAACCCCTAGCTTGTTTATGAGATACTCAAATGTGTTTTTTGGAAGATCCTTTGTAAAAATATATTTTGTTCGATCCTTTGTAGGAACATACTCCAACTTTATTTCATTCTCAACAATTTTCGCTCTTAGAAAGTGATACTAGATGGAGATATGCTTTGTTCTTGAATGCATTACCATATTTTTTTAAATATTTATAGAGCTTGTATTGTCACACTAGATAGGAATAGGTCCATCATACGATACTTTGATATCTTTCAATGTCTACTTCATGCACAACATATGTGTGCAACAAGATGTTGCAGCAATATATTCTACCTCTGTAGTAGATAATGAAACCGACTCTTGATTCTTACTTAACCTAGAAACTAGTTTGTTCCCAAGGAAGAAAGCACCTCCACTTATGCTTCTTCTATTGTCCACACAACCTACCCAATCTACATCTATATAAGCACTCAAAGAGAAGTCAATATTCTTATAATACCATAATCCATAGTCCATAGTGATCTTCAAGTATTTGAATATCCTTTTGACTGTTGCCACATGTGATTCTTTAGAATCTTCTTGAAATCTTGCCACAAGGCATACTGAATGCATAATATCCAGTCTAGTTGCAGTTAGATATAGTAATCCACAAATCATGTATCTATATTTGGTCTGATTTATCTTAGGAGATTTATCATTTTCTCAATTTACAATTAGTAACCATGGGAGTACATATTGGTTTAGAGTCCTCCATTCCAAACTTCTTTAACATTTCCTTAACATATTTTGATTGTGTAATGAATATACTTTTTCTGATTGACTGATTTGTAGCCCAAGGAAGAAAGTCATCTTCCCAAACATTGACATTTCAAACTTGTTTTACATCTCCTCTGTAAAATTTTTACACATTACCTCATTTCCTCCAAAGATTATGTCATCAACATACACAACCACAATTAGGATTTTATCTCTCTCAACTTTGAGGTAAAGGTTGTTATTTGTGGTACCCTTTTTGAATCCTTGTTGCAATAAGTATCTATCAAATCTTGCATACCAAGCTCTAGGAGCTTGTTTGAGTCCATACAATTCCTTTTTCAACATGTAGACCATATCAAGATCTTTTGAGAATTTAAAACCTTTTGGTTGTTCAATGTATAGCTCTTATTCTAACTCATCATTTAGAAATACATACTTTACATCCATTTGATATAATTCAAGAAGTCTTTATGTGCTATAAAAGCCAAAAACATCCTGATAGCCTCCATTCTTGCTATAGTAGCAAAATGTATCTTCAAAATCTATTCCTTCTACTTGTGAGTAGCCTAACATAGAAGCATAGCCTTATTAGCTTCTCCATTCTCATTCAACTTGTTAATGAATACTCATTTAGTTTGAATATCACATTCTTGTTTGCTGGTATTTGGACCAATTCCCATGTTTGATTCTTCTCAATCTACTGAGTAGTTCTTCCATAGCTTTGACCCAATTTTCATCCTTACATGCTTCAATGACCATTTTAGGTTCTATTTGAGAAAGTAAACAAAAGCTTACATTTTCCTCCATCATATTAACTTTTCTTCTTGTTATCACACCTTTACTTTTTTCTCCAATTATTTTATCCTTAGAATGTGTTTTATGCACATACTTAGGAGTCTTCGGATTCTTTTCGGAGCTTCTTCCTCTTCCACTAGCATCTCCTTTTCTTTATCTTTGTTACACCCCAATTATATAGCTACTATTGCATAGGGAAATGATTGTAGTAATTGAATCAATGTGATGAATAAAACATGTTCTTGTTGTCAAAATGAATGTGTCACCATTAAATGATTGCCTCATTTAAATGTTAGATGTTGTTCTTGATGAATCTTGCATGTAAGATGTTGAATAATGTTAATTCTAACCTTTGAGATGATTTATGTATACTGCTTTGTTGTGAACATATGACTTCCATTGTCGTGTCATTATGTGTAGGTATGAGGACCATTCCTCCAAGCAGAGGAGAAATATCACTCAGGAGAGGAGCTTGGTCAGGTAAATAGTAACGAGAACCATTTGAGCATATACACATGTCATTATAGGTTTGGAGGAACCAAGTCAGTTAATTTGGTCTTGATAAGTCATCCATAGGCTTTAGGAGTCTTGTTTACTTCTTTGTGCTTTGTGAGTGATGTTTACATGTTTATCTGACTTACTACATATTATGATCATTGTGAGGATAACGTGAATGGACATAAGTGAATAGGTTGAGTGGTATGTATACACATGTATATAGTATGTACACTAAGGTATATACAAGTATATACGTGTGTATATATACACACGCTACCTATTTTTGGTGGATATTAATAATATAATATTATTATTTCCTGATGACTTTACGTAAAAATGTGTATATATATATATTTATAGGGTTGCTGATTGGCTCGGGATATTTTTTATATAATTGTTAAATATATAAATATATATGAAATTATATATTATGGATTATATATAATATTGTTATAGTTATATTAAGAAATATATATATATATATTAATAAATACTCGTGTATTTAAATATATATATATTTAATATATTTAAGACTATAGTAATATTTATATAATAAAAAATATATAATGAAATTATACTTTATTTAATTTCTCCATTTGTGGAAAATAAACTATTTTCTAAATTAACTTTGGAAATTAAATTATTTCCTAAGTTTAAAATATTTTAAATCTCTAAAGTGAAAATTAAAAGATTTAAATTTTTACTTGGAGTGAATATTTAAAATGGAGTTCTATGGAGAAATAATAAATCTCAAATAAAAGAGAATCGAGCCTTTTCATTTAAAAGAATTTAAAACATAAAGTTTAATGAGGAATCAAAATATTTTGTAAGTGAATAGTTAAACTTTTGGAAAAAGGAAAAAATTGTTAAAAGAAGCTTTCCCATGAAAATGGAGCTTAAGGAAGTACACAGGTCACCTGAAGAAAATTTCAACCAATGCTATGAATGTGGGGGACACAACTTGCAACTGGTGAAGTGTTTAAAGTATTGCCTTGACCGATTGACTAAATGATGAATTGGTTTTACATGGGTGCCATTACAGGTAAGTTTCATGTAGGTGGCTATTTCTCTTACTCAGTTGATTTATTCTTGTTTTGCTAGCTCAAAATGAAGTCGAATCACTTCTATTTTGATGAGTATGGGGTTAGAAACCTACCATGTCTCTCTTTGAATGTTTTTGGGCATTGTGTTGTCATTTATCATGCCTTCATAAGTGGAAAATGTTGCATTTTAGGCCCTATATATAGACACCTTGCATTCTATATTTCACCAATTGAGGAATCTAAGTTTAACATTTCTTTGAGCTTTCACTTCCATTTCATAATTCTATTTACATACTATGTTTTTCTGAGTAGAAAGTATAGAGATTTTACCAACAATTTGCCATAGACAGTGAATAATCCCAATACAACTGAGAGTGAAATCATTGTGAGTTCATTATTGAGTGAGAAATTAGTTGTGAGTTCATTATTGAGTGAGAATTCATAGGGAGTTCATTTAGAGTGAGAGGCCATCATTGAGAAGTCAATTTTAGTGAGAAGTCACTATTTTTATGGAAGGTTGATTGAAAGAGGGACTTGAAGTACGATTTGGGAAGGAGAAGCTTTAAAACAGGCATGGAACTTCTTCATTTTATATCTTTAAAATTTGAGTGTTGGTTTCTATTTTCTTGTGCTTGTTTGTTTTCCATAGTTATAAGAGGATAGAATTATTAAGGAAAAAATTTACAAGTTATGCATAAAAGGGAAATTGTGTAAGGGAATCAATGAAAAAGGGAATTTGTGAAAAGGGGATTTATGTGAAAATAAATTAAAGGAATGGTTTAATTGTTTTGCATAAAAGGGAAAATAATGTGAAAAGAGATAAAGGAAGGGATTTAAATGCATTTAGAATGAATATTGCATGTTTTTGTATGATCTCCATAAATGGAGAATATGATGAAGTAGTTATTATCTATTAGGATCAAAATGAAGGCAAAATCAAGTATGGTCTTAAGGCTTAAGTTATTAGGTTAACTGAGACAAGGTAAGCACTCCTAGGATAAAGATTTACAGATTAGGAGTTATGTTACAAGACACTTGTAGATTGTTTCATTTCTAAGTAGATAGTTTGTTGTAGGTAGTCTGTGGTAACTGAATACCCATTGAAGGGCATAACCTACGTGTAGAGTAAGATAGCCTTAAGTCAAATCAGCCCTGAGTAGTGTTTATGATAGATGACCTTCATTCAAAGTACTAAATGAGAATACTTTGGCCAAAGTAGTGAAATGTACGACATCCACTTAGGTGTGAGATAGTTGAGACTACACAGTCAGTTCGTTGTGATCCTTGTACTAGTTCAAGATTGTGAAATAACAAGGTTCTAGTTGTGTAGGACACAACACTATGCTCAGTTGGTAATCATTAAAGGATACCCTACCAATCTCTTCGATGAAGGGAGGGCCATCTATTAAATAATGGATGTGTGGGGGACTGCATTATAAGTCCGTGCTTGGTGGAAAAGAGCATGAGTGATATTTCTCCTCTATAGTAAGCAACCGATGTACCAAGATTTGAAAGGAAAGGAACCTGGACTTTCTTACTACTATTTGTTCAAAAGCTCTCGAGCTATGTATGTAATTGTATTACTTTTGTACTCTGATTTATATTTGCAATGAAAATGGAATTCATGTGGAAATATATTGTAACTTGTATACATATATCAATGAAGAAAGGAAAATTTTTATTGTATTGCCTTTGTTACTTGTTATCTCTATATGTTTGGAGTAAAATTGAAAAAGAAAAATTAATTTACACAAGGTATAGGTCGCTACATGTGGTATCAGAGCTACCAGGTTCTACACTAAAACCTATGAGCTCATTATGCAACAATGTGTAAACCTTATCAGAAGATAATGGTTGAAAAGTTCTTGTGCCAGTTTAGCAAGAGAAAAGAACTTAGTGAAGTGAAAAGGAAAATGTGATCCCTAGTAACTTGTGAAAATTGGGACTAATTAAAAACTATCCCTGGAGTATGAACTCCTAAACCAACAACTTATGATATTACCTAGGATTACGGAAGACTAAGCAAAACAGGTTATGTAGGAAGGTTAGGAAGAATAAACCAGTTTATACCTAAATCCTACAATATAGTTATACAACTCTAAGGAAAAAGAAGGAATGAGAAAACCCCTTAATTGTAGCAACTTACAATTGTAAAGAGTCAAGAATTCTTGGATTCTGACAAAAAAATAAGAATCTATGTGTATGCTATATCAGAATTAATTAGATCAAAGTAGGAAGACAACAAAAGAAATATCCACAAGGATGAAGAACTTTTTGACATGAACCTAAGGATAGGGTCTTACCAGAAAAGAGTTAGTACAGAGAGATTAACAAAAAAAAGCATGTGCTTAAATCTAGTAATGAATACTTGTTTGTATGTGAATTTTTACTTATATGTTTTTCATAAGAAAACTCATAGCGTAATTAGGCTAACTTGTATTAAACATTCAGGTTTAAGTCAATAATTTAAATCATGGTGAAAGTGTATGAGAGAACGAGAAATATTCTCGATACAAGTCGTGAAGAGGAACAAAGAACCACTGGTATGGAAGCAACACTCGACTTGATTTTGGGAAGGTTAACCAGTCTGGAGAATGAAAGAGAGAAAGATAGATTGAAGAAGGAAATAACCATCAACAATATGGAAGGTGAAAGTTCGTCTCATGGATGTGGTGAAAACCACAATCATAAGAAGGAAATGTCTCCAACCAACTCTATTGAAAGGAACATGAAGATAGTGTCTAAAGAGCTATCTCATGATATGAAGAAGATAATACCGCCAAAGTTTGATGGCAGTGCAGGAGGCGATGAAGTCGAAGTATGGCTAGTCCATATGGAAAAATATTTTGAAATAAAAAACTACGATGAGGTAACTAAGGCAGCATGGGGAGCATACCAATTAGTAGGTGAAGCCTCTAATTGGTGGATAAACAAAAAGCTTGAACTAGACATAAGTTCCTAGAAGTTGAATGGGGGAGAGTTCATTGAAGTTTTCCACAAACGTTGGTTTCCATAGCTTTATTATGACCAAAATTTCTCCAACTTTCAAGAATTGAGGCAAGGGACCATGTCAGTCAATGAGTACTGGGAGAAGTTTACTTGAATTCTTCGATATGTTCCCATCTATCATAAAGATGAATGATTCTGGATCAGGAAATTCATCTTGGGACTCAACATAAATATCAGAGGTGAAGTCAATATGCATGGTTCGACCACAATGGACCTTGTGTATGAAAAATCCATAAAGCAAGAACATAAGCTTAAGGAAGACTCTACTAGTGTGAAGGAGAAGAAAAGAAGGATACTGAAGTTCCTGACAAGATTGCCCCAAGAAAGAAGAAATTGCACAAGATGCAACAAAGAAAAAGGAAAAAATATCTCACTTCAATGAAAAGGTATTCAAAAGAGATTGGGAAAGAGACAAATCAAGGTATGATGACACTAGCAGAGCTAGTGAAGGTGTTAATAAGACTGGGGAAATCATGGAGAAAAGAGGGCCAAGAGTAGGATGCTTTATTTGTAAAGGTAATCATTATGCAAATGAATGCCCTAAAAAAGCTTCTAGTACCCAACATGGCAACTTATTGCCTACTCAAAAGGCCATGTTTCAGTAGAGGAAACATGTTGCCATGAATGACAGACAAGATGATGTCCAAATTACACTGGCCAAGCATTCTTGAAACTTTCAAGAGTGAAAAATAAATGTAGAGTTATCATTTTAAGTTTGAATAATACCTTAGTTCATTGGGGATGATGAATCATAAGGGGGGGAGTATGTTACACCCCGATTGTATAGCTACTATTGCATAGGGAAATTGATTGTAGTGATTGAATCAATGTGATGAATAAAACATGTTCTTGTTGTCAAAATGAATGTGTCACCATTTAATGATTGTCTCATTTATATGTTAGATATTATTCTTGATGGATTTTGCATGTAAGATGTTGAATAATGTTTATTATAACCTTTGAGATGTTTTATGTATACTGCTTTGTTGTGAACATATGACTTCCGTTGACATGTCATTATGTGTAGGTATGAGGACCATTCCTCCAAGCAGAGGAGAAATATCACTAAGGAGAGGAGCTTGGTCAGGTAAATAGTAACGAGAACCATTTGAGCATATACACACACATCATTATAGGTTTGGAGGAACCAAGTCAGTTAAGTTGGTCTTGATAAGTCATCCATAGGCTTTAGGAGTATTGTTTACTTCTTTGTGCTTTGTGAGTGATGTTTACATGTTTATCTGGCTTACTACATATTATGATCATTGTGAGGATAACGTGAATGGACATAAGTGAATAGGTTGAGTGGTATGTATACACATGTATATAGTATGTACACTGAGGTATATACGTGTGTATATATACACACACTACCTATTATTTGTGGATATTAATAATATAATATTATTATTGCCTAATGACTTTACGTAAAAATGTATATATATTTATATATCAGGTTGATGACTGGCTCACGATATTTTTATATAATTGTTAAATATATAAATATATATGAAATTATATATTATGGATTATATATAATATTGTTATAGTTATACTAATATATATATATATATATATATATAATATATTTAAGACTATAGTAATGTTTATATAATAAAATATATATAATGAAATTATATTTTATTTAATTTCTCAATTTATGGAAAAAAAATTATTTTCTAAATTAACTTATTTCCTAACTTTAAAATATTTTAAATCTCTAAAGTGAAAATTAAAAGATATAAGTTTTTACTTGGAGTAAATATTTAAAATGGAACTATGGAGAAATAATAAATCTCAATTAAAAGAGAATCGAGCCTTTTCATTTAAAAGAATTTAAAACATAAAGTTCAATGAGGAATCAAAATATTTTATAAGTGAATAGTTAAACTTTTGGAAAAAGGCAAAAATTGTTGAAAGAAGCTTTCCCGTGAAAATGGTGCTTAAGGAAGTACGCAGGTTGTCTGAAGAAAATTTCAACCAATGCTATGAACATGGGTGATACAGCCTATAATTGGTGAGGTGTTTAAAGTATTGCCTTGACCGATTCATTAAATGATGAATCATTTTTACATGGGCGCCATTATAGGTAAGTTTCCTGTAGGTGGCGATTTCTCTTACTGAGTTGAATTAATCTTGTTTTGCTGGCTCAAAATGAAGTCAAATCACTTCTATTTTGATAAGAGGTTAGAAACCCGCCATGTCTCTCTTTGAATGTTTCTGGGCATTGTGTTGTCATTTATCATGCCTTCATAAGTGGAAAATGTTGCATTTCAGGCCCTATATATAGACGCCTTGCCATTCTATATTTCACCACTTGAGGAATCTAAGTTTAACATTTCTCTGAGCTTTCACTTCCATTTCATAATTCTATTTACATACTCTATTTTTTTGAGTAGAAAATATAGAGATTTTACCAACAATTTTCCACAGACAGTGAATAATCCCAATACAGCTAAGAGTGAAATCATTGTGAGTTCATTATTGCGTGATAATTCACAGGGAGTTCATTTAGAGTGAGAAGCCATCATTGAGAAGTTAATTTTAGTTAGAAGTCACTATTTTTCTGGAAGCTTGATTGAAAGAGGGATTGTAAGTATGATTTGGGAAGGAGAAGCTTTAAAATAGGCATGGAACTTCTTCATTTTATATCTTTAAAATTTGAGTGTTGCTTTCTATTTTCTTGTGCTTGTTTGTTTTCAATAGTTATAAGAGGATATAATTATTAAGGAAAACATTTACAAGTTATGCATAAAAGGGAAATTGTGTAAGGGAATCAATGAAAAAGGGAATTTGTGAAAAGGGGATTTATGTGAAAATAAATTAAAGGAATGGTTTAATTGTTTTGCATAAAAGGGAAAATAATGTGAAAAGAGATAAAGGAAGGGATTCAAATGCATTTAGAATGAATATTGCATGTTTTTGTATGATCTCCATATATGGAGAATATGATGAAGTAGTTATTATCTATTAGGATCAAAATGAAGGAAGAATCAAGTATGGTCTTAAGGCTTAAGTTATTAGGTTAATTGAGACAAGCTAAGTAGTCCTAGGATAAAGATTTTTGGATTAGGAGTTATGTTACAAGACACTTGTAGACTATTTCATTTCTAAGTAGATAGTTTGTTGTAGGTAGTCTGGGGTGACTGAATACCCATTAAAGGACATAGCTTATGCGTAGATTAAGATAGCCTTAAGTCAAATCGGCCCTGAGTAGTGTTTATGAGAGATGACATTCATTTGAAGTACTAAATGAGAATATTTTGGCCAAAGTAGTGAAATGTACGACATCCACTTAGGTGTAAGATAGTTGAGACTACATTGTCAGTTCATTTTGATCCTTGTAATAGTTCGAGATTGTGAAATAGCAAGTTTCTAGTTGTGTAGGACACAACGCTATGCTCAGTTGGTAATCGTTAAAGGATACCCTACCAATCTCTTTGATGAAGGGAGGGCCATCTATTAAATAATGGATGTGCGGGGGATCGCATTATAAGTTTGTGGTTGGCGGAAAAGCGCCTAAGTGATGTTTCTCCTCTATAGTAAGCAACCGATGTACCAAGATTTGAAAGGAAAGGAACTTGGACCCTCTTACTACTATTTTTTCAAAAGCTCTCGAGCTATGTATGCAATTGTATTAATTTTGTACTCTAATTTATATTTGCAATGAAAATGGAATTCATGTGGAAATATATTGTAACTTGTATACATATATCAATGAAGAAAGGAAAATTTTTATTGTATTTCCTTTGTTACTTGTTATCTCTATATGTTTGGAGTAAAAATGAAAAAAAAAAAATTATGCAAGGGATAGGTCGTTACAATCTTCTTATTTTTCTTCTTCTCTACAAGGGGATTCATTAGATTCATATCCTTCTAACAACACTAAGATCTGATGTGATTCTTCATCCACTTTGACATTTTCACTTTGAACTACCTTCTTTATCCTTTTGTTGTATCACCTGTATGCCTTGCTCTTTATAGCATATCCAAGGAAGATTCCTTCATTTGATCATGAATCAAAATTTCCTAAGTTCTATTTATGTCTCCTGATATAACATTTACTTCCAAACACTCTAAAATATTTCATAGTAGGAGTTCTTACATACCATATCTCATAGGGGGTCTTTGACCTATTCACTCTTGCACGACCTTTGTTAAGAATGTATACTATTGTATGAATCGCTTCTCTCCAATAGACATTTGGTATATTTGATTCCTTCACCATGGTTTGTGCTTCTTCCTGAACTATCCTATTCTTCCTCTTCACAACTATATTATGTTGTAGAGTCCTAAGAGTTGATAAATGTCTTTTTACCCCATGATCACAAAAAATACATTAAATTCATTTGAGGTTAACTCACCACCTTTGTAAAAACTTAAAAGCTTGATTTTCAAATCCATTTCATTATCAACCATAGATTTAAATGCTTTAACCTTATCTAGACATTTTTATTTTTCTTTGAGAAATGTTACCCAAGTCATTCTAGAGTAGTCATCTATTAACAATATAAAATACCTATCACCTTGAGAGATTCTTGTTCTGGTAGGTCCACATAGGTTTGTATGCACCAACTCGAAAGGTCTTGTAGTAGAGCATTCCTTAGATTTAAACCTTTTCGTTTTCTGTTTTCCAACTTAACACTCTTTGAAAATTGCATTTATAGGCTTTGAAATTCTTGGCATGTCTCTCACAACATGAGTAGAGTTGATCTTCACTAGTCTATCAAAATTGACATGACACATTATTCTATGCCACAACCAACTTTCATTGATTTGAGTCATAAATCACTTACCACCAACACCTTTGAGTTGATAAACATTCCCTTCTTTCCTTATTCTTGCAACAACCAAAGTTCTAGAGCTTCCTTCTCCAATTTTGCAACCATCATCCTGAAACACTAGATTGTATCCTTTGCTACACATTTTCCCTACACTAAGAATATTATGCCAGAGACCCTTGACATAAAGAACATCATCTATCTTATGTTTTTCATCAAATGTAATTGAACCTTCTCCACAAATCTTAGTAGATGTGTCATCACCAAAATTAACAAAACCACCATCATATTTCTCAAGTTTAACAAACTTACTCTTATCACCTGTCAAATGATTTAAGCATCCACTATTAATTATCCAGTAGTTTCTCTCCTCTCTTGCATGAAAGGCAATCAACATAGTTCCTTCAATGTTGTGACTAGTTTCTAGAGTAATTTCCTTCACACATCTTTTAGGGTTAGTAGAATTAGTTTCAACATTCAAAACCATGAACAAGCACTCATCACTTCCATCATTTGCATAGTTTGATTCCTCATCATTAGATGTACCATTGTCTTCTTTAACATAATAACTCTTCTTGAAATATTTACCTTTATGATCTTTATGTTTGTCTTTTGAAACTTTTCCTAGACATTTTGAAGCATAATGACCTATATTTCTACAATTGAAACATTTGAAGGTTAACTTCAATATTCTTACAAAATTTTCTTCCACTTCATTAAGATCATCCAAATCAAATTCATCATTCCTCTCTTTCTTACTGACTTTAAAAGTAGTTTCTTTCTTTGGAGCATCTTTGTCAAACTCTCTTAATTCAAAAGTAGTTAAAGCACCAAACAATTGATCTTTAGAACATTGACACAAATTATAAGCTTCCTCAATAGCATAAACTTTAGCACTATAATATTTAGGAAGGGTTCTCAATACCTTTTTCATAATTTCACTTTCCTCGTTTTTCACCAAGACCATTGATGGTGTTGACAATTTCATCCACCCTGAGCATGTAGCCTACAATATCTTCTTATTTTGACATCCTTAGGGTTTCAAATTTGGCTTTTAAATTCTACATCTTTTCTTGATTGACCTTAGAATCTCCTTCATAAATTTTTTACAACTTCTCCCAGGCCTATTTAGTAGTTTTGTAGCTTATCACTTTCACAATTTTTGAATTAGAAAGCCGACTCAATATAGCATTCCTTGCTTTTCCATTTTTCTCATAATTCTTGATATCATCTTCACTTGTCAAAGGACTAGTAGGCATAGTATATCCATCTTCAATTGGCTTCCATACACCAAACCCTAATGAGACAATAAAGGATTCCATGCTTTCTAGAAGTTATAATTTATTCCATCAAACATAGGGACTTTGACACCATTCATGTGTGCCATCCTGATCTACCTCAAGCAGTTAAGCTTCATCCAAGGAACCTCTGCTCTAATACCAATTGTTAGACACACAAGACAACTAAGATGGGGGGTGAATTAGTTGTTCATTAAAACCTTCAAACCCTCATTAATCTTCAAACCCTTATCAAACATCCAGATGAATGTAAACAAATGAAACACCAACACATCAACAACAATACACAATAGAACACAAGATTTTGCATGGAAAACCCCAATCAGGGAAAAACCATGGTGAGGATTAACTCACATATATATGAATATCAACATCAATTACAAAAGGATCACTATCCAAAGGGCTCATTTCCCAAAGGACTCATTGTATAAAAGAAAGAAAGACTCACTACCAATGGCTCACTTCCCAGGAAGATCACTTCTTCCAGAATATAAGAGATTACAAGGAAATTGGTACAAGGAGGTTCACTACCTCAGAGCAACAGGAGAATCCACCAGAAAAACTCTTCACCATCCACAATCTTCGTCTCACTTCCTTCAACAAGTTCAAACACATTGAAATGTAGACACCTTCTACTCACTACTTTCGATAGTCTTAGTCATTCTTTTTTGCACTCAAATCTCAACACATGATCATATACACATCATTTTGTACCACATCTTACATCGCACACTTCTCGAATAATTAACTTTGTACATATATCATTAGTAAACTCAATAACCTTTTCCAAGTGAGGTTCAAAGAAATATATGCATCTGAAACATATAACCAACAAATAGGTTGGTACCAAACAATTCTACGTTGGAAAGAAGTGAAGGAAAACCATACCAAGGGTCAACTAGGACCCAAATCTATGTCGAGACACTACACTAGGCTTCCACAATCCATGAAGAACATCTTCAAATAACACTAACATGCTAGGTTGGCCAAATTGACATTAACGCTGCCAAGCAACCAAATTCACACTTCACCAGGTTTGAAAACATCATGTGGACCACGTAGCAACATCACACAACATTTTGGTATATTCCAACACCAACATAATATTCAAAAAAATTGACATAAGAACATGTAACTAATAATACTATCATCATGTGCAACCATTCAAACTACCACTGGGACAAAACTCATGAACCAAGCTTATGGAGCAACTCAACTCCAAAAAATCTAAGGGAAGATAGATAAAAGCATCATTAGCATGTTCCTAAATCTATAAGACAAGAAACTTTAGTGCAAATAAATGTGGAGCAATTCCATTTCTCCCAAACAACCCTCTTTACAAACTAGAGTCAATCCAACACACTGTTAAACACATCTTCTACTACCACACAATCCAAAACCTGAAACTTTGGATATACCATCTTCAAGGACTTCTAGAAGCATCATATCCAAAATGCACAAGCACATCTTCAAACATGAAGAAATGAAGAGCAAAATACAAAATATACCCCTAACACCTTGAACACTCTTTATATAAATTCTCTCAAAAGAACTTGGAAACCAAGTGACCTTGTTGCAACTGCAAATACTACTGAACACCACAAAAACTTTATCATCATAACTACACTAGAGGTTGACATCATTGACAACACTAATGACAACATAGCGCAACACTAGATTTAGATAGATCAATTCTTTCTTTCATGTAAAATAGTTGGAATGGTAGCATGGCCTTGATACATGTTCATAATGGTTGATGAAGGGATAGCACACAACTTTGTTGATCAACTTTTGAAACTATTATGACATCCACTTTTCTTTTCTTTGAATGCATAATTATTGAGTTTGATTAATTTGGCCTTATATTTATTGGAATTCAAGATCATTTATGGTTGCATTAGTTGATTCAATTGAGGATTAGAGAATGTCAAAATTTATTGATAAGCTTATTAATTTGGTTGATGAATTAGACTTATATGAGGATAGCTACCTATTTGATATTGTTGCATTCTATACATATTCAGGTTTGAATGACATGGCATCATCTAGTTTTGTTGTGCGTTGCAATATGTTTGATTTTGTATTTCCTTCTATACACAACCGTATCCCAATTAAGCCAACATTAAAGTTCTTTGAGAAGTGGGTTCCATTGTGCTTATTCTTTCCTTATCCTTTTTAGTAAATGGAGGATATAGTACCTACAAAATAATGCTTCAATAAAATCAATTTGACTTGGCTTATACATAATATTTACCTTTTCCAAAGTTTGATAAAATTGTTGATTAAACTAGGTAATTGATAGGCTCATTAAGTTATATCCTTATTGGTACAAATAAAATGAAGGCTTATCATGGATCCATATTCTACCCAAATTGTCTTAGGAATGCATTTTTCATTTCAACCCATGACATATAGAATTTAGTAAGATATGAACATACCATTAACATGCTACATCTTGAAATATACTAGAGAATAGCTAGACAACCAATTGCATATATTCTCAAGGATTTGATGAAAACCCCTAGGCATATATAGTAGGCTCACAATTGGGATGAAATTACCACTTATGTTATCTCATGCACGTTGAGAAATTTGATGGAAAAAATCATTTGTAATCATATTTTTAGCACACCAAAGACGTATTTATTTGTGCATAAATTTATGTTGAATTTCAACTCACACAAATGTGTTTAGGTTGACCACACATGATACCTCAACATATCCCAAGCATTGGTGGTAAGAACACATATTGGATTCATCTTTCATTGAATTAAATGTAGCAATCAAATGGAAAATAAATTCAAAATTTGAAAAATGTCATAATATAAAAACCTAGAAAATTAGTATATTGTGTTGAATGTTGAATTTCCATACATTTCCAAGCCTTCACAATGCTTTAGAAATGAGTATATATATAGATTCAATTTGGATATGTAAGAAAAAAATTAATTCCCTCCTAAATCTTAAGACAAAATAAATTGGAATGTGAAGGGTCACTTTGACTTGTCATTCACATTCTATCCCTTCATTACACCCTAGTTAAGGGTAAGTGCACAAAGTTGAGTCCACGAAACGTGGAAGTTTTTGCCTTAGGCAAAAAAATGAATTCGGCTTGCAAAAAACGGGATCCCGCTTTTTAATAAACGGGATCCCGAGCCTAAGTTTAAAAAACGGGATCCCGTTTTCGGAAATTTCCATTTTGGAAAATTTTCAAAGCAGGATCCGTTTGAAAAAAATTTCCAAAATGGAAAGTTTTAAAAGCGGGATCCACGTTTGAAAAATTTTCGAAAATGGAAACTTCAATTTTTGAAAAATTTCCATTTTCGGAAAGTTTTCAAAATGGGATCCCGTTTGAAAACTTTCCATTTTAAAATTTTCGTTTTGGAAGAATTTCAAAAGGATCCCGTTTCATAGAACCATAAAAAATGGCTTTTTATGAAACGGGATCCTATTTTTAATGCGGGATCCCATTTTTTAAATTATGAATTTTTGAGCGGGTTTTTGGCTTGTTTTTTGGTTCGGGAAATGGCTTGGGGACCCGAACCTAAGCTTTGGACCTAGTTTGACCTGCAACTTGAAGGTCCTGTTAATGTCACAGGAAAATAATGACTTTGGACATATGTTTGGAGACCTATTTTGCAGAATTTTTTTACGAAATTAAAACCCATTATAGATGAGGCAGTGCAGATTCCAAATATGTAATTTTTTTAATAATTTGATTATTTTTTCTATTTTTCAATTAATTTCTAATGAAACTATTCCATAAACTTGAATTATCAGGTTTTAGTATTTTAATAACTTTTGATCAACATAACATTTTGACGAACAAATTGCACGAGAGCAAACTTCAGACAATTCTTTTCAGTTTTAAAAAAAAAATCAAAAAATGATAAGTTTAGGTCATCTTATGCGTATTATACATATGCGATTTTTCAAAATGACAAATATGCCTAATAAATATTTAATTAAAAAAAATTCAATAAAAAATTATAAAAATATTAAAAGCAAGCTTTAGTGAGTCACAAATATTTTCCCAAAAGGATTTAGAAAAATATGATAATTTAGGTCAAAATATGGATGTCGTACACGTGCATGGTATGGTATAAAAAAGTGACTTTTAAAGAGTGGTTTTTAGAAACGCCTATTGAAACTCAATTTTTACAATCTGGGTATTGAAATAAATTACATATTTGGAAACTAGACTCCGAGTACTACATTTTATGATTAGTGACTTTTTTGAAGATTCCATCTCTAATTGCTTCAAATTTTAAGGTCAAATGTGTCAAATTCTGAAAATCAGGGAAAACACCACTTTTTGGCCAAAAAGTGGACTCAACTTCTTGCACACACCCTTAAAATTTAACATATAGATGCACATGGCAAAACTTGTGCACACTTTCCAAGCATCTTGCAAATAGGTATCAATATTCCCATCCATTACTATCTTGACATGTACCATGTTAGGCCCCTCTCCACATTCACCAACCTAGTCCTGATTCCTCCATTGCTTTAACAAATTGTGTTGCATATCTATAGTCTTGATTCTCAATGATCAAAATATCCAATATCCTTCAACAACAACAAAGTATAAAATTTATTTACATACAAATTAACAATTGATTAAATAAAATAATAATAATCAATCCAAATAATCAATTTGATTAATTCATTTGCACACAAACAAATGCATCTTATAACTTGCAAGCTCTATCATGGCAAAGTTTTCTCTATTTCCAATCCATTCTTTAACATACGTAGTCTTTGCCTAACATTCATATCAACCACCTTTATCAATCTTGGCCAACTGTTTGGGAAGAAAACTTTGCTACTACTTGAAGCATTGGCAATGCATAATTAAGATAAGTTTTAAAATTACCATCAATAGCAATAGCAATTTTCTAAAGAATGGAGAATTTGGTGTTTCACTGATCGGTGAGGTAGAGTTCTTGACAGGAACATTACCTGCAATACCCACACAATAATGCCTGAAGATCACTAATTCAACTTTTACCATATGCTAGCAGTGAACATCTTGGGGAATAAGGAACAGTTTGGAATTCTCATAACATTTCTGCTTCTTTTGATAGCTCCAAAGAATATTATCTTTCTTTCTCTAAATCTATTTCATGCCCTTTACCAGGCTTTTTCATGGTCTTCAATTTTTTTTGGTGATCTTTACTAGGGGGCATAAACATATGAAAGGCTACAAGAGCAATACTTGTCCTTCACAAGTAACCAGAAATATCAAAACAACATTGAGATCATATTGCTGCAATACAACTTCCAACTACCCAGATAAACTCTCTTGCAATGAGCACATCAACATTTGTAGCATACTCATTGAATTCTATTACAATGTCATCTGCATTACTCTCATGTGCCACAACTGTAAATATCACAAGTTTAAATTTATTCACATAATGATGAATCACTATACCTGAACCCACCAAAATAAGCACAAGAACTTTGATTCGTTTATATACTGAATTTCTTAATCCTTTTCAAAAGGAAATAGACCAATTGGCTTACTAAGAAGTAGTTCCCTCTCTTTGAATTTTCCTTCCAAGGTTACTATTTATTGAAGCTAAGGCAAGTAGCTTGCATCTTGACATTAGGATCATGCATCATTATTACCATTAGGGCCACATGGAAATTATAATCAATTCATGTAGATAGAGAGATGTGATAGATCTTTAATGCCCCAGTGGCTGGCACTTTCTTAACATGGCCATGTTGTTTTGAAGCTCTATTCTCTGAGGACCCACAAGATATTCCAGCAAGTTTTTACTTTGAGAGAATATGGGCTCTAGAGAGCAAGCCCTTTAATCATGGGATCTTCGTAGAAAATTGATGATCAGAAGAGCCAAATCTGGTTAAACCTTTTCCTAATTGCCCATATAGAGATAACATATCTTCTTCAACATAATATTTGATGTTCCATAGCATTTGGTCATTTCACTTTAAAGGGAAGAGAGACTGATCCCTATAGTTATATAAGGTATGACCTTTTCTTGTATAGATGTTTTTTGATTAGATAAGCAGAGTTTGAAAGAATATTGGTTCCAAAGGGTGCCCTCTAATCATGGGATCCTAACAATCCCTTTGTAGAAAATTGATGATCAAAAGAGCCAAATCTAGGTAACCTTTGCCTAATTGCCAATATAGAGATAACATGTCTTCTTCAACATAATATTTGATGTTCCATAGCATGTGACCATTTCACTTTAAAGAGAAGAGAGACTGATCCCTATAGTTATATAAGGTATGACCTTTCTTGTATGGATGTTGCATACAATATATGTATTACTTATTTGCTCTAAAAGTGAAAGCTCTGCCAAATTGAAATTCAATCAGAAGTACCATCATATTAAAATACCAAAGCATTTGGTTCTCCTTAGAGAAGCTTGCTTGGCCCTCGTTATAATTTTTTTTATATGTTAACCAAGGGTGACCTATTTAGTAACATGCTCATGATCCCCATAATTTGTGACAGTTCTAAAGATTATATGGAACTTAACATTATGCCTTCAAAATAGACCAAGAACTGTCTATATTTCACTGTTACAATAACTTTGCCTCTCTTTTTTGGTTTCGGGTCCCTTCAAAACTTGATGGTTTCGGGTCCATTCAAAACCTGTTGTATATGGTTTCAGGTCCATTCAAAACCTGTTTCTCCTTTTATCGAAAACTTTGCCTCTCTTTTTCTGATTTCTGCTCAACGTGGAGTAAGTACTACTCATCAAATGTTAGAACATGACCCTTTCCATCTATTCCTTTTATTTTATCAATTGAATACTAGAAATACATGGCTAACTCTTCTCCAGTTCATTGCGCATTATGTCAAACAGTTCGCATACCCTGTTCATAGTTCCACATTTTTGCATACATGATCACCAGACAATTACTGCTATACTATTTTGATTGACGTCTATATCCAAATCCATAGCTCCCATATTGGCGTAAACATGGAGGATACTGGCATAGGCTACGAAATTAGTTGTACATTCGCAGTTCTTGTTGAAATAAGCTTAGAATGTTGGTAGAGATTGCGGAACTTGGCTTTACATTTTCATGCAGGGCAATCCATGAGACCACCTTACTTTGAGTAATTTTGTCAAACAGTTCACATCCCTTGTGTACAATTCCACATTTCTCATACAAGTCTATTGAGGTGTAGTCAATTTGAAGGGAATGAATTATTTCATTGCATTTTATGATAGCCTAAACCTACCTTGCTAAATACAAATAACGCATTACATTAAGATTTTATATTGATGAAATGCTTATTAGTTCCTGCTGCTAGGCAGGAATACTTATGCATTCGCCTAGAATGCTTTTAACCGGCAACATAAGCCAATCACATTTCACCATTTAACATATTACTTATTTTTTTGTATAGTTTGAATTTGGAGAGCTATTTTATATATTGGAAAATTAGCATTTATCTATTTTTCTATTCGTCCGAGTAGCTTTATAAATCATTTTTGTTTTAAAAATTTGGGAAAATGTGAACACATAAATTGATTAAATAAATTTAAGCAAAGGCATAGTTTAAAAGTTGGCGGCTAGAGGTACATAATCCATGAATGCAGATTAAATGCATTAAAATATCAGGGAAATGCGAGTGCATAAATTGATTAAATAAATTTAAGCAAAGGCATAGTTTATAAAACTGGCGGGTAGACGTACGTAATGCATGAATACAAATTAAATGCATTAAATGGCATCTGGCTTGAGGTGAAGGCATTGGAATGGCTTGGTGGCCACGCTTGGCCAGGGTACTTTGGTCATTTAATATAGAGTTAAGCCACTTGCTATGCATCTCTATTACTTTGCGTGTGTTGTTTTTGTGTTTTGTAAGCGCGTGTTCTAAGGAAGAGTTTGTAGCGACTGAGTAGGAGATGTTATAGTTGCAGAGTCTAGACCCAGAAACGAGTTACTTGAGGTGATAATTTGTTAATTTTTAGAGTTTTGTTACATTAAAGTGCATAACGAAGTTGTATTTCATAGTGCTCTATTGTGTGGCTGAGCAGGGGATTTTGTAGTTGTAGAGTTGCACACTGGATAGCGAGAGATGAATTGCTTGAGGTCAGAAGAGGTAACTTTTCATTGTTTTCTTCTATTTGATACGAGAAATGCAAGTAGGGTTTCATAGTGCTTTAAGGAATTCTTATACTTTGATTATAAATTCGTATTTTAAACTACTTTTAGTATTATCTATTCGAATTTCTTGTTGAAATGCGAAGGTTTCATCTGCGTTTGATAGGAATTATGTAGACACCCTCTTGTCCATTTTACTTCATGCATGTGAGCCTTGCAAAGTTTGTATATTTTTGATTATTGCAAAGCGGTCCAATAAAGAGGGCTTTGGAACCAAAATTATGTCAACGTGTGCGATAATGAGAGCTTTCGAACAATGAGTCAACAGTGTGTTGCTTTGAGCTTTTCCGTTGTCATCAAAGCATAAAGGATAGAGGGATTTTGTTAAAAGTCGTGGTTATTGTCCTCGTAGGCATAAATGCAAACTATGGGAGCATACAGAAAACAGGTGAACTATTTGACAAAACTCGTGAAAGAAAAACTATTATATATGATTAGTTGTTTATATATTCGTGCATTTGTAGAAGAAAAAATGGGAAACTAACACAACAATAGGTAGTTATAACCCCTAAAAAGAATCAAACTTGGAACAAGAGCAGCATCCAAAAAATTGCGCTTTAAAGTACCTAATGCACTAGAGAATTTACCATAGCAGAATACAAATTTTCATTTGCACAGAGATAGACAAAAGAATGCAATAGAAACCTATTTTCTGCCAGCAAGCATTTAAATTCTGTCAGATGTCATGGTTACTGTTCTCATAGGAAGACATATAAAATACAAAAGCATTTATAAGGCAAGTGAACTGTTTTACAAAACTCCTCAGGAAAATGGGCTTCCAGGGAATGCAATGAGTATTAAATCTGGACACCTTGATATTCACATGTTAACTTTGGCATTTTTATCGAGTTGGTAGCTTTCATTTACTCTTCTTTCATTTGATATCTAATTAATTAGGTGGCTATTAATTAGTCTTTAAATACATAATAATAAAAAGAAAGAAATAATTATAAATATCCTTGTGGAAATTTTAATTATGGGTTGTGGTTTGTACTTGCATGTAGATGGATTAAGCACTCAAAACTCACAGTATATGTGGCGTGTCAGCTAATAGGTCCATGTGACATTTCAGTCATGTTAAAGTAGTCGATTCCATATTTGTCATTTATCCTTGTATCATTAGATAACTAATTAAATAGGTAGCTGTTAATTAGTCTTTAAATACATAGTAATTAAGAGAAAGAAAAAATTACAATTATCCTTGTGCACATTTTACCTGGTGATCAAATTCAAGGAACAAACATATGAAGCAAACAACAATTTGAGATTTTGTAATTGGAAAACTTAGAATGAATGCTTAGGAAGTTAGAAAATTGTATCGTGGGGTTATAAAAAACTATGTCAAATATGTTTTAGAATTCAAATTGCAATGTTGCCATAGAGCAGTCAAGTAATATTGCTTAATAAAATAATTTTAGACTTCGTGCAAAAGAGCAGTTAAAGTCATTGCTAGAAGATTTGTGGTACAAGAACCTATGGCAACTAGTTTGTGTAGTTAACCTGATTTACATTTATACTTGTGTCTCTTGAATCTAAAAAATGCTTGCTAGTGTTTTAATGGTTTTGGCTATTAGTATCTATTGCAGTAGGAGTATTATATATTGTAATTGTAATTTTGGGAGTTGTTTGCATTTTGGTCATTTCCTTGAGCTTTATTGCTATTCTTTTAGAAAAAACAAACAAATGGTCTTTGTTTTCTAATCAAAACTTGTTACATGGTGCAATGCTTTTGATTGGAAGAAGAGAGGTGGTGTAGCGGTCCAACTGTAGCAAATTCTTCAAGAAAAGAGTATAGGGTGAGTTTCTAGAATGAACCTTCTCCTTTGTTTACAATTGCATAGAGTAGAAAAAGATACATACCATCCTTATGCACCTATGCACAAATACATATTGTCTAACATATTAACATGTACATGGTTTTCCACTACTGCTTTGTTAATTGGCTTTGATTAATAAGTGAAATCTGTAGAAGGATAATTATAATTATTTCTTTCCTTTATTTCTTTCAGTTCCCAACCCAATGGGGTCATTTTATACTTACTATTAATTGTTTAATACAACTACATGCAAGTAGGAATCACAACTCATGGCATCCTTATACACTTATGCACAAATACATGCTCTCTAACATATTAACATGCACATGCTTTTCCATTGCTACTTTGTTAATTGGCTTTGATTAATAGCTGAAATGTGCACAACGATAATTATCATTATTTATTTCTTTTAATTGTTATGTATTTAAAGACCAATTAGCAGCTACCTAATTAATTACATATGCATTATTACACGGGTAAATGAGCACTACAAACTCGATAACAATGACACAGTTAACATGCCACTATCAAGGCGTTCAATCTAAATACTCATTGATTACAATATGCTAAACATATTTCAATTTTATATGCTTCCGTATATGCATATATAGATGTGTCTTTTTCTTCATTTCATTATGTATCTATGTATCCATAGATGCAATCATGCATATATCGATTTATGCATATATCTCACCATCTCTCCATGCATCTGTCTATATATGTATGGATGTATCTATGGCTACATGTATACATCGATTTATGCATATATGCACCTATGAATTGCATGCACACATCCATGTATATATGCATCTATCGATATCTTGCATGGATACATGTATATATGCATGTATGGACTCATGCGCCCATGTATTTGTCTTTGTCTCTGCCCATCTGCAGATGCATATATGCATATTTCTACACATCCATGTATCTGCACACCTCTCTCTGTAACATATCTATCTCTGTCTTCATACATGTTTCTATGCATCCATCTATGCATGTGTGCATGTACTACATGCACATATGCATTTGTGCATGCATATACAATACTCTTCCTTAGAACACAAGCATGTACAACATAATACAATGTCCACAAAGCAACTGCGATGCATTGCAATTGGCTTAAATCTATATTAAATTTCCAAAGTATGCTGGCCACCCATGGCCACCAAGCCATTCCAGTGCCTTCCCCACCAGCCAGATGCCATTTAATGCATTTGCTTCAATTATTTTGACCTCTCTATGTGTTCGCATTTTCTTGATATTTCAATGCATTTAATTTGCACTCATGGATTACGTACCTCTACTCGCCAGTTTTATAAACTATGCCTTTGCTTAAATTTATTTAATCAATCTATGTGATCGCATTTCACTGATTTTCTATAACAATAATGATTTATAAAGCTATTCTAATAAATAGAAACAGATAAATGCTAATTTTCCAATATAACAAAATTAAAAGTTATATGTTGACATACATTCATGCATATTGTCCATACATGCATATATGCATATATGCCTTCATCCATATTTGCATGTGTATATGAATACATCCTTCCATGTAACATATGAATTTGTATCTTTATGCAAATATGCATGCATCCATGTATACATGTATTCATCTCTCCATCTGTCCATGTAGTTCTGTTTTCTGTGTATACATGTGTTTGTTGATGCATCCATGCATATATCTGTGAATAGCTCTACGTATTTCTCTCTCCATGCATTTATTGTTCTCTAACGCATCAACATTTGCATTTTTTTAGTTTCATGATCTTCCATATTTATTGTTTTCATAGTATATGCATAACAACTTCCACTTTGTCTTCTGTTTTGACTCTTCTATCCTTAAATATCATTATATTTTTATATCTATTCTTCTCTTGTTGCATTTCGAGGAAGCTCAAGGATCTCAACACCTTGTTCAGTATGAAGCAGAGTGAGAAATGGGACATGAGTATTTTTTCTGTGTTTGTATTGACACACTCAACCCTATGATGATTTTAAAAAGCATAACCAACAACAAACTAGACATTCTTCCACCCTTTGTTCGAAGAAATGATCACTTCATACCCTATCGATTCCATTAATTTCCATTTCCACCCTTGCACGTCCTTTCTTCTCAAATCAAATACATTTCAAAATCCATTTATATGCTTGCCTTGCATCATACCAATGTGTTGCATTCCTTTTTTCATTCAATCCAGCTCACTCATTCAAATTTTTATTTCTTGCATTTAATTTTAAGCATATAACTAAAAAATGATAAATTCATACCATTTACATTCCATTCATTCTCATATCCACTCTTGCATATCCTTTCCTCCCATATCAAATACTTTTCATAACTTATTCATACACCTTACTTGCATCTCATCATTCTCTCAATTGCCTCTCTTTGTTGCACTCGCATAGCTCATTCTTCTTTTTTACCCTCACATATCTTTATCTATCTATACCTCAACTATACCTTAATCCATCACAACAAAATTCACACCATACCAAACAAAGAAAAAGATGAAGAAAATATCAAGGTTATGCAATTAAACACTGAGGGCTTCGAAAATAACAATTATAACATAGAGTTGTATTCAAGAGTTCTTTTCAAAATGTCTTTTCTAAATCTTGTTTATTACAGATCCCTAAAAGCACGTATGACAGTTTCTTAAAGCCTAAAATGTGTAATCAGATTTAACAAATATTTACATGTATCCATGCATTCAAATGCATCATTAGATATCCTTTATACACTTGTTCAAAAAACAATAATGTATATGTTTCAAATGCAAATTGTTTCTGACATTTCCAACTTTATGCACACAGGAATTTATAGATTCTTGTTTATGTACCAAATAACATGGACACATGTATACATCCATGCATGCATAAATGTTTACATGGATCCATATATTTATGTATTCCTTCGATATATGCATTGGTGATAAATAGTTCATTTTTCCTGTTTTCTTTTGTTTACTACTGCAAATGCAAGTTGAGTCTCATTGTGCTTTGACAAATTTGTATTTCTAATCGATTTTAGTGTTTTCCATTCAAATTTCTCATTCAAATTTCAAGGATTCTTTTCACTCTTCTATGCATTGTGTGCACATGGATACATGTATACATGCATGCATGTATACATAGATGGCTCAAGCATTGTTACAAATGTTTAAGATTATTTGCATTTAATAATTCAAACAAAATAATAATACATTTTTGCTTCCTGAATAAGATCATAAAGGACGTTTGTTACTGCATATGTATACATACACCCATGTAAAAATACAAGTATTCATTGGTATATCTATCAAAAAGTCCACATATTTATTCTTTTCATAGTATATGCATAACAACTTTTGCTTTGTTTTCTCTTTTGACTCTTGTATCCTTAAATATCATTATATTTTTATATCTATTCTTCTCTTGTCGCATTTCAAGGAAGCTCAATGATCTTGGCACTTTGTTTAGTACAAAGGAGAGTGAGAAATGGGACATCAGTCTTTCTTCTATGTTTGTATTGAGACAATCAGCCCTATGATGATTTTAAAAAGTATAACCAATAACAAAATAGACATTCTTCCACCCTTTCTTGGAAGAAATGACCACTTCATACCCTATTGAATCCACTCATTTCCATTTCCACCCTTGCACATCGTTTCTTCTCAAATAAAATACATTTCAAAATCCATTTATATGCTTGCCTTGCATCACACCAATGTGTTGCATTCCTTTTTTCTTTCAATCCAACTCACTCATTCAAATTTTTATATCTTGCATTTAATTTTAAGCGTACAACTCAAAAATGATAAATTCATACCATTTACATTCCATTCATTCTCATATCCAGTCTCACATATCCTTGCCTCCCATATCAAATACTTTTCATAAGGCATTCATATACCTTACTTGCATCTCATCATTCTCTCAATTCCTTCTCTTTGTTGCACTTACATAGCTCATTCTTCTTTACTACCCTTACATATCTTTATCTATCTATAGCTCAAATATACCTTCATCCATCACAACAAAATTCACACCATACCAAAGAAAAAAATGAAGAAAATATCAAGGTTATGCAATTAAACACTGAGGGCTTTGAAAATAACTATCATAACATAGAGTTGTATTCAAGACTTCTTTTCAAAACGTTTTTTCTAAATCCTATTTATTATAGATAACTAAGAGCACATATCACAGTTTCTTGGAGGCTAAAATGTATGGTTAGATTTAACAAATATTTACATGTATCCATGCATTCAAATGCATCATTAGATATCCTTTATACACTTGTTCAAAAAACAATAATGTATTATTCTTTTGTTTCGATCATAAATGTTTTTTGTATATCTTTCAAATGCAAATTGTTTCTAACATTTCTAACTTTATGCACACAGGCATATATAGATTCTTGTTTACATACCAAATTTCATGGGTACATGTACACATTGATGCATGCATAAATATTTCCATTGATCCATATATTTATGCATTCCTTCGATATATGCATTGCTGATAAATAGTTAATTTTTCCTATTTTCTTTCATTTAATACTACAAATGCAAGTTGAGCCTCATTGTTAACATGTATCCATGCATTCAAATGCATCATTATATATCCTTTATACACTTGTTCAAAAAACAATAATGTATTATTCTTTTGTTTCAATCATAAATGTTTTTTGTATATCTTTCAAATGCAAATTGTTTCTGACATTTCTAACTTTATGCACATAGGCATATATAGATTCTTGTTTACATACCAAATTACATGGGCACATGTACACATCGATGCATGCATAAATGTTTACATTGATCCATAAATTTATGCATTCCTTCGATATATGCATTGCTAATAAATAGTTAATTTTTCCTGTTTTCTTTCATTTAATACTGCAAATGCAAATTGAGTCTCATTGTTAACATAGAGTTGTATTCAAGAGTTCTTTTCAAAACATCTTTTCTCAATCCTGTTTATTACAGATCCCTAAAAGCATGTATGACAGTTCCCCGAAGGCTAAAATGTATAATCAGATTTCACAAATATTTACATGTATCCATGCATTCAAATGCATCATTAGATATCCTTTATACACTTCTTCAAAAAACACTAATGTATTATTGTTTTGTTTCAATCATAAATGTTTTTTTTTATATGTTTAAAATGCAAATTGTTTCTGACATTTCTAACTTTATGCACGTAGGCATATATAGATTCTTGTTTACATACCAAATTACATGGACACATGTACACATCCATGCATGCATAAATGTTTACATGGATCCATATTTTTATGCTTTCCTTTGATATATGCATTCGTAATAACTAGTTTATTTCTCCTGTTTTCTTTCATTTAATATTGCAAATGCAAGTTGAGTCTCATCATGCTTTCAGACTCGTTCAGATGCCAAGGATGCTTTTCACTCTTCTATGCATTATGTGCACATCGATACATGTATACATAGATGCCTCAAGCATTGTTACAAATGTTTCTCTCTCAATAATTTGCATGCAAAGTGCTATAAACATGTGAATTATTTTAGTGTAGCTACATTTTATCTTACGTAATAAGGTTCTTTATATCTTTCCAAATTATTTTTTTAAAAAAATATATACACAAAAATATTTATTCGTATTACATAAACAAGTTTAAAATCTTATTTATAATAAAATCAATACCTTTGTACTGTTTCATCTAAGAATTTATTGTAATATTTATTTCACTTATTACATTTTAATAAGTCAAATTATTACATTTTATTTTGAATGCAAAGTGCTATAAACATGTGAATTATTTTAGTCTAGCTACATTCTATCTTAGGTAATAAGGTTCTTTATTATATCTTTGCAAATTACTTTTTGTTTAATATATATACACAAATATTTATTTGTATTACATAAACAAGATTAAAATCTTATTTATAATAAAATCAATAGCTTTCTAGTGATTCATCTAAGAATTTATTGTAATATAATTACATTGTTCTATACACAAAAATATGTTTTCGTATTACATAAACAAGATTAAAATCTTATTTATAATAAAATCAATAGCTTTATATAGAAGTAACCTTCATACTACATTAAAAAAAAGATTGATTAATCTTAGAAAAGTTTACACTCAAATGAGCTACCCCTATCATTGTTCCACCTAACACTAGTGTTTCTACTAGCACTTGCATATTGTGATATGATAAACTAAAATAACTCAGTTGTATTAATTAACGTAACATGTGTTTTAGAACATTACACTAAACATAATTTTATTTACAAATAGACATAGAAGCAAAAAAAGAAATATGTAAACTTTGTTTCAACATGCATATAAATATGGGTCATGTAAAGAATGCATTTTATTTTACTGCCTGTGCACATGCTTTTGTAAATTGTTGCAAATGATATTTGATGCTTTAGAAATATTCCTACATCAAAACTTTGTTCGAATTGAAATGACTATTGAATTTATGGAGCAAAAGGTTTATTAAAAAAAAATTTTAAAAATTGTACATTGGTCATAAGTAGTTTATTTCTCCTGTTTTCTTTCATTTAATACTACAAATGCAAGTTGAGTCTCATCATGCTTTGAGACTCTTTCAGATCCCGAGGATGCTTTTCACTCTTCTATGCATTATGTGCATGTGGATACATGTATACATGCATACATGTATACATAGATGGCTCAAGCATTGTTACAAACATTTGAGATTATTTGCATTTAATAATTTAAACAAAATAATAATACATTTTTGCTTCTTGATTAAGATCATAAAGAATGTTTCTTGTCACAAATGTATACATACACACATAAAAATACAAGTATTCATTGGTATAACTATAAAAAATTCCACATATACATGGTACCCATAAATGCAATTTTGCATGCATCCATCAACACATGTTAACTGTTCACATGTCTCTATGGACCACGTTGCCCATGGACCCTAAACATTCCGCACATTAATGCACCATTGCAAATTACTTCAAACTTTCCTAGCTATATTTAATACATCTATATTCCTATCTCCTATCTAATTACTTTTTCTAACTCATAGCTAGATGCTTGTTACCTCTCAGTAGGAACTCGACGCTTGCGTCACTTGTTTAAAAAGGCTTCGGGTAAGTTTTAGATATTAAAATTTAAGTATTAATTTTCATATTTCAAAATTTGAATTTTAAACTATCATTTTAATTAAAATGTATCTTATAAGTTTTCAAAAATAGAAAAAACATATATATTAAAAAATTTGAAATTAAAATATACATATATTTTAATTGAAATACATGTATTTACATTTATTGTCACAAATTGAAATACATGCATTATAATAAATTATTTGTGAATTTAATATTTAAGTATCATAATGTCAAAAAGATCAATTGAAATTTACAATGTGAGATCAAACTCAAGGTTAGGGTTTACTAGACTTGAACCAAAGTGTTTTGACAAATTGGACTCTAATGACCATTCACATGTTTTAATAATTTAACTTGATTCTAAAGGCATTGCATAAATCAAAACTTGATAACCTACTCAACAAACTAGTTTAATGTCTCATGAGAATTCTAAGACTCTAAATATAATTGTGCATATGTATTATTTTAAATTTGAGTCTTTGAGTGACAGACCAATTAAGTTGTAATGTAAACCAAATGCCACTTTTAAATGAGACAAAGGAATATTCAAACATTTTAGGTGCTAGACCAAATTCAACTATTCATGTAATCAATCCAAAAGGCATAGACATGCAATATGACCATAAAATGGAAAGACACTTAATTTATGTCTCTTACTTGACATCCCAAATGTATAGAATCAAATTGCAACCACTTGCTTAGAATTTAAGGATGATGACCATATGCATGTAAACATGCAAAATGAAGCCCCCACTACAACAAGTGATGAGGATCACATGATCTTGCCTCTTCTCTAACAATGTGACATGCATGGCACAAAGGTATGACATGCACAAAAATCAGCATACTAGAAAAAATCAACACCATTATAGAAAACTATAAGAATAATGCAAGTCAATAAATCCATTAGATGGCACAAAAAGTAACAAGGGTCCAAAAAGGTGAAAGATTTAAAATATTAATATGGCTAATGACAATATGACTTGTTTAACAACTTGTGACATTGGTGACACATTCTTCGAATGAACCAAGATGATTGAAACCCCTTTTGAAATTTAAACATGACTAATAGTCTCTCAAGAAATTGGTAACTCAATTAAAACTAATGATGCAAATTATCGTGACATGATCCTTAATGCAAAAGGTGACTTGGCCAAAAGTGTCCAAATAAATTCAAAGTTTAAAATGTCCGAATTAGAGTGATAAATGCATGAATTCCAAGATAATTAGACTAGATCACTCTCAAATTGGATAACCATGTATTTTAATGGCTAAACCTACATGTAATGCTTCAAAATTTTACTCAAGACATTAATGGAAAAAAAATGATTGAACATAATTTTTGTGATACAAAAGTGGCAATAAGCAAGCCATACAACACTACTATGTGCTCAAGGTGTCATAACAACATGTGATGACATGCAACATGCATACCAATGCATGATGCATGGTGACAAAAGTGAAATAATTAAAGATACCAAGAGACCAAACACCATGGTTGGAATAGAAAATGATATAAGGAGGATAAAGGATTCCCAAAATCATTAGAACACCCTCCTAACTTCTCTACTAGAAAACCCTCCACATTTCATTAGGTTATGAAAAAAAGAAAGGACAAACCAATCATTTTTGGCTTCAAAGAGAAAATTCCTACAGTTCAAAATTCTAACTTAGTTTTGAGTCTTAATTCATTTTTGTTTCACCCTCCAATGAAAAAAAAATAGACCCAGTTGCATGAAGGCCCTACACCCTCAATTAGACTTGGGACTTGTTCCATTTTTAAGGTTTTTCTTGGTCTTTGGGTCCCACAACACCACCAAAATATATCTTCCTGGGCCTCAGGTTCATGTGCAAACATGTGAATTGTTCTCAATTCCTTGGTATTGGTGTAAATAGGGACATTGTGTTGCAATTATGAAGGTGTTGTCATTGATGTCAACTGGTTGTTGTTTTTGTCATTGATGTCAATTGGTTGTTGTTATCATTGATGTCAACTATGTAAATGGAATCTGGTTATTGGATGTATATGTTGAGGATATTGAGAAAATTGTAATAAAGAAGGTTTGCAGGTATGCTTTGAGATGTGCTTCGTATTGCTTTTATGCTTGTGTGGTTCTAACATATTGTTCATGGCTATTGGTGGTTTTTATATCCAGAATTTGGGCTTTTGGATTGTTATATAGTGTGAGATATCTTCACCAGTAAGTGAACTGTGCATTTCAGTGTGTCTGGTTGTGGTCTGGGAGAAATGTAGTTGCTCTGGATTTCCTTGGATTTTGGTTTCATGACTTGTGGTTCTGAGAATAATTTGATAAGGTCATGTTCAAGTGAAGTTTTTTGTCCAAAAATATTGGATCATATTAAGGATGCGTGTGCTTAATTTTTTTATGTGTTTTACACGAGCGTTGGTTGGCCTTGTGTTAAAAACTATTTACAAAGTTCATGGAAGCATGTTGGGACTTATTTAAGTCCCCATTAAGTAGATATTTGGGTTGCCCTCATTTTAATTCCACCGTAGAATGTTTTGGCGCTAACCTAATTTGAATTTGTAAATACAAATGGTGTGTGGCTTACCTTGGACAGGTTTCAAGGTTGAAGACAATATAAGTACAAGTTGAGATGTTGGTGAATGGAAAGATAGATGTGAGATAGATGCTAGATATGTGAGATGCAAATTTGAGTAGAGAAATGTGAATTTCATGTTAGGGTTTTGAAGGAAGTGAGCTAAAGGCATCTGACATCTTTCATGTGAGACTGCGAAAGTGTGCGAGTAATTGTGGTGGATTCCTTGTTGCATTGAGAAGTGTTTCTCTTTGTAGCAATTCTCTTCTATCTTCTTTGTAATTCTATGGCAGTGATCCCTTCAGGTAGTGAGCCCTCATTGGATAGTGAGTCTTGTCTTGGAAGTGAGCCTTTGTATCTAGTTTTAGAATTCTTTATATTGTGAACTAATCCTCACCATGGTTTTTCCTTCATTAGGTTTTCCACGTAAATCTGGTGTTATTGTGTGCATGGTTTTACTTCTTTCAATTTCTATTTTTGCATTTAACAATCAAACATATTAACAAAGAAAGGGTTTTGTGAATGCTAGTTGATCTAACCTCTGGTGAAAGTTTTAAAGGTTAAAGTTGCTACAATTGATTCACCCCCCTCTTAGTTGTCTTGTTCAATAATTGGTATCAGAGTGATGTTCCTTGGAGAAGAGCTTAATCACTTAAGGAAGGTCTGGGATGGCAAACAAGATAATAACTATTGAGTGTTTGAGGTTCAATGGCACTGACTATGCATTTTGGAAGACAAAGATGGAAAGATATATGATGTACTGTGGATATGAGATTGAGAAGTCTATTTAGAACCAATATGTTCCTTTGGCTAGTGGTCCAAGTACTATTTTTGAGGTCAAAATGCATGAGGTAAACAATAAGGCAAAGTTCATTATTATAAATAGTCTTTCATAGTCTAACTTGTAGTTAAAGTTATGAATTTGAAGACTACTAAAGATGTTTGGGATAATTTGGAAAAGATGTAGGAAGGATATGAAAAGGTTAGACAAACAAAGTTGCATAACTTGGAGGCACAATTTGATATCTTGTGAATGAACGAAGATGAGAACATCAAATCCTACATGTAGAGAGTAGCTGAATTAGTAGGTGGAATGAGAATACTTGGTGCACAAATAGAAGAATCCAGGATAGTGAAGAAGGTTCTCAGAACTCTCCTTGATATATATAGTGAAAAGGTATCTGCTATAGAGGAAATTGTAGATTATAATACTTATACTAAAGATCAGTTGATTGGTACTCTAACCTCTTATGAGATGAGAAAGCTTGGATTGAAAAATGGAACAAAGACAAAAACCACATTCAAGGCTAAAAAAGTGGAAAATTTGGATGAAGACAATCTTGATGAAGTGGAAGAAAATTTTGTAAGAAGAATGTAAAAGGGATTTGGTAAGTATCAAGGTAAATTACTTTTTAAATGTTTTAGCTGTGGAGGGATAGGTCATTATGCTTCAAGATGCCAGAAAATAGTTGAAAGAAATAAACATAGAAGGTAAAGAAAATAAAGGAAAGATGATCAAAAGAGCATATTATGTCAATGAAGATGGTGGTATTTCTGATGATGAGTTTGATTATTGAGATTTTGATGATAATGAATGTTTGTTCCTGGCTTTAAAAGATGAATCTACTATAGCTAACATTAAAAGATGTGTGAAGGAAAGTGCTCTAGAGAAAGTTGAAGGTACTGTGGTCTCATCTCTTCATGCTAAAGAGGGAAAGAACTACTGGGTTGTTGATAGTGGCTGCTCAAATCACATACAAAAGTAATTTTGTTAAACTTGAAAAATATGATGGAAGCTTAGTTAAGTTCAGAGATGATTTTGGTGCTAAGAAGATCTATGGGATAGGTTCAATTAGTTTTGATGGCAAGAAAAATACTAATGGTGTCTACTATGTTAAGGGTTTGAGGCATAATCTCTTGAGTGTTGGTAAGATGTGTAAAAAGGGATATAATATTGTATTCGAGGATGAAAAGTGTGAAATCAGGAAAGGGTCTAGAATTGTGATTGCTATTGGTAAGAAGATTGAAGGAAAAATTTATCAACTTAAAGGTGTTGATGGACATTGCTTTATGTCTCAGATCAATGACAATTGGCTATGGCATCGAAGGATGTGTCATATGAATTTTGATAATATGGTGAGAATTAGTGCAGTACAAGTTGTGAGAGATTTACCAAAAATTACAAAACCTATTAATGCAATCCACAAGGACTGTTAGTTTGGAAAGAAAGCTAGAAACAACTTTAGGTCAAAGGAACAATCTACTATTAGACTACTGGATTTGATTCATATAGATCTTTGTGGCCCTACAAGGGTGAGAAGTCTAAAAGGTGACAGGTATTTTATGATTTTGATTGATGATTACTTTAGAATGACATTGGTTACTTTTCTTAGAGAGAAATTTGATGCATTAAAAAAATTCAAGGCATTTAAGGCAATGGCTGAGAATGAAGTAAATTTAAAAATAACATGTTTGAGGTTTGACAAAGGTGGTGAATTCACCTCCAATGAGTTTAACATGTTTTGTGAAGCACATGGAATAAGAATACAATTGTCTACCCCTAAAACTCCTCAGTAGAATGGGGTTGGTGAAAGAAAGAATAGGACAATTCAAGAAGATGCTAGACCAATGATTGGAGGACTACTGTATTTAACTGCTACTAGAATGGATATCATGCATGTAGTTTTTCTTGTGGCTAGATTTCAAGAGGATCCTAAAGAAACACATGTTACAACTGTTAAGAGGATATTAAGATATCTAAAAGGAACTTTGTATCATGACTTATGGTATCTTAGAGATATTGACTTTACATTGAGTGCTTATATAGATGCAGATTGGGTAGGTTGTGCTGATGACAAAAAAAGTACAAGTGGTGGTGCATTCTTTCTAGGATGCTGATTAGTATCATGGTTAATAAAAAAGAAAGATTCAATTTCATTATCCACTGCAGAGGTTGAGTATATTGTTGCAGCATCTTACTGCACACAAGTTTTGTGGATGAGACATACATTGAAGGATATTAGAGTCATGTATGATGATCCCATCTCTATTTTATATGATAATACAAGTGCAATTAACATTTCAAAGAATCCAGTGATGCACTCTAGGACAAAGCATATATCTATCAGGTATCACTTTTTGAGAGAGAAGGTTATGGAGAATGAAGTAAAGCTTGAGTTGTACATACAAAGGATCATATTGCTGACATATTTACTAAGGCTCTTCCTAAGGA
The DNA here is from genome assembly GCA_007258455.2 of Sequoia sempervirens. Classification (NCBI taxonomy): domain Eukaryota; kingdom Viridiplantae; phylum Streptophyta; class Pinopsida; order Cupressales; family Cupressaceae; genus Sequoia; species Sequoia sempervirens. Next base: position 49,884,177 of record VDFB02256132.1, on the reverse strand, counting down.
TATTTTTGAGTATCATTAGGATAAGTTGGGGGTTATTGCCCCTCCTTTCATGAACTAGATGCATCAGTCTAGTGTATCTATGGATCTATGTTTTCTTTGGACTGATTTTTGGTGGCTACCTCTTAGGGGGAGAAGGTAGTTCCTTGTGTTGTCATTGTGAAATTGATTGGGTGTACTCCTAAGGGGGAGTATTCAGTACTAGTAAGGTTCTTGGTGATAAAAGGGGAGAACAATGTAAAATATCTTTTTCCTTTTCCATTGATGTCAAAGGGGGAGAAAGTATCATGTGAAAAAGGGTAAGTGCACAAATTTGAGTCCACAAAATGTGGAAGTTTTTTCCTTAGCCAAAAAAATAAAATCAGCATTGGAAAAATGCGATCACAATTTTTAAAAATTGGGATCCTGTTTAGCTTCAGGATCCTGAGCCTAAATGTCAAATGAGATCCCACTTTTTAAAAATTGGATCCCATTTGTTAAAGGGTCCTGAACCAACGAACATGGAACATGATCCCGATTAGTACGAAACGAGATCCCAATTTATAAAAATCGGTATCTTGTTTTGTAATAATCGGGATCTCGTTTTGTAATGGTATTATTTTTTAAAAATGAACAAAACTTCATTTTTACTATGCACGAGATCCTGAGTTTGTGGGTGAGTACAAAAACCAGCCTCCAGGTATGCCTCCACCCCCACTTTTTAGCATTTTTTCATTTTTTATTGAAATTATCAATAGAAGAATTGATTTTAGCATGTTTTTTCTTTTAATTTATTTGATGTTTTAAGCATTTTATTTCCTGTAATAGTAGAAATGAGGAATTGTAGAAATAGAGGAAAAAATGCAATGAAACCTGAAGATATTGAATAGAAAGGAAAAAATGAACCTTAACTTGTATTTTAGAAACAAAATTTAGCTTTTGAAACCTAAATTATTCAATTAAACCAAAAAAATTGCATTTGAAAACCCTCATTGAAACAAAACAAAAAAAATGCATTTCAAAACCCTAGAAATTGAAATGAAATAAAAAAATTGCATTTGGAAACCCTAAGCAAGCTTTTTGAAACCAATTCAAATCAAACAAAAAAAGATTTGAAAACCCTAGTTTGAAATGAAACAAAAAAATTACATTAAAAACCCTAATTGCTTAGATTGAAACCCTAAATTGAATTGAAACAATTTTTTTTGCTAAAACCCTAAATTGAAATCGAACAAATCATTTTGATTTTGAAAACCCTAATTTTGAGCTGAAGAAAATTCATTTGCATTGCTTAAATGTTTTAAATTTCATTTGGATTGTATGGAGAAAACAATATGTTAAACTTTAGTTTCAATGTTAAATTATAATTAGATTAGAAAACAATATGTTAAAGAATAGTTACAATTCATAAATTTTATCAATGTTTGTTTGTGAATTTAGTTAGCAAATTTGTAAATCCAAGTGTATAATGTAATGCCCCACCACACAACCCTAGAGGAAGTTGCAAATCACTACTTAAACGTACCAATTGTTTTTTTTGTTTAAGTACAAATAACATGTAAGATGAATACACATTGCCAACAACCTCTAAGGACACGAGACAAGGATTACTTTAAAACCCAAACAACAAAAAACATTAATATAAACCGAAACATTAATCACTTAAGGAAATGAGACAACATACATTCCATACAAGATAAATTACAACAAAGGATAAGAAATACCAAAATATTTCAATTAACAACATTTAAACAATATGGTTACAACACTCATTCCCCGAATGAGGTAAATCCAATAATCATGATTACAATTTACAAATTCCACCTCAATAACAAATGAGGGGTAAAAGAATAAGGATCAACTGAAAAGAATGAAGCCAAAATAGCATCTGGATCCAACAAGCTCTCCAACATGAAAGTCTCGTCCACATGAGCAAGAGCAAAAACCAACAGAGGAAAGTGCACGTTCCACCCAACCAAGTGAAACCAAAAGGCTCACCCCTCGTGCTAGGAGATAGTAACAAGGATTTCCTAGACAATACCATCTACCTCTAGACACAGGCTAGCATAACTGAACTGGAACAAGTACAAATACCACATCACTTAACACAATGGTTACAATGCTTCCAGAGTACAAAAATTGAGTGCAATCACTATACAAAATAAACCAATGGTACAACACCATATCAACTATTGTCATAGGAGGAGTGTCATCGCAAAGGCTGCATTGGTTATCCAATGGTGTTCTTCCTAGGTCCTGGCCCCCCTCTAGGGATATCCTGGTAACCTCTCATGAACTCGGTGCCATATGCACACCAGAGCGGAATCGGTTATCTTTTGAGAAGACAAGATAACGATCTTGCCATTCCAGGCCTTCCCGACTCATCTCAAGTCTCATACAAGCCCTTGAGCCAATGAGTGAGGCTAAATTATCTTATTAATGTTTAAAGCTACTCTCTCCCTAGTAAGTTATTTTAATTTTCACTTAATTAACTGACTCTCACACGAGTTATCCTGGAACCACTTTGGGCCTGGCACTCTTTTGAAAGCCACTCCCCTATCGAAAACACATAACTCAACCACATGCCAAGGGTAGCCAATGCACTAACACTTATCACACATAATCAATACACCTCAACAGGTAAGCCATCACTAAAGATGTCTAAACTGAAACCAAAGCGTGCACTACCCAAGGCTAACACAAGGTTGACTAACATAATGATAACCCACATAACGAACTGAAAACATGACTCAACCTTTAATCACAAGGTCACACAACCCGTACGAAGAACTAGGATTCCACTGATACAAGTCTCATGCACTACCCAAGAAAGACAATAACCAATCACAAGGGCAACAACATCATCTCAAAAAACACAACTGGAAGACTTACATGATCAACAAGAAATGACTTAAAATCAACAATCATATAATCACATGTTCTTTAAATGTCTAAAGATGTAATTTTGACAAACAAACTTGTCTCATAACACGGAAACCAAAGTACATATATACGTCATATACTTAATCCATTAATGACACATATAAGTTCTAAACAATATGTCTTTCATGAACCTTATCAGTTTCTTTCAATAAATGAACAAACATTATTCCTTATCACTATTTAAGGCAGAGGATATAAGATCCTTTAAAAATAACAAACTAGCGTTAAGATCTTCTAAATCCAATCAATCACATGACGGAAATTAAAATGAAATAATTAATTCGATTCGCACAATCATTCATCATAATTAAAATTGAGTTTTAAATCAATCATTTTATAATAAAACATTTAGATCAAATAAATCAGTCTTTATATCAACTCAACATTAAATCCATCAACTAAATCTTATCTCTACTTGTACATGAATTCATTCCAACAAATATACTTAATAGTGCATACTCGATGTATATCCTGTCATATTTTTAAATATATAAATCACATTGTCGACATTAAAGAATCTAACCCAATAATTTATATTTCATTTTCCCAATCTTATATCTGATTAAATTCAACCTTTAAATTAAGAGCAAATGATTATTTAAAATCTAATAAAATTCAACGTTCTAAATAATTCATTTGAATAAAAATCCACTTTTCCTTCTATTTCGTAACAAAATCATCTTACAATAATCTATATTTTAACCCTGTCTATTTAATTTCGTTTGACTCAATTATCCATAATAATCAAAACTAAATTATAACTAAATCAAACATTTGACAAATAAAGTCATCTGATTGGAATAAATCATTCATTATCTCTAAATTTCACGATTATATTCAAAATCAAGATATTTTAATAAATTAACATTTAAATTAAATCACTTAATCTATATTTCATCATAGAATAAATAAATTGATCAAAGTCAATATTTTAAGTAAAATTTTTGATCACACGCCATTTACGTTTCGACTATAACAATGAAATCCTCATCTTAACACCCCTATAATAGATAATTAATTTAGCATTTAAATATGCGCCACTAAAATGTCAATTTATACCCCAAGGTTTTTCGAATAATTATTCCAGATAATAAAATCAAATCTTAATAAGAAAACATTTATATTTTCCATCTATGAAAATAATATAACCCCTTTTATTCATATTTTCCAATTTCAAATATACCCTATCATTTAAATATGTCAAATAAAATATTATTATTGTTTTTTTTACATATTAACTTTATTTTATTTAAATCAACTATTTTAAATCTAAAAACCCCAAGGTTTAATATATATATATATATATGTAATATATATATATATATATATAAATTTAATCAATAACAATAACCAATTTATCTAACATAAATAATAAAATATATTTTTAAACTATGCTATAAATTCATTTAATTTAATATATATTAAATATATTATATTTTATATAATATATAATATTAAATATTATATATAATATATAAAAAATAATATAAATAATATACATAAAAGTTAAATTAAATAAAGGCAATAAAAAACTAAAAGAAATCAATTTTTTTTTTAAAACAACCAAAGGGCCGAAGCCTTGGGCACACAGGGCCTAGCCGTCCCTACGGCGCCGGTGGCTACGTGCAAAGCACACAGCGCCACCTCCCACCGGGCGGCGGAGCCTGTGTGCAAAGCCCACAGCGCCCGCCTCCCTGCGGGCGACGGTGGCTGTGTGTCTACACACGGTGCCCGCCTCCCGTCAGGCAGCGGCTGCGACGGCGGTGGAGGTGGGGGTTTGTCTCCCCACCCCACAAAAAAAATTAAAATTTTATTTAATTTTTTTTTTTTAAAACAATTTCGTTTAAAAATGAAAATCCAACTCTGTTAAAAACTAGAACAAAAATTCACAACAAAGATATTCAAACACATATTTCTCAAGCTTTCAATTTTAAAGAGAGGTTTATCTTCAAAATCTTCTTGTTTTCTTTTCTATTTCATTTTCATTGTTGAATTTTCTGTTGTTTGATTCATTTCTTGTTTTATTTTTCCAAGATTCAAAGGGGTTTCAAATTTGATTTCCAACAAGTTTTCCAATAATAATAAAAAAAATCTCAATACTTCAAACAATAAAGCAAGAACAAAATCTATGATCTGGAAGTTTGAGGAAGCAAAATGATGTGGAGTTCTTGCCCAATCAGATTCCAAAAATCCTTCCAAGCTTCCTCTTTCAAATCCCAGATTTTCATCCAACCAAGATCCAAACCCCCTTTCCATTTAAAAAAAAAAACCAATCTCTCCATAAATTTTTTGAAGAAAACCCCCAAATGAAATATATTCTCCCCCAAATTTCCAAACTCAAATTCAAATTCTAATTCAAATTCAATTTTTTTTTTCTCAAAATATCTTTTCCCAAATTAGTCAACTATTTCCAAAAATATCTTTTCCACAAAGTCATTGCATTTTGAAACATTTGAATTTTAAATAACTTAAAACAAAATTCTATTTTCCAAATAGAATCTAATACCTTTTAATTATTTATTTATTTATTCTTTTCAATAAAAAAATTTAAAACTTTTAACACTTTTAATTCAAGGAATAACTTAATCAATTCACACAATTAATTTAATTAACCAATAAAATAAATCTAATCCAATATTAGATTATTTTATTAATTAAATTAAATTAATTAATATAGTAATTAATATTCCTAGCATTACATCCAAAAGCATTTAATCAGCAATTAAGCAACATAGGCCATTTAACTTGAATTTAAATAAGAACACGGAGACAAGACAACATAACAACCAACCCGACTACAACCCGACGACACACTGTGACTAGGGTGGTGGCTTGACATAGAAAAACCTAGCTACTATCTCCCAATTGATTTTCATCGGACAAGGGACACGCTCAGACCTGTGGAACCAGGTGGAGTCGATATCCTGTACCTGCATCCTGCAAACAACATGAGTGTCGAACATGCATATAACATAATAAAACACACCGTGAAGAGGAAATCACGGAATCACAAGTCACTCGCATGCGAGTGATGTGATCCCGTCCCCTTCACCAATACAGTATCACTAACTGACGAAGTTTATATCATTAACATAATCAAAACACAAAGCATCATAGAGAAAACATTGTCTGATTAACAAAGCACAAAATAGAGGGGTGTTACATACAATCTATTTCCAATTGTCACTTAATTAGATAATATTCAACATTCATTTCTATTTTATGTTTTGATCTCTCTTAGTCATGCCTTGTTTCCATTTCTTGTTTGCATGTGTTGTTTGTTGTCTTTTGACAATCTTAACCCTCATTCTAGTCAGTTACTTGTTAATTAGGCTTCTAGTTTAGTCTAAAATCTCAATTTGCATTAGTTACCTAGACACTAAAAGAATCTAAATATTTTTCTTTTCTTTCTCTTAGGTTTTGTCAATTCCAAACAATAAAAAATAAAGTACTTGATTCAACATTAACTAATTTTATATTACACATTTTATATCGTAAAATTCATTTAAGTGGGAAATATTAATGAAAAAAATGTTAAATAAAATAATCTTATATTCAATTAAAAAAATATCCAGTTAAAATATACATCAAACTCAATCTTAATAATACATAATTATGTGTTTCTATTATGGAAATAGTCAATATATTCATAAAATCAAAAATATTCATAAACTAGGCACTAACTTGCAAGTCCATTATTCCAAGGGCCACCCAAACTTCACCCTAAGTTCCCTAAACCCTAAACCCTAAAATCTAAAATCTAAACCCTTAACACTAAAGCTTTCATTTTGTCCTAGGACCTTAAAATGAAATTTGGTTGCCTTAGGCAACTCCACCAAATTTTATTCCCTTAAGCCATGTCATTTTGTTGTAGGACCTTACTACATAGATCCCCTTAAGCCATCATATTACCCTAAACCCTAAACTCTAAACTCTAAATCCTAAAGCCTAAAGCCATCATTTTTTCCTAGGCCCTTAATGAAATTTGGTTGCCTTGGGCAACATCACCAAATTTTATTCACTTGAGACATGTCATTTTGTCCTAGGAACTCACTAGACATAGATCCCCTTAAGCCATCCTATCACCCTAAATCGTAAATCAATGTCTTAAGGGGTCCTAATATGACATTTCTTAAGGGTATCAAAGAAGTTCTCAAAATTTGGTGAAGTTGCCGAAGGCAACCAAATTTAACAATAATATCATGCAAGATTATAATATGAATGAGATTTCATGACCTAGATTGGTAAGTTGAAACAAGAGTTATCTCAATCAATTGTTCCACAAGAAAGTATTCTTCACTAACTTGCAAGGCCATTATATTCCAAGGGACACCAAAACTTCACCCTAAGTTCCCTAAACCCTAAACCCTGAACTCTAAAATCTAAACCCGCATGGCATGAAGAGGTCTCTTGATTATAGAGACAATACATGACCTAGAAACGTGATTTTATGGGTTATATTTGTTTATTTCATGGACTACATTTTTGGTTTCTCATGTACTCTATTGGAATTTTTTTCATGGGTTGTACTCTGATGGACTTTATTTCATGCGCTTAATATATTGGTTTCATGCACTTAATATGTTGTAAATTATGGACTTTATTATTGTTTGAAATTTTAATTTACACATGTACTTTTATGCATTTTATGTTCATAGTCAAGAAATTAATATAGGATATTAATGGGAAATTAAATATAAATATGAAATTAAAGTTGAAATTAATAGGAAATTTTAATATTTATACTTTACAAATTTAGTGATCTCATACATGATATACATGATATGTACATTCAATAATTAGTGATAATTAGTCAATGAACTTATTCAATTCACGCCAATCAATAATTAGTCGATAAATCATAATTTACAAACAAAAGAAATCCGTTTATATACCAGAAAGGATAAAATTTTAAGAAATAAACAGTACCATACAAGATTAGAGAAAAAAAGAATTAATAAATTCTATAAATAATAGCATCCAACACTAATTTATAAGTTGTCAAAACAAATAATGGCATCAATACTAATTTATAAGTTGTCAAAACAAATAATGGCATCCAATACTAATTTATAAGTTGTCAAAACAAATAATGGCATCCAATACTAATTTATAAGTTGTCAAAACAAATAATGGCATCCAATACTAATTTATAAGTTGTCAAAACAAATAATGGCATCCAATACTAATTTATAAGTTGTCAAAACAAATAATGGCATCAAATACTAATTTATAAGCCGTCAAAACAAATAATAGCATCCAACACTAATTATAGGTTGTCTTAAGGGGATGTTTTAAGGGGTCCTAATACAATGTCTTAAGGGGATCAAAGAAGAGTATAATTGAGTATAAATATTAAGTGATATAAACAAGAATTATAAGTTTTAGGGTGAGTCATCATAACAAATGATACAATTAAGTATAATACTTAGGATATGTGCTAATACGACACATCTTAAGGGGATGTCTTAAGGGGTCCTAATATGACGTCTTAAGGGGATGTCTTAAGGGGTCCTAATATGACGTCTTAAGGGGATGTCTTAAGGGGTCATAATACAACGTCTTGAGAGGATGTCTTAAGGGGTCATAATACGTCTTAAGGGGATGTCTTAAGGGGTCATAATACAACATCTTAAGGATACAATTGATTTAACAATAATTTATGCATGATATTTAGCGATTATACAATCAAATATAAAGTTTCAAAGTAGGAAAACATGCACATTTAACAAACAAAATATATAGAATATCAATTTTGATACATAGAAGTACATAGATTATATAATTGTGTATGTACATGTATTTGTAATTTGTACAAAATATTTAGTTCTATAAGTATGTATGCACATATATGCCATCTCAAAACAGTGTTTACAAAATTTGGATATGCCATCTCAAGAACATCTCAAACTTGTGCCAAGAATGTAGTAGGTCTTCACACCACCTGATATCAAAAAGGTACAAGCAATATCAATGAAATAATCAAAACATACATATTTTAATTTATATAAAACTATCTATATGTACACAACTCAAGTACCTACATTTAAAAGTATTCCACACATGTGTGTAGGTTGAATCCAGGCATCCTCTCCTTTTTGTTTCAAAGTATGAGGTCAGTGCAATGTTGGCTTAAGGATACAAAAAAGGATAATAAATCAATTTTAACTATTAATGTACAAGAAATATCAATATGTAATCGAAACATGTATTTAAATATAATTTAACTAATAATTACCTATTTTTACCAAGTATTCCATGTTGTCTAGGTTGAATCTGCATGGACTAGATCATTTTTGTGATATGGCTTAAGGATCTATAAAAGGACAATTTAAATCAATTTCAACTAATAACACACTTGACCAATATCAAAACATGTATTTAATCTATTTAAAAGGACTATATAAAAATAAAACTATATTTACCTATATTTACTTATTCCATTGTACCATTTGCATCCTCTCTTTTTTGCAATGTATTTATGATTGTCTCATGCTCTTCCATAGAAATTGTCCATAGCACTTTATTTGAAGGTATTCCATGATACTGATCTAGTTTTATATTTATTGCCACCACCAAATGTGAATAAAGTATAATATTTTTATGTGTTTCATAATCTTTGAATGCAGGTAGACCATTCTTCCTTGTCAGGTATTTTTGTAGCCAAGTGCCAACTACCACCACCAATCCTATTGGAAAACATGAAAACCATCATCAAATAAGTTCTCAAAATTTTCTTAAGGGGATCAAAGACTTGTTCTAAAAAATTGCTTAAGGGGATCAAAAACTTGTTATCAAAATTTGCTTAAGGGGATCACCATACCTGTTGGATAATGATAGCCATCATCATCTTCTCAAGGTGCTATTAACTTATGTTTAGTCTCCACACAACAAGCCAACTAATATTTTGTTTTCTCTTCATTCCCCTCAGGTGCAACAACAACATACACATGTCCTGCAAACAAAATTTGATTTAATAACTTGTGCATATCCATATAAATGATCTAGTATTAAAAAATAACTTAATAAAGTGAAATAAAATGAAATAAATTGAATTAAATTACCTTCTTGTACAAGGTCTGAAACATGGTCATAGTCTTTAGATGCAAACACTTGATCATTTTCTTCAATAGTTCTCTCATATTGATCATGTGCTTGTGTAGGTGTCAACGATATTTTCTCTCACTGTTCAACCCATTTTGTATTTTCACATGCTTCCCAATCTCCTAAGATACAAAATTGGAAAAATCATGCAAGCTCCCTTGTCTAGATAGTCCATGTGCTTGCTGTTGAACTCCTAAATGAATGCCATTTAGTAGATCCACTGATTGTCTCATAGTCAACTCTAGGTACAATGTTCTCTTCTTCAACCAACCAAAAGAATCGATGAACTGTAGAGTACTCACTCAAACCAGGTGTAGATAATCTTGTATTACACCAATACACAATCCCATGTGCTAAATTTTACTGTATCCTCGAATTTTAATTGTTCTCTAGCAATAATTCTTTTCACATGCACCAACTCCATCATGTTCTCCTTTACCATGCCCAACTTCAAAAAAATTCCATATATGTTGGACATTTAGTTCCTTGCGAACCCTACTTAACCAATAGAACATTCGAGCATTCTTGAACTGCCTCATACAATTATCTGACCATATGAGGTGTTCTTTCATCTGAATTCCTCTTCCTCTTAAATTTCTATAAAATATACTAAAATAGTATTGAACAAACTCTGATGAGTGTAACCAGTTGTCACTCAAATTAAAATGATACTCCCTCAAAAAATTTCTATCATCCTCAGTGCTATCATCTGCATGTCTATAAACAATATGGACAAATATAGCTACTTGCATTGAATTATAATACTGTTATTGAATTTCCTCTTGCAGAGCTAGAGTATAATTCTCCACAAAATCAACCACTGAAAGTATAGTACCAACTGGAAATTTGTTTCTATGTGCGTGAAATTGGCCATCAAGCCATCGAGCATGTTGAGAGTGCATGACATATTTTGGTACAATCTTATTCTTAAATTCACTCATGAATGCATGCACACTAACTTTTTCTGTAACTAAATCACAACACTTTCCTATTTTTCCATCTTTTAAAGAATAGTGAGCATTCTTAAATATTTTAACATCTACTAATTGTTGTCCAAAATCATTATCAACACTTTCATGCATACAAATTGTTAAGAATGAAAGATTTCCATAGCTAATGCATTGTCCAGAAATACAAGAACTTAAATAAAACAATTTACTATTAGATCTTTCACAAAACAAACTTGAAATAAACTCCCTTATTGCTTCAAGTGGCATATTAATACCACATTCCTATATAAACATGTTAGTATGCAAGGTACAATGTATATATCGAAAAACATCATAAAAATAACAAAATTGAACATGTGTTTTGTAACAACAAGATATTCGTTGCTTATTAATTTTTACATACTAGGGTTTAAATTTTTCAAAAGACCTTTGACTTATTTTAATATTACTAGGTAACACTAAATCACCACAAAATTTTCTATAAAATTTAGTTTGTGTTGTATCTAATAGGTGTTTTGGGTGAGGATCATGAACTTTGGACCCCACCCTTAATTTTAAAACATCTCTAACATTAGATGAAACCCTAGTATTATCATGCCAATATTTTTTGATCAAAGATTTAATTTCAACATTCAATTTCATATCAAACCTCAGGAGTTGACCACTAAAACTCCAACATTGGTTGATAGGATCATTTTCTATACTTTCTCTTCTTTTTGCCGCTCTTAGCAATGTTTTAGGATGTATTTTTAAAACTTCACTAATATTGCTTACCATTCTTTTATTCAAAGTTTCTTTATTAACTATAGTAGTTGTTATAGCTCTTCTTGCTACATTTTTATCTTTAGATCGACTATTTTTCCCAATAGATTGAATGGCACTAGCAACAATAGACATAACATGTTTTAATGATTGATATTTTCTTTTTGGTTTAACATAAAAGCCTAACCTTTTCATTACTTTCCTCATTTTTTGCATTCTCATCAATTGCATCATTAGTTGACATTGAAATGCAAATTTTTTACGATAAAAAAGATTTTTTGTATATTCTATTCGTATGTGTTCTTATTTGCCTCCAAGAAATTTGACCAAGAAGATTATCGAAAAACACCACTTTCAATTTTTAAAAAAGTATTTTCATTAAATTCAACATCACATTCTAGATTTTCATCTTCATCTTCATTTTCATTTTCATTTTCAACTTCAAAACGATTTACATTTTCATCTTCATTTTCATCAACAAAACGGTTTTAATTTTCATTTTCGTCAACAAAATAATTTTTTTTTTCATTTTCAACAAAAGGATCATTCTCATTTTCATTTGCAACAAAATATTTTTCTTTTTCATTTTCAACAAATTCTATAAAAGTTTCATCTCTCTGAATATTATCAATGTCAACATCATTAAGTCTAGCATCTTGTAAAACTTCTACATACGAATTTACCATTTCACTAACATTTGGATTTGAAGACGTACTTGGATTTGTGCATATTGAAACATTCTCCATAGCATTGAAATAGGGATTTGAAGACATAGTAGGACTTGCTTGTATAATCATATTCTTCTCCAAATTGACTTCTTGCAAATAAGCTTCATCTACAACCATGGTCTCCTCAATGTTTTCATCTTCAATAGTTGTGGAATTGGATGCTCCACCATCATTCATTGATTTAATTCTCATTCTTCTTTCTCTTTGTCTTTGTTTCTCCTCTCTATTTTCCTCAACTTCTTGAGGAGTCAATGTCTTCCTCCTCTTATTACGAGCTTTTGAACCTATGATTATAAATTTTTCAAGCACAAATGAATGTCAATAGTGAAATTGTTCAAAAAATTCAATCCAAATTGGAAGTTGAAGACCTATAAGGACAAAATTCTTCCTCTTGTGTTCCTCAAAACAAGTAGAAAACTATCACAATTCCACTTTAAAAATTATTTTCTTCATTCCTCCTTTGAAAATTTCAATCCATATTGCAAGTTGAAGACCTTTTGTTCATCCAAACAAGTACAAAACTAACACAATTCCACTTCAAAAATGGTTTACATGATGCCTCCTTTGAAAAAATCAATCAAAAATGCAAGTTCACCACCTGTAAAGACAATAGTTGATGAAAAATAGCACAATTTTACTGCTCTTGGCTGTACATGTGAAGTTGTAGACTTCATAGTAAATTTTGGCAGTAAATTTAAATAAAACAATTAAAATAAAATGAGATCCCGTTTTATAATCGGGATCCCGTTCCCCAATATTAAATGTGGGGACCGTTGACAAAGGAACAAAATCCTGTTTATAAAGAAGGATCCCCCTTGTCAACGGTAATTGCATTTAACATTAAGAAATGAGATCCCGATTTACAAAATGGGATCTCATTTCTAAAAAAATGAAATTGGATTTGCTTTATGGTTGGGTTTTTGGATTGATTTTGGTTCGGGAAAAGCATTGGGAATCCAAACCTAGGCCTTCAACCTAGTTTGACCTGCAAGTTGAAGGTCCTAACAATGTCAGAGAAAAATACCGAGTTTGGACATATGGCTAACAACTTTTTTGAAGAATCTTTTGACGAAATTAAAACCCATTTTAGATGAGACAATGTAGATTCCAAATATGTAATTTTTTTACAATTGGATTATTTTTCTATTTTCAATTAATTTATGATGAACCGGTCCATAAACTTTAAATAATCGGGGTTTTTTACTATTTTAATAACTTTTGATCAACATAACATTTTGACGAACGGATTGCATGAGCGCTTTATAAAATTCTTTTCAATTAAAAAAATAAAATAAAAAAATGATAAGTTTAGGTCATCTTATGCATGTCGTACACACTGATTTTTCAAAACGACAAATAGGGCTAATAAAAATTTAGCAAAAAAAAAATTCAATAAAAAATTACAAAAAAAAATTGAAAACGTGCTTCAGTGAGTTACAAATATTTTCCCAAAAGGATTTAGAAAAATACAACAATTTAGGTCAAAATATGGATGTCATACACGTGCATGGTATGTTAAAAAAAAGTGACTTTTAAACAGTGGTTTTTAGAAATGCCTATTGAAACTCAATTTGTACCATCTGGGTATTGAAATAAATTACATATTTGGAAACTAGACTCTGAGTACTACATTTTATGATTAGTGATTTTTTTGAAGATTCCATCTCTAAGTGCTTCAAATTTTAAGGTCAAATGTGTCAAATTCTGAAAATTGGGGAAAACACTTCCACTTTTTGGCCAAAAAGTGGACTCAACTTCTTGCCAACACCCAAAAGTAAGGGGGAGAGAAAGCATTTTGGAAAAGAGGGATATTGATGGTTAAAATTTGTGTTGTCTTTGATGTTTTTTCACATCACGTGTTTCCATTCATGAAAAAGTAGGATATTGTTGCAAGTATGAAGGTATTGTCATTGATGTTAACTCATTATTGTCATTGATATCAACTATGTGTATGTAATCTGGTTATTAGTTGTATAAGTTGAGGATATTGAGAAAATTATAATAAAGAAGGTTTGTAGGTATGCTTTGGGATGTGCTCCGTATTGATTCTATGCTTGTGCGGTCTTGACATATTGTTCATAGATGTTGGTGGTTGCTATATCCAGAGTTTGGGCTTCTGGATTGTTGTACAATGCAAGATATTTTCACCATTATGTGAACTGTGCATTTCAGTGTGTTTGGATCGTGTTAAGGATGCATGTGCTTAATTGTTTTATGTGTTTTGCATGGGTGTTGACCGACCTTGTGTTAAACACTACTTACAAAGTTCATGGAAGCATGTTGAGGCATGTTCTAAGACTTATTTAAGTCCCCATTAAGTAGATGTTTGGTTCGTCCTCATTCTAATTCCACCATAGAATGCTTTGTTGTTGACCTAATTTGAATTTATAAATACAAATGGTGTGTGGTCGACCTTGGACAGGTTTCAAGGTTGAAGACAGTATAAGTACAAGTTGAGATGTTGGTGAATGGAAAGATAGATGTGAGATATGTATGTGAGATGCAAATTTGAGTAGAGTAGTGGGAATTTCATGTTAGGGTTCTGAAGGTAGTGAGTTGAAGGCATCTAACATCTTTCATGTTAGACTGCAAAAGTGTACGAGAAATTGTGGTGGATTCCTTGTTGCATTGAGAAGTGTTTCTATTTATAACAATTATCTTCTATCTTCTTTGTAATTCTATGGCATTGACCCCTCTAGGCAGTGAGTCCCCATTGGATAGTGAGTCCTATCTTGGCAGTGAGCCTTTTTGGAAATGGGCCTTTGTATTCAGTTTTGGAATTCTTTATATTGTGAGCTAATCCTCACTGTGGTTTTCCCTCATTGGGTTTTCCATGTAAATCTAGTGTTATTGTGTGCTTGGTTTTACTTCTTTCAATTTCTATTTTTGCACTTAATAATCAAACATATTAACAGAGTAAGGGTTTTGTGAATGCTAGTTGATCTAACCTCTAGTGAAAGTTTTAAAGGTTAAATTTGCTACAACTAATTCACCCCCCTCTCAGTTGTCTTGTTCAACACATTGTCAGACTAGTTATATTTTAGCTTTTCCTAGTCAAATTCCTATTCACACTAGTTAAGTCCTAACATGGGGGATTTTTCACTTTTTTTCTCACCTCATATGGTTGAGACACATGTACTCACCTTTTGAGTGAATAAATCATGTTCATATTGGTGGCACTTAATTTTGTTATATCTCTATATTTTCCATTTTCCCCTTGTGTTATAGTTTCTTCTTTTTAGGCAACCTCTTATAATTGTTTTGAGATAAGTGGATTTTTCATGAGTTAAAATGTTTCTCAAAGTGTTTCTTTATGTCATCACTTGTTTTCTCACTATGTTTCTTATGTTGTAAATTTTTAAGAGTTTTTAAATGTGGAGTGTGTTTAGATCATTTTTATAATTATTTTGTATATTGTTAGAATTTTAAAAATTTTGGGTTGTCCATCCTAGTATGCCATCTCATTCATCTCCACCTTCCCCCTTATTAATTTTTTGGATTACATCCTCCAAAATATAATTTGTATCCAATCCTAAAAATCTAGTTCTTAATCATATACAATTCATCCAATTATGGTTGTCAAATTATTAATCTCCTCCTTACCCACATACCATCCATTCAAGCCCAAAATTTGATTGTTTTCTTATATTTTTTTCTAACTCTTTTGGTAAATTTTTTTGGGAATCTCATAATATGTGTATCATCTCCTTTGCTTCTTCAAACTATAAAGTCCTAATTATTTGTCTTAAATCCTTTGTAGTTCCATACTTTTGGTCTTGTGCTTTCCTTAAATACCATTTCCATGGAATACCTAAGTTTAGATCTTCAAAAGTCCTTTCTAAGCACTTAAGTAGTTTATTTTGAATGAAAAATTTAGACATCCCTATCTTGCCATGTCTTTCACTCATTCTTACTAGTCTATTAGAGTTCCTTTTCCCCAAGCACCTCATTTAGACTATTTCTAAATCTTGACTCCCAATTCAATATTTTCACTAAGTATATTGGAGTCAAATTTTCAGCCTTTCTTCTACTTGAGAAATTTCTCCCTATCATCTCCAAACCAAAAGAAATTCCAATTAATTTTTGTATATATTTTTTTAGAGTCAAGATTTTTTTCATTCACATCACCTTGATACTTGTTTAGAGGTATACCCGACTCCCAATCCTTGATCCTTCTATTGTCCCAATTGATCCTTAAAGTTCCCTTCATATTTTCCTTATTTTTTAGTTCCCTGTGAGATTAAAATTCTAACACATCCCCCCTTTTTCTAAAATTTAAATCTTTGGGAAAACTTAGACCTTGGTTTCAATTTCCAAGTGATAATTCTACCCCAAACTTTGATTCCACTTTTCTTGACCCTTGCTCCCTTTCCTCTTGTTGGTTGTTTTTTAAGAACCACACTTAATCTCAACAATCACTTATGAATTTTCCATAATTCAATGGTTAGTGATAGTGAGGATTGGCCAACGACTAGGTGAAAGCTTGTTGGGCTTTCCCTCTTCACTTTGAGCTTTGCAAGACCCATGAGGGTGATCCTAACAATGTTTTAAATGATACACTTGTGCCAAATTACCATAAACATTGTTAATAATAGATACATTCCTATAAACTATAAATTAGACATAATTCTTCAAGAATTTGGTTGATTCTTTAACAAATTACCATCTAAAGCAAGGAATGGGTGGTCTCTCATAGAAATTTACAACAATTTAAGGTATATACGTGATTTTTATTAAGATTATGTTCTTTGACAAGGAAGACTGACTCAATTACATCAAAGATAACCAAATGAATATATCAATGCTTTATCCATGGGTGACGTATTCAAATTTGTAACAAACTGTAATACATTAGTAATTGGACTTAACATTTATTGACTGTTGTGATATTACTTTGCAATAAAACAACTCAAGATCTCCCAAAACAAAAACTACTTATTAATCCTTATACTTCATCACATAGACCTATGATTTCATCAAAGCATTTAATTAGTTCTTTGAACTAAAGCATAAATAAAACCATAAATTCAACCAAAATGATTGAGGACAAATAAAAGATCCTTGATCATTTTATTCATTATTTGAGTAACAAAATACATGGCAGAAGATTTGTTCCAGAATTTGCAATTCTCATTCATATAAACTATTATGCCTATTACAAACTAGAATTCATACCTAAGACTCAATACTATTCTATTCCTCTATGCTTGATTTACAAAATTCTCATTACATGAGTTCAAAACCTTTTCCAACAAAAGAACTGTGCAATTAGCCTTGAATTCCCATTTATAGAACATAGGGGCAACAAGCTTTGGACCAAATTATAGTTACAATCACATTTTCCATTTGACATTCATTTGAATTTAAATTTCAAAACTTCCCCAAGTAGTTACATTTGCATTTTGATGAGGGGGAAAACACATAAGACAAAATTATTTTCCATTTGTCGAAGAAGATTTTCCCACCTTCCAAAAGGCATCTTTCATTCATTGTAGTAGCACCAAAACATCTTCTTCATGAGCCAAAAATGTTTTCCATGTGCACATCCAGATCAAAAAAATTGGAACAAGAAAGCAACAAAAGAGAAACAAAAATCCCATCTAGGTCAACATATTTTTCATCAATCTTCATCACTGGGAGTAGATAACATTTTTCAATGCTCTATCAAAGGCTTAATTTGTAAAATTTTCAAGCCATGTGTTATACTCCTCCTTAGTTGGCCACTGCATATCCAACAAGTTTTGCACTTTTGTGTTATACTAGTTATATATTGTATCAATTAGTATCTGGGCCTCCTTGAAAAATGTATCCATTCTTACCTCTATCCTTGTCATGTCATCAATAGCTGCATTTAACATAGTGTAATTGGTAAGACTAATAGCTTCCTTAAAATGTGGGAGTAGACCTCCCAACTCATCTTTCCAAGCATCAAACTCTTTCAACCCGTCTTCATGCAAAATATTTGGCATACCACTCCTTTCCATGGAATGTTGTGATTTCACTTAACAAGTCAATAAATTTTAAAAAATTGGGAATATTTGTTGGAGCCTCAGGGTCTTCCTGCATATGAGGCATCATTTCCTTGAGTGTAGCTACCTTGGTACTCCACTTGGTCCATTCATTTTGGAATGCATATTGAACCTGCACATATTGTGTATTTGTTTCATGAATTTTCTTGTATATATCCCATGTAGTATCATCCTTATTCACCAATTTTGTAACCCTATGCTTTAAAACATCATCAACAATATTATCTGCCACCCTTGCAGTCTCCTCTTTAGCCCTACTGAAATTATCTTTTTTTATTTTCACTTCCTTCTTCAAGCTTTGAATCCTTAGTGCCAAGGTCTCCCTATCTTGAGCTGACATATTTGAAGAAGATGAGGAGGGTGAAGGAAATGCTCTTATTGATTAAATAGCTTGTGTTGTAGCTCTCTTTTTTTTGGACTCATCCAAAAGAATGTTGTATTCTTTCAACAATGCATCATAATTTTTCTGTGAATTTGTGCAGTGTTAGTACTTAACATGACAACGTGCAAAGTCAACTTAGTATCCTGGATTAGAGTTATATTTGTGGCCCTTTTTAGTACCACTGATAAAATGACTTCTTCAATAGATTTGACAACCTCAAGTTTTCTAGTGTTAGGTGCCATCGACCATATTGCAAGAGTATACAATTTTGGACTAAAACTTGATCCAAACACACAGTTGTCAAAGTGCTCTTTTGACACAGAGGCTTGTAGATCTTTTCTAGTTGCATCAAGTGCAATATCAGAGGTCAAAGAGAACCCTAGAAGCAACATTATTCCATTTTTTGCACCAATTTTCCTAGCCTTAGTAGGGGTAATGACTGCTATTTCAGCCATTATCTTCTCCTCTTCCACTTTCTTTTCCTCTTCCTGCTGAGAAGGCTTCACACTAGCTCTAACCTATTCAATTCTCTCTTTTATATCTTTACTTCTCTATTGAATGATTAACTCTTTAAATTCCCCAATTTTCACAAAAGCATCATCTCCAAGAAATTCATCACAATCCTTGATCCTTGGATCATCATCACCCTTCTCATCATATTGCCACTTTACAATTCGTTCCTAGGGAGCATTGGAGTCAAGAGCATCATTTATTCTGGGGGAAGGGCATCTCATTTCCACCTCCTCATCATCTGGAAAATGCTTTGCATATTGTTCCACTCTAATTATCTTAGTATCTCCCCCTTCAATCTTTGAAGGTTTCTCTAGAATATCCATTGCTTCATGTTGTTGCTCTAAGAGGGTTTGTATCTTTTCAACAACCTCTTTAACTTTCACCTTGAATTCACCATTTTGATAATCATTCAATTTTTCCATAGCCCTTTTAAAAGGGTCTTGGATCTCATCATATGAACTGACATAGAATGAATTCCTCTTCATTATGTCTTCTTCAATTCCACAAATGACAGTCCATTACTTCTTTTTTGATGCAACTACTCCATTAGATGTCAAATTTCTTATTACATCATCAGTATATAGAAACTTATGGGAGAAACTAGAGAAACCCTTCTTTCTCTTCATATCATTCATAAAACCTTCCAGGTCAAAATTTCTAACCTCATCCACTTGAGACCTGAGGTTATTTAGCATTATTCCAAATTTATCATAAGCTTCTTTAGCTATGGCTTTGAAATAAGAAAATGAACATTGTGGCACTACTACCAAGCCCTTCCTAGGAGTTCTAAACTTATCCTATCCATAAAATCCAATTGCCATGCTAGTTCCATGAATGCCAATCTATCAAAGAAAAATAGTGGCAAATAGTGAGGTGCCATCTTGGCTCCATAGGCTTTGATTAAAGTGTATTTTGAATGCAAAAACCAATCAACCCAATTATGATTTTTTGGTGACTTTTCTACATCTTTTGGGCAGATAATATCTCTTATAACACTTTAAAGCCTATAAAGAGGCTCCAAACCCATACTCTCCAAAATACCAAATCTAATAACATTGTAGAAAGTAAAATAATTGGAATGGGGACAATTATGGTGCTAGATGCAAGTCCACATTTGGACAAGCAGATCATTACCTTCCTCTTCCTTCTACCATAGCTTCATCTTCCTCTTCCACTTCTCTGGTCTGGCATAAAGAATCATGTGCATCAATAAAGAATAGTGTGGGAAGACCAATAGGGCACTGCCATCCTTCAAACCAATCAACCCCTTGTGCGTCTGTTATGCAATATACACTGCATAGTCAAATCCCCTATTGAAGCTCCAATTCTATATATCAATGACCATTACCAACAAGGCAGTTGGTATCCTTGCATCAAAAATATAGCCAATACTTGATTCAAGCAGTAGTATGTATTTTTGAAATAATTGGAAAACTCTTCACACTCAAAGGGCTCCAAGTCCTTAGGAAAAAATCCTCCCTTATCAACCTTTATGTTCCTGTCAAGCACATTTTTCCCATATCTATATCTATTCTGCTCATATTCATTGCATAATTTAGAGAAGCTGATGTTGACAGTATAATTGGGGTTCAACTTGAACACCTCCATAATTTTATCTCTAGTTACCTCAAGGAGCAAAGTCCCATTCTCACTCTTTATTTTTATATCCTTGGGATCACAGTGCTTTTCTAGCTCCAACATTACATCAACTTCCACAGACACATTCGACACCACTAGCCTCCTAAGGTTGAAACCCCATAAATCTTGGGTTGGATGCTTTGCGTATCTTCTGTTGAAGGCATATAAGAATAGCTCCCACCCACTCTATGGTTGAGGGACTTCTCCAATTCCAGAAGAATTACCAATCAACCTACTGGTCACAACAACCTTCCTAGTAGGTCTTTTAGGAAATTGCAATCCTCTCTCAGTGATACCTTTTGATTCACCTTCCATGAATCTAGCAAGAGTTTTCTTTTCTCCTTTTGACTTTGCAGATGCCTCAACCACCTTCAACATAGATGTCGGTTTGTTATTCTAGGTTTTCAATTTTTTAACCCTTTTCTACTTAGGTTTTCTTTCAAGTTTGGCACTAGACTCACTAGGTTCACTCATTTTGACAATATAACAGAACTAGGGTTTCAAATTTCAACTTATGGAAAGGACCTACTCATTTATGTTCTCAAGAAATAAATTTGTATAACAAAATCCCTCCCATACCTCACAATTCTCATGAACCCAATTGAAATTGCATAATATCCAAACCCTGGTAAATCATAAGAGTCTAAAGTTTTCAGGATATTTCACTAACTCCATAAACCAGTTTAATTCAACACTATTGACATAGAGAAGTGTGGTTATTTGCTTACCCAGGAAGAAAATTGTTTTGAATGCCTTTGCAACTATTTTTCAAATATCTTCACACCTTATCAAATTCAACCAAATCTTCTAATCTTGACAGGTGCAATTGTGAGAAAAATGAGCCAATAGCCTTATTTATGGCCAAAGAATGGAGTGCATTCACCATTAATGCCTAATAGAAATCTCATGTGAGTGAACAGACACTTAGCCATTTGAGTTCAAATTCTGATTGTTGATCTATTTGTTTTAAAACATCATTGATGGCTCTCCTTGTCCTCACACTTTCTCATTTTTATTTTAGTGATGCCCTCTAGATGTTGTCACATGGTCTTTATTTGTCTTAGTCACCTTTTGCTAGAAAGTCATCATGTATCGTTACTTCAATCTTCGTCCATTTGGATGAATCCATGATGCCTTAAGACCTGGTAATGAAGGCAATATTTCCTTGAATATTCCATCGCTCATCGTTAATATGCTCTTTAGAACTCCATTTGTAACCATGTTAACTTTAGGTGGTGCGATGGGCATAAGAATTAACATTTTATTGCTCATCGCCAATGTCCCTTTTCCTTTATGTAGCCTATCAGTGATATGAACCATATGCGTGATAGAGCCTCAACCATTAGATCTGATTCCTTCATTGACTTTATTCTTCACCCATCTCTCATCATTGATTTATAGGTCAACAGCTGAATCACAATAGTGATAAGAGAAAAGTGGCAATAAAGAACGATCTGGTCACGTGTCCATATTACAAGATCAAGGGTAATGCAAGCATCACCCTTAGGAGCACTTCAAACTAGTGATAGAACATTAGGACAATAAACTTCATTGCTCATCACTGATTTGAAAAGGTCAAGCGAGTAGCTATCCATGATGAGCAATAAGACAGTAAATGCAAGGGGCCATTAGGTTATCACACATCGCTGATTCATACTTTGAGCTTTTGGTCAATCAATGATATAAAGGTAGCCAACAATAGCGAAGAAAAACTTGCAAATCGTGCATTGCTAATAGGAAACCCAAGGTTTAAAACCTATCCACGATGTGTGATATAAAGGAAAATGACCAACGTGCATCGCTAACTCAAGGTAAGTGATAGTAAAATAGTCTACGATGGGCAATGGGCAGAGCTATAAGCGAGAACTTCAGTGAAGCAATTTAGCACGTGCTCATATGTTGTTTTAAAAGTGGGACCAACTAGGAGCAACATGGAACAAGGCCTTAAATAGACTTAAAAAGAATTTTGGCAAAGAATGCAAAGGCCAAACAAGGCCAAAATTTCAACCTTATAAAATATTTGGATCCTTGGACCAAAGTAACATGAAAATGTTAGGTGACGGGTAAATGGGGAACCCTAATGACAAGGGGTCGATCAGTTCATGAACATAAAAGACTTAAGTTATTTTAATATGATTGGAGATAGACTATAACATGTCAACAAAGGATTAGATCACAAGACAAGGGTTTAGAAAAAGAGAGAAAATGCTAAGTAAAAACCCACACCTAGTATAAAACCCTAAACCCTATCATATCAAACCAAGATGCCACTCAAGTAAATGAATTTTCCATTAGTGGTGTGATATCAAAATGTTTAACCTATTCTAAGCAATTAAAATGCAATGAAAAAACACAAGGAAACACCTCAAGATTAGCCTAAGAAATTTGTAAATGCAAAGAGGAAAGTGTTAAATGAAGACAAATAGATATACCTCCCTTTTCGCAACTGAAACTCCTTGGTTGGCCTTTGATTTGGATTGATTTGTATGCTCCTTGATGGCTCTTGTTATAGATAAATTCAAGGCTTAACTATATGCTTGGATGTAAATGCAAGTGAATGAAATTGAAGGCTAGATGAGTGCACAAAATGGCAGCATTTAGTTACAAAATGGCTAAGCGTTTTAAATGCCTTAGAGAATGGGGTATTTATAGAGAAACTTGAATTCTTTAGAGAATTCAATGGTTGGAATTTATCCAACAAGGCCAAGATGAAGGGCTAAGGTGAGTTGAGGACTCACAAGCCCTCACATCTTGACATGTGGATTGTGAAATGGCTAAGGGTGAGATGATGTGTAGGTGATGTGGAAGGGAGGTACATGATGTGGAGGAAGGACAAGTACCTTCCAAGTACCTTGGGGAGTGAGAAGATTTCCTCAAAAAGAAACTTCTTAACCCCAAGTGGGAGTGAAAATGACACTTGAAGAATTTTGGAATTTCTCAAAAATCTCCATGGGAAAAGAGAAAGAGGTTGGAGAAATAAATGTGAATTAAAAATTTACATTCATAGGAGAATCTAATGGATAAGAGAGGGTCTCCTAAAAGGTGGGAATTGGTCACATGTGCATGAGGTGACAAGTCAAATATTCTAGAAGCCTTGGAAAGATAAAATGTGAATTAAAAATTCACATGGAGAAGAGAGAGACCTAGGATGAATAAATGAGAATTAAAAATTCTCATGGGAAAGAGGGTCAATGCCCAGAAAGGAAAAATGGAAAGATTGACTAAAAAGTGGTGCTAAAAGTGGTTAATGACTTTGATTAAAGTTGTGCAAATACTTGATTATGATAATCAATGGAAGATTAGTGACAAGTGGCAAATGTAGGAGGATGTGACATTAATCCTTGATTAAGAGGATGCACACCCTAATTATGCATTAATTGAATTAATCCAAATTAGAGATGGATTATGAAGGATGTGAGAAAAAGAAGAATTTTAAATTGATTTTAATTCAAAAAATTAGAATGACTAAATTAGATAAATTGGTGTATTTATTTAATTTAGAGAGGAGAAAGGTACCAGATCAAGTGTTTAATTGTTAAATTAAATACTTTAGGAATCATATGTGGGAAGTGTAATATTAATTAAATAAATTAATATTAACTGAATTGATGAATAAAGAGGTAAATTTGATCATATCGGCGTGATCAAATTTGGGTGTCTACATTTTGCCCCTCTTTGAAATATTGTTAGAATAACAATGTTTCGAAGAAAAATAAAATGTTAGTGATGAAGAAAGTGATAGGGATTGATGCCCCAGCCTGTCCAAGTGGAGGGAAAAGGGAGAGGGATGCCCTAGTGCCTGTCTCAAATGGATAGAAGGAAATGATAGGGTATGCCCCCTCGAGAGGGCGGTTGGGGAAGAAATAAGGGGGCCCCAGATGACTTCTTGATAGAAAGAAATGAAAGACACCATTGGATAGAGCTCAAAAAATTAAGCAAGTTTGAATTTTGAACGAAGTTGATTGGACGTATGGTTTGCAAATGGTGGTGCCGAGAAAGAAGGGATTAGGTGGGAAAAAAAAAGTTAAATAAAAGGTAAAAAATACCTTTTATTTGAAAAAAAGGGGGGAAAAGAAGGGTTAAAAGGTAATTTGAAGAATTACCTTGTATCATTGTTATTGTAGCAATTGAGGAAAAGGTAAAGAAAGGGGAGGGAAGATAGAGCAACAATGCCACGTGATTATGATATGAAGATCATTCACCGAGCAGATGAGCTGCAGAGACGCTGGACCCACTTCGCGGTGCCCCGTAAGGTGAGCAATAAGACCAATGTTATGTATTTTAAACATTTAGCATGCTTTTAAGATAGTGAAGGAAAATGTAAAATGTGGGTTTGGTGGGCAGGGTGGAATAGGAAAATAGGTAGTTTAGAGAATTTGAAAAAAGAGAGGGAAAGGGTAGATTTTAGGGGGGGAATAGGGTGCACCGCCGCACAGAGGGGCGGATGCACCCATGGTTGGGGCGGACACGCCTTGGAATGGGGGAAGATATGCCCCAAGCTGGGGCGGACATGCCCCGGAAGGGGGGCAGAGCTGCTCTGAGTTGGGGCGGACACACCTCGAGCTGGGGCAGACACGCCCCTGGTAGGGGCAGAGTCACCCCGAGAGCTGGGGCAGACATGCCCTAGAAGGGGACGGAGCTGCCCCGAGCTGGGGTGGACATGCCCTGGGTAGGGGCGCAGTTTCCTCGAGCTAGGGCGGAGTCACCCTGGGAGTGGGGGCGGAGCCGCCCTGAGCTGGGGTGGACACGCCTTAGGAGCTAGGGCAGAGCCGCCCCGAGTTGGGGCAGACACGCTCCGGGGAGGGGCAGAGTCGCCCCGGGAGCTGGGGCAGAGCCACCTCGAGTTGGGGTGGAGCCGCCCTGAGGAGGGGCGGAGTCGCCCCAGGAGCTGGGGCAGACAAGCCCCAGGTAGGGGCGGAGTCGCCCCAGAAAGGGGGGAGAAAGGTTTGACGATGGAGGCTAGAAAGACGAGACCGCAAAAACACTGAGAGAAAAGAAAAGTGAAGAGGTAAGAAAAAGATGTCCCAAAACTGAGAAGATTGTGTACTGACAAATGGTTGGTGTGGATGCAGGGTTTGGGGCAGATACTTACACATGAGCAACGGTCGGATGTACTGACAGCGACCGTAGCAGCGATGACAGGCGTGGATCATGTGGCTTTAGTTCATGCGGGTTTATTGCACTTTTTAGAGGTGCCAGTGATGAGGGTGCATCGAGCGATGCTGACAGCCTTGATAGAGAGATGGAGCTCAGAAACATCGACATTTTGTCTGTCGATGAGGGAGATGACGGTGACACTGGAGGATGTATGGCGCATCTTGAAGCTGCCGATAGCAGGGATATTGCTGAGTGATGTGTCGAGAGGGGCCAAGTTAGAGCAGACTGTGACAGTGTTATTTGGACATGTCGTCCCGCCTCTTCAGGGTCTATAGTTGGATCTAGATAGATGCTTGACAGTGGGGGTACCACCTGTGCCTTTATTCCTAGCTGGGTTGATTAGTGGGATATTGTTGCCAGATCGGAGTAGGCGATATTGCAGTCTGAGGTTTATGGAGGTGATTCGACACATTGTTGAGTGGCGTGAGGGACAGATTGCGTGGGTACTTGTGTCTTAGCCTAGTTGTATAGGGATATGCATCTAATTTGCTATCGGGAGATAGTGAGTTTGACACACATGACCCTTCTACAGGTGTGGGCATGGGAGCATATTATGGTGATGAGACTGATTGTTGTTAGGGAGGGAGATGTGGATGATAGAGAGTCAGTGGCATGGGGGTATGGAGTGGCAAGGGGCTGGGTTTTGCATCATGGGGGGTTGGGAGATATGGAGGGATGGAGGACGGTGGATGATTTGGAGGGAGACATAGTGTGGCGACCTTATATGGATCGATGCTTCAGGGGATGGAGGGAGTAGACTGAGAGACAGAGAGGGTACTTTATGACTCAGTGTGTCCTGATTGGGAGTCTTCCACGGATAGTGGAGATGCATCAACTAGATAGGGTGGTGAGACCGTTTGGGTTGACATAAGATATTCTTGGTGCGCAGATGATGTTTTAGCGGCTCACCAGAGAGTGACCGTGGGGGCACGCATTTAGCCTGAGGGATGTCAGAGCAACATGGGCAGTGACAGTGTAGGTAGCCTATCTTGGGAGGTGTGTTGGAGTGAGGGACGCAGGAGTGATAGTACGATATGATCAGTGGTTGCGCAACCACCAATGGGAGAGGATTACACCACTGGTTCCTATTGTAGGAGCCATAGGATTTGGATTAGAGGATGAGCACCGAGGGGCTAGAGAGATAGTATGACAGGAGGGTGGGAGAGGTCCCGAATCAGATGCAGGAGGAGAGAGGATGGAGG
>VDFB02256132.1:49727013-49856773 GCA_007258455.2 Sequoia sempervirens | reverse complement strand
AGGAGAGTTAGAGAGGCGGTACGACAGGAGGGTGGGAGAGATCCTGAGCCAGATGTGGGAGGAGAGGAGTCTGAGGTGGAGATGATACACTCAGTGGAGGGTAGAGTTGGCTAGAAAACTGGTATAGGGGGTAGGGTACGATAGAGGAGAGTGTTGGTACGGGCCAAGCAGGGAGGGGAGAGACATCAGGATGGAGGTCATGAGGAGATGGAGGCTAGGAGTCAGCCATAGATGATAGCAGGTAGGAGGCAACTGATGAGGGTATAGACCATGACAGAGCAGGAGGGGATGGGAGGGGGAGGACAGCAGGAGGGAGCCCGAGAGGAGACTGAGGGCAGGAGTCAGCCAGAGAGGATAGTGGGCAGGAGGTGATTGATGAGGATGCCGACTATGACAGAGCAGAAGGGGATGGGTGGGGGTTAGCAGGATGGGGCTTGAGAGGAGACTGAGGCCAGGAGTCAGTTAGGGAGAATGGGGAGTAGGGGATGATAGAGGGGGGGCATATGGCATTAGGGCAGGAGCCTCCCGTTGTAGAGATAGGGGAGAGTGAGGATGAGGAACATCCAGAGATAGGAGAGATGAGGAGATTGATGAGAGTGGGGAGGCATGGTTAGTTACAGAGAATGCAAGTTTGTCCTTCCATGGAGGACTTGGAGGATCAGCAAGAGCAGGAGGGCAGGGGGTGATGATGCTATGAAGATAGACAGAGATGTGCCGGATATGGATATTTGGGATACATAGCCATTGGCGGTGGTTCCTGTCATTACCTTAGGAGATCTGATTGTTCAGTCGAGATACAGTGTAGGGAGGCTTCAGAGTATAGATTAGAGGTTGAGGGTATCAGAGGCAGAGGTGACCAGACACCGAGTTGAGCTATCTAGAGTACCAGTAGTAGATCAGAGGGATTATGGATTTATGGTGGACCTCTTATCCGCACAGGTGGAGGTGATGGGGAGGGAGAGAGAGAGACTGCAGACTGTCATACAGGGGATACAAGATGAGTTGGTTGTTGTTAGTTGGGATTGTGATAGACTACAGACAGAGACTGTTATATTGCAAGCTAGGGAGGCAAAGAGGATGATCGATCATGTGTCAGCAAATAGTGGGCAGCAGGGAGGTGATCTTCGGCAGGAGCAAGATGAGCTACGAGACATAGTGTATTTCTTAGAGCAGACGGTGGGAGAGATGGGGGTGATGCAGGAGAGAGAGAGACAGGTGAGGGAGTAGGTTCATATTATATAGGGGGATAGGGATGTAGCGCAGGTGTAGGTATAGGTGGTGGAGGTAGAGAGGGACACGGCGCAGGCGGGAGTTTAGGTGCTGCAGGATGAGAGAGTTGGCAGAGACACAAATTCGGTCTCTTCAAAGGAGGAGAGGGGAGGCAGTTTCAGAGGTATTAGTACTGCAGGGAGAGCGAGATGTAGTAGTGTTGAGAGTCCAGGAGTTGTAGGGGGAGAGGGATGGAGCAGTGGTTCAGTCGTAGGCTGCACAGAGAGAGAGATGCTGCAGAGATACGAATGTAGATGTTGTAGGGAGAGCAGGATGCAGCAGTGGTTCAGTGGCAGACCGCATAGAGGGAGAGAGATGCTATGGAGATACGGATGTAGACACTGCAGGGAGAGTGAGATGCAGCAGTGGCACAGTGGTATTTGATGCAGGCTAGCGATGTGATAGGGACATATACGCATGGATTACAGGGGGAGAGGGATGCAACAGTAGCTAGGGCAGTGGCTGCCGAGGAGATGAGAGATCGGATTCAGGCAGAGATGGCACAGTTACGCCTATCCTAGGAGGCCTGGGAGTAGGAGAGGAGAGTGATTATGAGGGATTGGGATAGGTATCATCAGGAGCAGAATTCTGCTCGGGTTCAGGTTGCGGAGCGAGAGGAGAATGCGAGAGAGGCAAGATTTTGGATGGCCATGTACTACCATGTCGTTCCAGACCCAACACAACAGATATTTCAGTATACCCTACAGGCACCCCAAATGTCAGTGCCATCTCAGTCGCTAGGGACACGGACTCGAGGTTATAGTGATTCACTGGGTGTTACACCAGGTAGGAGATCAGTACTAGATTCACCACCAAGATCAGACGTGGGTAGCTCATTCGGGAGGTGATAGGTTACTAAGTTTTTGACAGATGCAGGGTGGAGCATGTAGGATTTATTGACAGAGATCAGAGATGTTCTATATCTCTGGATTTTGTAGTTTATTATGTGATGGATATATGATAGATTTTGATGTATGATGGACATGTGACACACATTATATTACTTTTATTATGACATGGGACAATTCTTATTGACACTATGTAGTATGTTTCCCTTTGTGATGGGTGAATGTATGCACGTGTATATGATATTACCTGCTTATGTGGATGGATATTTTGGTTTATTTATGCACATGTTTATGATATTAGATACTTATGTGGATGATTGGGTGTATGTATTTGTGGAATATGGATGATTTTATTAATGCAGATATACGCATGGTGATATGATGTGTGCCCATGTTGCATCTATGTATATGTATATGATGGATTTTGTATGAACATTTTATATATGCAGGATATGATGTATTATGAGTCTGACACTTTGTGATGCAGGTGGCGATGTATGCGTGGTTCTAACATGTTGTGATGTAGGTGGCGATGTATGTGTGGTTAATAGAATGACTCTAATATGCAATAATGCTCTTGTATTTTAGAGGAAATAACACATGGCCATAAGTGCCAATAAGAACTGACATGATAATGGAAGGTGGGTATGTAGTGATTGTGAAAATGGGTGTCATTTGGCATTTGTCAAAAATTATTAGTATCCTGAGAAGAATGGGAAAGAGTGGGATAAAGTATTTGCACAACCAAAATCATAGGGTGAATGCAATGCAATAGATGATGAAATGCAATCCTAATATGAGTTGCCATCTTTGGAGCATTGATATTTGCTATAGCATAAGATACCAGATACCCTGATATATAAGACCAGAGTCAGTAGGCATCCAATGCATGAAACAAACACAACAAGCAAAAGGGGGCTACCCCAACACCCCAAGGTCACAATGACCTTGGTTGGGCTAGGAATTGGGATAACCAAAAACACACAAGGATGCCCCAGCGTAACACAAGACCTCAGGGATCTTGGTGAGTACTACGTGGGAAAACCAAAAAGGCAGCAACAAAGAAAAGACCAAGATGAACCAATATGTCGACTAGTCAAAGCACACCATGATATGATGGATCAAGGTGACCATGACAAGTGTTGATAGTGAGCTCAAATGAAAAATAAATTCCTAAACATCAAAAGATTACAATTAAAATCAAAAATTCCTTTGCCATAGGATCAGGGTGATGGATAGGATCGATGAGGTCTGCTAGGAAGGATGCATCCTATTGAGACCGAGGATGGATACTAAACTAGAATGACCTAGTTTGACGCCAGATGATTTTCATTAACCAAATATTTTGATAATATTAGGATTTTACTTGAGAATAACAAGCCAGATGGGGACACAGACTGACACATCGTACAAACCTAGGGGCTCGGGGGCCGATCAAAGATTAGCCTTGCCTACGTGAAAGCGTAGAGCCCTTGTAGTTCATGAAAAGACCATGGATAAAGCAAAAAGAGGATGATGAAGGAGAATGATGGATGATCAAGACGTGATGGTCAGAATACCCTGGGGGTAGATCAAATGATCAGCCTTGCCTACGTGACAGCACAGGGGCAACGTAGTTCGACAAGTGATGCGATAGGGTGAGATCTAGATGGAGACCGACACAATGGATGATCCTATATGATGACACAGACAGACCGACAAAGGGAATGAATGACATAAGCTCAAAGTGGGATACTGAAAAGCTCAGGATGGGGGATAGGCTAGATGGGTCTTCCAATGCTCAATCAATATATACCAAGTGGCCTAGGATGAGATGGGTGAGGACGATAGTGCGGATGAAAGCATAAAATAACTAGGATGTTAGGTAGATAATGATTAAGCCCTCTACGGATGACGCTTGTTACCAGGTTTTCACCATCCATACTTATCCAAGGCGCCACCAAGAGGTGGTTTTCACCAGAGGACAAATTTATTTCTCTTTACTATTTTTTGGATTTATTATTATTATTTTTTATTTATTTAAGTTTTTTTTTGATTTTTTGATTTTTTTTATTTTTTTCTGATTAGGTGGGGTTATCGAGCAGATTTAGGTGTAAAACTTCTTCAGATGCATGATATTGATGGACTCTTTGAGGAGCTCTCCTCCAAGAGTAGTCAACCTATAGGCCCTAGATCCATATTTGGCGGCTATGATATAAGGCCCTAACTAGTTTGCCTCAAATTTTCCCTTTTTATCATGATCCTGTTGAGTGCGCTAGTTCTCTTTAAGAACAAGCTCACCAACCTGAAGTTGTCGAGGACGAACCTTTTTATTGTAATTACATTTGAGGCAGTTTTGGTATGCTTGCAGATGATCATAGGCTTTTATTCTTCGTTCATCTAGTAATTCCAGCTATGCAAGCCATGCAACACGAGCATCTTCTTCGCTGATAAGATTCTTTAGAGAAATCCTCAGTGATGGGAGCTCAACTTCAATTGGAAAGACGACTTCAACACCATATACTAAAGAATAGGGGGTGGTGCCTGTCAGGGTGCAAATGGATATGCGATATACCTAGAGGGCAGGATGAATATGGAGTTGCCAATATCGTCTAGTGTTATTGACAACATTTTTGAGGATGCAGATAAGGGTCTTGTTGGTTGCTTCTGCTTGACCATTACCCTGGGGGTAATAAGGCGTTGACCAACGATGCTAGATATGAAAGGTGTCGCAGAGGTGTTTCATGGCATGGTTTTTGAAGGGTTTTCTGTTATCAGAGAGGATGGTGGATGGGATACCATATCTACAGAGAATATGGTAAAGGATAAATTTTGAGATTTGGATATCGGTGATTTGTGAGAGTGGTATTGCTTCCACCCATTTGGTGAAGTATTTAGTGGCGGTAATTATGAATGTATGGCCATCGGATGATGGTGGGTGAATCTTGCCAATCAAGTCGAAACCCCATTGAGAAAAGGGCCACGGTGCTAGGAGGGGCTGAAGATCTTGTGCTAGGGCATGAATCAAATCTGTATGTTGTTGGCATGGAAGACACTTCTTCACAAATTCACAAGCATCATTTTCCAATGTAGGCCAATAATATCTAGCTCGTAGGATCCTTTTGGCCAGAGCCATACCATTTGAGTGAGCTCCACAAACACCACCATGTACTTCTGTTAGTGTCATGCAGGCTTCGGTCTCATTCAGACATCTAAGGAGGATTCCATCATACCTTCGACGATAAAGCGTATCATCGACAATGATGTATTGGGAAGAGCAATGAACAAAGGATTTGCGTTGGTTGTGTGTAAGTTTTGTGGGTATGATATTATCACGGAGATAGGTGTATATGTCCTGGTACCATGGGGAGGTGGGACCTATGATATTGCACACCATATTAGTCTCAGGAATATCATATGCAGGGATTAAAAGTTGTTCAACAAGAAACTCA
Organism: Sequoia sempervirens; assembly: GCA_007258455.2. Classification (NCBI taxonomy): domain Eukaryota; kingdom Viridiplantae; phylum Streptophyta; class Pinopsida; order Cupressales; family Cupressaceae; genus Sequoia; species Sequoia sempervirens. Next base: position 49,851,225 of record VDFB02256132.1, on the reverse strand, counting down.
CATTCTGTTTGGTCTTTAGGCATGTCAATCAGGGAACCGATAATGGCCATTGCATTTGCTGCTTTATTATGTACCCGAGGAATTTGGTCAAACTGTATGAAGGTGAAATATTTCTTTAAATCATCCACCATGCGCTTATAGGGTAACAGTTTATCATCTTTTGTGAGGAATTCATCATTAACTTGTTTGATGACTAATAATGAATCACCAAAGACTTTTAGGTGAGCTATATGCCACTATTTTGCAATTCGAAGGCCGGTGAGGAGGGCTTCATACTCTGCGATGTTTTTGGTACATGGGAATGCTATCCTAAATGATTTTGGGATGTAGTCACCTTGAGGGGTAATTAATAAAATTCCTACTCCTGATCCATTATGAGTGTGTGAGCCATCAAAATATAGTGTCCAAGCTGGTGCTTTTGTAACTGTGTAGACTTCTTCGTCTGGGAATTTAGTGTCTAGCAGGTAGGCATCTACTAATGGTGCCTCAGCCAATTGATTAGCTATGACCTATCCTTTTATGGCTTTTCACTCTACATATTCTATGTCAAATTTGCTTAGGAGCATGACCCATTTGGCCATGCGGCCAGTCAAAGTGGTTCTAGATAACAAATACTTCAGGGGATCAATTTTAGCGAATAATTTGACTGGATGGCTGAGCATGTAATGATGGAGTTTCTGTGTGCTGAAGACTAGCACAAGGTAGGCCTTTTCCATGGGGGAGTAGTTTAACTCATAGCCGACCAATGTTCAACTGATGTAGTAGACTTCCCTCTCTTTGAACGACTCATCATGTTGTGCCAACAATGCCCCCAGCGTGACTGAAGTGGCAGAGATGTAAAGCAGGAGGGGTTTTCCTAGAACATGTGGCATCAAGATCGGTGGATGAGCTAAATATTCCTTGATTTTATCGAAACCCATCTAACACTGTTGGTTCCATCGGAAGGTGGAATCTTTCTTCAGAAGATGAGTGAATGGCTGACACTTATCTACTAGCTAGGCTATGAACCGACGGATGGACTGCATCTTCCCTTGGAGGCTTCTTAACTACTTCAAATTGTGTGGAGGTGGAATGTCCAGAATAGCCTTTACTTTGGTGGGGTCAACTTCAATACCCCTTCGGGAGACTATAAAACCCAAAAATTTTCCTGACGTAACCCCGAAGACGCACTTTTTTGGATTTAGCCGCAACTTGTAATGCTCTAACCGTTCAAAGATCTTCTTCAAGATGGTAGGATGTTCCGCTTGTGTTGTAGATTTCCCTAACAAGTCATCGACATAATCCTCCATGATGATATGGATAAGGTCATGGAAGATGACCGTCATTGCCCTCTGATATGTTGCCCCTGCATTTTTAAGACCAAAGGGCGTAACATTGTAACAGAAAGTACCCCAAGGTGTTGTGAAAGCGGTCTTGTGTTGGTCCTCAGGTGCAATTCAAATCTGGTTATAACTAGAGAAGCCATCCATAAGGGATAACATCTCATGTCCTGCCATGAGGTCGATCAACATGTCAATGTTAGGCAGAGGGAAATCGTCTTTTGGGCATGCCTTGTTAAGATCTCTAAAGTCCATGCAGATCTGAATGTCTCCATTTGGTTTGGCCACTGGTACCATATTGGAGATCCACTTAGAGTAGTCAATTGGTCTGATAAAACCCGCTTCTAGTAACTTTTCCAATTCCTTCTTGACTAATAATGCGACTTGCGGATGCATTTTGCGAAGCTTCTGTTTGACAGGCTTGGCGTCTGGACGAATGTCTAAATGATGAACCACTAAGGTAGGGTCTAAGCCCGACATGTCTAAATATGACCAAGCAAAGTTAATGATTCCCTCTTGGAGTAGTTGCACAATGATTGGATACTCTTGCTCTGAGAGTGACTTAGCTACATAGGTGATCTTAGGATTTTCAGTAGTACCCATATTAACTTCTTGGGTTTCTTTGATTAGAATAGATGATCGAGTAGATAACTGAGTTCCTACAAGGGGAAGATGAACATCTCCATCTTCTAGCGCCTCCTCGAGGTTTTTGCCATCAGATGCGTCCTTTATTTTTACTTTTTCAAAGTCAGGAAGTGCCTCAGGGAGTTTTTCACTAGATGACCATTTTTTATTTTTCTTATTCTTATTTTTGCGACTGGAGTGTTCATCCTCCCCCAATCCCATGAGGTTGACATATGTATCCACATAAATATTAACAGGTGTGCTAGTATGTAGGTCCCAATCAATGAGCTCAAGGTGGCGAAGGGATAGGGTAATGGTGCAAACAGATAGGCATTCAAACATGGATGATAGGTCGGTGTGATCGACGTCATCGTATGCATGTAAGATGGATTCCTCCTCGGGTATGTCTTCCAATGAGCCATTGTCCATGGCGACACTATTGGAGGTATTAGACAATGTTGCAGGGTCTTTCTGCTTTTTAGCGTATCCGATGCCTATGTTCTTCGGCAGCTTTGATGTATCAATAGGTTGCAACTGCCCCTGTTCTTCTTTACCTAGTTCTCTACCTTGGTAGTTATACTTTTCTGCAAACTTAGCTGACCACAGATATGCTTCCTGAAAATATTCCTTTAGAGGAGGATCCGGTTGAGGTTCTTCTCGGTAGACCCATTGGCTTATATCCTCTTTTGGTGCATCTATTTTGACACTAGGGTATCTGAAAGTGGTGGTAGGGATGTTTTTACCACTGAAGGTGATAGTCTTGTCTTCCTTTGGAGTAGCGTGTGAAGGTTGACCATACTCATGTGGTGACAGTGGCATGGTTGCTACATTAAGAGTAGTATGCATTTCATATTCACCACACCCTTTGTCAATGATCTGGACTTTTGTGACTGTGGGATCAGTGGTGGAGGATGGAGTGGTTATCATGGTAGAGGGTGGATTAGTGGATGATGACCGGGATTCCCCCATTTCAACCCCGAGACAATAATGTAAATGGGGGAAGGATGCTTCTAAAGCGCAGAAATATTCAAATGGTTGGGGGTCAGCATAGACGGTAACTTCTTGTCGGTTGACGGGGAATTTTAGGCATTGATGGTATGTGGAAGGGATGACTTGCATAGCATGGAGCCATGGACAACCAAGGAGGAGATTATATGGAAAGTCCAGATCAAGGACATGATAGGTAATCCCTTCTGAATTCCTTTCTGCATTATCATAGGCCTTGATCATGATGATCTGATTACTTAAATCTGCTTGAGTATACCCCACCTGTTTTATGAATTTTAGACTACACAAGTTGAGGGCAGAGCCATTATCTACCAAGACTCTTTTTATTTTATGACGAGCAACCATGACTTCGATATGTAAGGGGCAATTATGATTGACATCGATGTTTGGCATATCGTTTTGGCTGAAGTACAGTTGATGAGATAAAGCTAGGTGTCCTACCAAAGCTTGGAATCATTTAGGATCAATGTCATTAGGTACATGGGTTTCCTGTAGGGCTCTGTTGAGGATTTCTTGATGTATAGGGGAAGACTTAAGTAAATCCAAAATGGAGATATGTGCAGGGGTCTTTCCTAAGTGATCAAGGATGTTGTACTGAGAGCTTACAGGAGTTGATTTGGCGAGTGTGGAGGCTGCAGGGATAGTGATGCAGGCTCATTGTGTAGTAACAACACACTGAGGGTCTTTGGCTTTGACATGTATCATGGATACACAAGGTTCTACCTGCTCAATGTAATGAATAATACCCTCGTAATTGAGGGGTACATTCTTATAGCTCACATTATTTGTGTTGTTGTTTTGAGGATTAATATTGGAGGTGCTCAGGCCTTGATTATGGTTTGGAAAGGCGTTTTGATATATCTGCAATTGAGCATTGGATGATGAGGCTTGACTGGTGTCAACCTTGATATCTCCTCGATCAATGAGATCTTGGACATAGTTTTTTAGACTCTGACATTTATTCAAAGAGTGTCCTTTGATTTTATGGAACTCACAATATTAATTTTCCTTAAACCATGTGGGCTTGGGTTTGGATTCGTCAAGTGGCTTGGTGACACCTGGATATGTGATTGGATAATTGATCTATATCAATTTATTGAAGACAACACTTAGGGGTTCCCCTAATTGAGCATACTGGCACTTAGTGTTCCCTTGGTTGTTTTGATTTGACTGTTGAGGAGGATGAGGTGCCCCCTGCGGTACAGATATGGCGTTAGGTATGGAGGGTTGTTGTCTTAGGGATGTGTTAGCCACCTAGATGTATTTAGTATCAGTCACACTGTCATTCACTGTGTTCTTGTTTTTGTTCCAAAAACGTGGCTTATCTCCAAATGACCTTTCTTTATCATAGCCATGTATTTTAATGTTCCCTTTGGTGACAAGGGCACGTTCAAGGATAGGTCCCTTTTCCACTATCTCCGTAAAAGTGGTGACACAATGTAACCTAAAGTTATGAGCCATGTTGGGATGAGAGTTCTCCACGAAGAGAGTAACCATGTCCTTCTCTTTCAGAGGGGTTTTCATTCGGCTTGCTAGCGCATGCCACCTTTGAAGGTAGCTAGTAAAGGTTTCCCCCTCACATTGTTTCTCTTTGAGAAGGTCTAAGGTGTTAGTGTACTTCTCCAAATTGAAGGAGAAGTAGGAGACAAATTTTTCTGACAGGTCCGCAAAAGATTTTATGGATCCTTTTTCGAGGGTCATGAACCACTCTAGGGCATTGCTTGCCAGGCTTCATGGGAACAGGTGCAAGAGATAGTTGTCATTGTGCATAACTTCTTGACACTGGGAGTAAAACTCCTGCAAGTGGGCCTTAGGATCTTTGTTCCCCCTATATTTGTCAAACTTTGGCATTTCAAAATGTTTAGGGAAGGGGATCAATGAGATGGATGGATAAAATGGATATGGGCATATGTCTTCTGCCAGCCCTAGCTTGAAGATCCTTCAGAGCGGCTTTGATTTCCAATAGATCCGAGTTAGTCGGTGGCGGGTTGGGGGGATATTGATGATAGGATGATAAAGGATCTTGCTGAGAGAGCGTCGGATTGTTGAAATACAAATTTGGATAGTTGGATGATGACATGCCTTGCTGGTAAGATGAGGGGTTTTGTTGATACAGGGGCTGTTGTTGTGGGGTATAGTACGGATTTGTTTGATAAAAGTGTGGGGTAAGCTATTGAGGAGCTTGGATGGGATGTTGCGTATTGGTTTGTTGGTGTTGAAGGTACTGTTGTGATTGTTGGGAGGTCGCATAAGGTGGTTGTTGGTGAAATTGCTGCTGATTGTGATAGTAGTAGTGTTGAGGGAGTTGTTGTGATGTCAACTGTTGTATGGGTCGAGATGGGATGTTGTGTTGTGGTTGAGCCTGTGGACGCAAAATGGATGCAAGAAAGGGGGATATGGTCTGAGCAATAGGTCGAGATGGATTGCCTTGTGGTTGGTAGGGTGGTTGTTGTGAAGAGACCAAAGCATTATGTATGGGTTGTTGCTGATGAGATGGTTGAGGTAGTGTAGAAGCGTTTTGTAAAGGGGGTTGTTGGGTACCACCCAAAATGTTTAGCTGGGATGTGCCTTGTGGAGGTAATTGAGGCGGAATTTTGGATTGGTGAAGCTGTTGAGATGTATATGAAGATGACGGTAGATTTTTGGCCCTAGGAGGTGGAAGCAATGTGGTAAAGGGGGTGCCCCTAGTGTTGACTATAGGTTGATTCAAAAGAGGGGGTGCTATTAGCGTTAATGGTGTAGGTTGTGGAATATTTTGTGGCATACCATAGGCAAAAGGATTATTGGGATCAGGCACTTGAGGACCTCCCATAACTGAGGTTGAAGCATGTGGGGGGTGGTTAACATGATAAAGAACAACATTGCCAAATTCAGGTTGATGCCAACCCTCAACTGGAGGAACATTGGGGAAGTATGAACCTTCTAGTGCATTTTGTGAACCTTGGAGTACATTAGATGGGGAACTCCTATATTTGGACAAGTCAACACCCGAGGGGGGTTTGACACCCTTCTCAATTAGGTGGGCCAAAATTTCTTCCCCATGTTTTTCAAACAGATGGTCAGTCATTTTCACATTGGTTGGATTACTAAAATGTTCCTCAAGTGCGAGTTCAGGTTGATTAGCCATACTCTCTTCACTGTGTGGTGAGTTGTTCTGATTTTCAGTGTTGGAGTGTGATGAAGTACCATTATGAGGATATTGGGGGACGTTGTTAGGATCTTGAGATATATTTGCACCATTGGTGGGATTTGTATTGTTATTAAGGTCTTGAGACATGTTCGCTTGGGAATTTTGACCTTGTTGTTGTTCCATTTGTCTCTTAACTTGTGACCTAGTTTGAATGGGCATGCAAATGTGCTATGGGTGGATTATAAAGATGTTTTTGATGAATGATTTGATTGTGATTGGATGAGATCTGATTTTGATGGGGTTTGGATTTAGATTAGATTTTGTTTGGATATATTGGATTGGATCGGATTTTGATTCGCTATATTAGATTTTGATTGAATTGGATTGGATTATTAAGATCAATAGGATTGCATTGGTTGAACGAATGTGATTTGATTGATTGGATAATTTGATCAAATGATTGGTTTTGATAGATTTGGATGATTGAATGGGTATGATTGGATGATGAAAGATGTGAGAGACCCTGAGTTTAATCAAAGAAAGTTACCCTTAGTGACCTAGAGCTTTGATTGATTAAGAGGATGATCATGGCACCAAATCCACCTTAAGGTAGAAATGGATTGATTTTGGCCGAGGATGATAACTTATGACACCAAATTCACCTCAAGATGGAAGTAAATTGATTTGGGTTGAAGTTAACGAATAATAATCAAATTCAAGTGCTATGGTCAATTTGGGTAACCACTTTGTAACACAAAGTTAAGGCAGTTTTATTATGGGTGGTGTTTGGTGATGTAAATGATAAAATTTTAATGTTCGCTAGGTGATGGTATGGAATTTTGAATGGATTAGAGGAAAATTTAAAATGAGTGGATGGATTGAAGATGATTGTGAAGAATGAATGGGGATTTAGAATGGTTAAACAAAGGTTTAGAACAATAAAATGGAGGTTTAAACTGATCAAATGGAGGGTTTTGGAGGCTTAAAATGACAAAACAGAGGCTTGGGATGATGAGGTAATGGTTGGGAATGATTAAATGATGGATTAGAGGCTAAACAGATCCAAATGGGGTGATTTCGGGTGTTCAGGAGGGAAAATTGGCCCTTCTATAGTAAATTAGGGGCGCACTTGCCTTTCTGCAAAAAATCAGGGGCCCAGTCACCCTTCTGTGGAAAATTAGGGGCGCAGTCACCCTTCTACAGAAAAATCAGGGGCGTAATCGCCCTTCTACAGAAAATCAGGGGCACAGTCACCCTTCTGTAGTAAATCAGGGGCGTAATCACCCTTCTGTAGAAAATCAGGGGCGCAATCACCCTTCTGTAGAAAATCAAGGACTTGGTTTGATGAAAATGACTGGCAAGGACTTTAAAATGACAATGATAAGGCCAATTTTTCAAAAAATTTATTGGTTTTTCACAAGAAAACACTTTCAAGCAAACACAATCCTATGATTAGTGTTAAGGGTATGGCCAAAGAGGTCTTAATCTAGGATGCACAAGGTGTCTAGGGAGTCCTCGATATACTCTTGGTACGTGAGGCACAACCGTGAACACCAGCCCATCACAAGCGTGAGTTGGGAACCCTAGCGAGATACTGAAGGGCTCAGACCAGCTCTTCACGTCTATCTAGGTATCACCCTAGCTTTGACGCTCTGCCAATTACGACGTGACTGGATTGGGGTACAAATTTTGCTCTCCCCCCTTTATATACCCCGCCAGTATGCATAGTTGGAATCGTCCCTTGGGGTGATGAAATCCCCAAACAGGTCCCACTAGAAAGAAAGCACTAATTATTTCCAACTATTCCCCAGGCTCACACGAAGTGCAAGGGGAAAGCAAAAACAAGCTAATGCTCCCTTTGGGTAACAAAAAAAGATAGACACAACAAGCAATGAATATTACTCCCCCTAATTAAACTATGTTCTTAGATTAACATAAACAACAAGGATAGTTTAAAAAGTTTGAGTGAACGGATAGCCCTGCAAGCAAATGTTAGATGTTTTATCCCGCTTTCTTCATCAACTTCACAAGAATATGCTGCAAAAAGTTAGCAAAAACACCAATATCCTTGCAAGAACAGTGTTAGGGGGTTAATACTTGAAAATAGCAAAAAACTAAAGCCAAAATGACAGTTTTACCTTTCAAAATGTGTTGCTTCGCGGTGACAAGGGGGTGCAATCACCCTTTTGCAGTAAATCAGAGGCGCAGTCACCCTTCTATAGAAAATAAGGGGCGCAGTCACCCTTCTGCAAAAAATTAGGGGCGTAATCGCCCTTCTGCGGAAAATCAGGGGCGTAATCGCCCTTCTGTGAAAAATCAGGGGTGCAGTCGCCCTTTTGCAGAAAATTAGGGGTGCAGTCGCCCTTTTGCGGAAAATTAGGGGCGCAGTCACCCTTCTGCAGAAAAGTATTAGCACAAAAATTTCAGCCCAGGGGGTGTAGTCGCCCTTCTGCAGAAAAGTGTTAGCACAAAAATTTCAGCCCAGGGGGCATAGTTGCCTTTCTGCAAGAAAAGTGTTAGGCAAAAATTTTAGTCAAGGAGAGGCGTAGTCGCCCTTCTACAGAAAAGCAGGGGTGCAGTCACCCTTTTGCAGTAAATCAGGGGCACAGTCACCCCACTGCAGAAAATCAAGGGCGCAATCACCCTTCTGTGGAAAATTAGGGGTGCAGTCGCCCCTCTACGAAAAATTCCTTCAAAAAACTCAACAATAACGAACGTTAAATTGAGGAATCCGCTTGTGGGTCCCACCGGGCGTGCCAGAAATGTGATACCAAAATGTCTAACCCTTTCTAAGCAATTAAAATGCAATGGAAAAATATAAGGAAACACCTCAAGATTAGCCTAAGAAATTTGTAAATGCAAAGAGGAAAGTGTTAAATGAAGACAAATAGATATACCTCCCTTTTCGCAGCTGAAACTCCTTGGTTGGCCTTTGATTTGGATTGATTTGTATGCTCCTTGATGGCTCTTGTTATGGATAAATGCAAGGCTTAAAAATATGCTTGGATGTAAATGCAAGTGAATGAAATTGTAGGCCAGATGAGTGCACAAAATGGCAGCATTTAGTTGTAAAATGGCTAAGTGTTTTAAATGCCTTAGAGAATGGGGTATTTATAGAGAAACTTGAATTCTCTAGAAAATTCAATGGTTGGGATATATCCAACAAGGCCAAGATGAAGGGCTAAGGTAAGTTGAAGACTCACAAGCCCTCACATCTTGACATGTGGATTGTGAGATGGCTAAGGATGAGATGATGTGTATGTGATGTGGAAGGGAGGTACATGATGTGGAGGAAGGACAAGTACCTTCCAAGTACTTTGGGGAGTGAGAAGATTTCCTTAAAAAAGAACTTCTTATCCCCAAGTGGGAATGAAATGACACTTGAAGAATTTTAGAATTTCTCAAAAATCTCCATGGGAAAAGAGAAAGAGGTTGGAGAAATAAATGTGAATTAAAAATTCACATTGATAGGATAATCTAATAGATAAGAGAAGGTCTCCTAAAAGGTGGGAATTGGTCACATGTGCATGAGGTGACAAGTAAAATATTCTAGAAGCCTTGGAAAGATAAAATGTGAATTAAAAATTCACATGGAGAAGAGAGAGACCTAGGATGAATAAATGAGAATTAAAAATTCTCATGGGAAAGAGGGTCAATGCCCAGAAAGGAAAAATGGAAAGATTGACTAAAAAGTGGTGCTAAAAGTGGTTAATGACTTTGATTAAAGTTGTGCAAATATTTGATTACGATAATCAATGGAAGATTAGTGACAAGTGGCAAATGTAGGAGGATGTGACATTAATCCTTGATTAAGAGGATGCACACCCTAATTATGAATTAATTGAATTAATCCAAATTAGAGATGGATTATAGAGGATGTGAGAAAAAGAAGAATTTTAAATTGATTTTAATTCAAAAAGATTAGAATGACTAAATTAGATAAATTGGTGTATTTATTTAATTTAGAGAGGAGAAAGGTACCAGATAAAGTTTTTAATTGTTAAATTAAATACTTTAGGAATCATATGTGGGAAGTGTAATATTAATTAAATAAATTAATATTAACCGAATTGATGAATAAAGAGGTAAATTTGATCATATGGGCGTGATCAAATTTGGGTGTCTACAAGTGGAACAAGAGAATTTTAAGGTTCCACCAGTGGCTTCGATTGAGGATGCATGCCTCTCATAGGAATGCTGAGATTTTAGATCTCATAGTTGAAGAAGACCAAGCACCAGGATACCAAAAAACAAGGACTTCCCTTGACAAGGAAAGAAGACCAAACCCAATCAAACCAGACCTATATACAAAATATATAGGACTGTACGATGTACATGGAGCATAACATATTTCAAGAGAAATATGGCTTCAAGAACTATCCATGTACTGGAAGTTAAAGAAGTTCACCTATTAAGCTTTGAAGAAAGTATGAATCCTCCTCATGTGTATTTGACACTAGATAAGGGCCTAATCACAATGCTTCAAATTTCCATGCTTGCCCTTGTCTTGAGCTCATTCATTCCACATCAATACCATACTTCCACTTCAATTATTTTTGGGGAAGCTTTTTTTGATACAAGTGCTTGACTTGTAGTTTCATCTTTTCATTTTTTGTCATGAGCTTCTCTTCTAGTTTCATCTATTTGTATAAGATTGTCAATCCTATGTTGCATTTCATCACAGATGCTCTCATCATACTCTTGTACAAATTTGTACATATTTAGCAAATTATTCTAAGGAAGTCTAGCATCCAAACCATAAAATAGACCAAATGGTGAATTTCTCATGGCTTTCTTAACAGTAACCCTGTCTTCCCATAGTGCAAGCTTCAACTTTGAATCCCAAGCTTTCTTATTCTTCTCTATCACCCTTTTTATGATTTTCATTAAACTCTTATTACTAGACTCAGCTTGAGTGTTCCCTTGAGGATGATAAGGTGAAGAATATGAACTCTGTATTCCATGTTTATCACAAAATTCTTTGAACTCATCAAAATTGAAACACATGGCATTGTCTGAGATAATCTTCTCTGGGACTCCAAATCTAATCAGGATATTGTTATCAGGAAACCAATTACCATTTGTTGCCTTCTTGGTGGGGATTGCTTCCACCCACTTTGTAAATTAATTAGTTGCAACAAGGATCCATGATTTCCCCCCATTGGATTTTTTTGATATTTCACCAATAAAGTCTATACCTGACTGCTAAAAAGGGGCCTAGACTAAAATAGGCCTGAGTGGTAAACTCCCTGAAAACTTCAGCTTTCCTACAAATCTTTAAAAATTGTGGTCCACTGAAATCTTATGAGTAGTTGTTTTAGCCATATAATGGCCACCAAATACCCCATCATGCATTTGTTGTAGCAATTCTAACACCTTTTTCCCATCAACACGCTCAAGAGAAATACACTGTCTGGGCTTCGCACCAAATTTCATCGTCAATGATGGCATATTTAATGACATGTAACTTCAAAGTTATTTTCTCATTATCAACCATATCTTCAGGACACTACATAGTTTGTAAATACCACACAATCCTTCTATACCAGCCACATGCTTGCATATCATAGATAGGTATAACATCAACACACTCAACTTGATTTATTTGATTTACTTCCAAATTGGTTTTTGCCATAAGCTTAGCCAAAACTTGTCCTCTTACCAACTTGGTAATCTGAACATCAATGTTGAACTCTTGGATCCTGTTCATCCATCTGCACCTTCTTCCTGTAGTCTCTTCTTGAGTGAAGATATCCTGCACTGCAACACTTGGCACAAAAGCTATGACTGTAGCTCCCATTAAATAATTCTTGAAATTCTTAACAACCTTGACCAAAGCATAGGCCAAATTATCAGTCATGTCATACTTAATTTATGTGGCCTGCAAATACTTACTAAATGAACACAATGGGCTATTTTCTGCAACAATACAATAGAAATAGTATGGAAAGAAGCAAAAGAGAAAATATGCATTGGTTTTGAAAAATCTGAAGATTTTAGCTCTGGACCTTCTTTGATAGCTTGCTTTATAATTTTGAATGCTATGCCAGGCTCTTCACTCCAAACCAAATTTTATCCCTTCTTTAACATCTTAGAGATTTGTCTTGTAATCTTAGCAAAGTTAGTGACAAACCTTCTCAAGAAATTGATTTGACCAAAAATGACTAGATACCTTTAGCATTTTTTAGATGTGGAATCTTGTCTATGGCAGCTACTCTCTCAGGATGAATCCTTATCCCATCCTTAGATACAATGTGGCCCAATATCTTACCTTATTTTACTCCAAACACACATTTCTTTGGATTCAATGAAATTCTATATTCTAGTGCTTTCTTAAACACTTTCTCCAGATGCATACAATGATCTTCTTCCTTTTTACTGTACGTAGTTAAGTCATCTTGATACACAACTAAAAATATGTCTATGAAATTAGCAAATGCTACGTCCATGGCTCTCTAAAAGGTAGCCCTTGCATTTGTCAATCGAAATGGCATTTTGACATAGACATAAGTGCCCCATGGAGTTGTGAAAGCTATTTTGTACTACTCAGACTCCTTGACCACCACTTGATTATAACCTGAGAACCCATCCATCATAAATAGAAACTCATAGCTAGTTACCTTTTGTAACATGGCTTCCATGTTTGGAAAAGGATAATTATCCTTTAATGATGACACATTTAAATTTCTAAAGTCAACACAAAGTCTATTGTCACTATTTTTCTTCCCGACTAGGACAAGATTTGAAACCCAGGTAGAATGCTTGATAGGCTTAATAATCCTAGCATCCATCAACTTTACATGTTCTTCCTGCATCTTAGGTTGCAAAGTGGGATTTATTGGCCTCTTCTTTTTCCTAAAGGGCTTAGAATCTAGCTTTAAAGGTATTTCATGTTGAAATAGCTCTTACCTATATGCCTTTAGGTCATCATATGACCATGCAAACAAATGTCTATGCTTCCTAAATAGAGAAATCAACATTACCTTGACTCGAGGTTTCATCTTCTTCCCAATATACACCTTCTTTGGAGCATTCTCTGTTCCAAGATTTACTTCCTCCAAATCCTCTTTGTGTGTGGATGTTTTCTTAGCATTACTTCTATTAGGGCCATCAAACACCCTTTCTAATGCTACCAATCCTTTTGGAATTTTTTTAGTCTTCAATTGGATGATCTCATTTCCAAATATAGTCTCCTTACCATCCCCTTCCTCCACAAAGGCTCCAAAATTGATCTCTTGACCTTCATATTCATCAATACACTGCAAGAACCTCAAGATGTCATCATCATCATTAAATACCTACCAATTCTTTATGTTATTAGGAAATAAAGGCGTGATGTGCACTTCAACCTTTTAAATTCCAGTAAATGTAATATCATTTGGTAAAAGCAAAATGTTAGTAAGTAGATCTACCAATCTATTGTTGCCCCTAGGTCAAACTAGTCAATACCAAATGCATCAAACTGTTTAGTTGAATCCTAGACAATGTTTCTATACTGCCTCAACCTACTATTTTTTGATGCATATTTCCCCCTAACCTAAGAAACTACAAGTTCTGAGTCTTCGATAAATCTTAACATTTTAATGCCATGTTTCTTAGCTAACACCAACCTTAGTAGCAAGGCTTCATACTTAGCTACATTGTTTGTGCATGCAAAAAATGATTGAAATGAAAACTTGAAGGTCTGAATAGTGGGAGAAATAAGTATGAACCTTACACTAGCTCCTTTCTTCAAGCAAGCTCCATCAAACTGCATATTCCATAAGAACTCATCTTTTCTAGCTTGTTGCAATACTTCTTTCTCCAAAGGTATAGGTTTTTTTTATTCCTCTTCTTGTAACTCTTCAATCCCAAAGTTGTCCATGTTGGTGTCTACAAAATGAATTCTATATGCTTCTCCCACAAATTCAATGATATGTGGAGCTCTTGGCTCCCTCACAAGATTAATGTCCTTTCCTTCAATTGGAAACATTGCAAAGGACATGTCACATTGCATGCTACCTCCCATGGAGGCACTCCACTTTCTTGAAAACAACATGCCATAGTTTGGTGGGATGTCCACCATAACTATACTAATGAAAAACTTTGTATCAAGGAAAGCATCTAATATGTATGGGAAATCCTTGATGACTCCAATAACTAGAATCTCTCTTGAGTCCATGGCATAACATTTTCCATATGCACAATTTATTTTTAGACCCATTTCCTTCATTATCTCCATTGGCAGAATGTTAGACGAAGCCCCTGAATCAATCATGCAATTCTTTACGAGTTTTCCATCAATAATAAGAGTTACATAGAATGGATCAATGTTATTTGGGAATGTTGTAATAGTACTGCCAAATTAAATCTAAGGTATCTCACTAATGTCTCCCTCCATCATCTCATCACTAACTTGATTTACACTCACTTCAAGCTAAGTAGTAACCTTCTTATCTTCATAGGCCTAAGTGGCACCATTGCTAAGGGCCACTACCTTTTACTTATGTTCATCAATCCTTATCATTTCCATCAAAGGAATATTCACCTTGACTTGAGAGAGAATCCGAAACATATCAATTAGATTTTACCTTGGCAGTTCAAAAGGAACTACACCATATTCTTCAATTTGAACCTTTTGTTGCTCAAGTTTTGCTACAACCTTAATATTAGTGTACTTCGGGTTATGTATAGTCGGCTTGTGGCTATATTAACTCTCTATTAAGTCATATTATCATTAGTATATTGTTATTTAGTTGTTTAGACTTATATAGGTGTGTCTAAGTCGGCCTAGGTGATATCCTAGGCATAAATAGGTATATATAAGGGGTTGTGAGTCTTATTTCATAATGAAGTTGTGAAGTGTATTCTCATTAGAGATATTTGGAGGTTTTCCCCCTTGAAGTGGCTTGTTATTATGAGTTATTATCAAGTATTTGCAACATATTTCATATCATATTCTTCTATTGTGCAAGTTATTTCATAACAAGTGGTATCAGAGCATGATCTTGGCACCGTAGAGGCACAAATTTTTCTCAATTTTGGAGGTGATTTTGGGAAGAGTATATCTTTCAGATTTTTCAGATTTTTTTTCAGATTTTTAAAGGGTTTTTGAAGAACATATTAAAAAGATATGGTCCAGATTTCAAAAGAATTGGAGCAGAATTAAGCAAATTATTGCAGAATTAGGGTTTCTACATAATTTTTTTGGAATATGTATATCTCACACATCTTGCTGAATTGGAGTCTTATTTTTATTGGGTTTTTTAATGCATACTAAAGGAGATTATAGTAAAAAAATTTGGGGAATTGGAGCATAAATAAGAAAGTTATTGAAAATTAATTTTTTCACAATTATCACTCTCCACACTACAAATTTGCTTATTTCTTGAAGATTTTTCTAGGCGAGAGTTACTTTTTCCCTAGTAAGTTATAGTAAATTTTTTAGAGAATTTAAGTTTCATTTGTGTGATTTATTTCAAAATTAGTGGTTCCCATCATGATGGGACTTGCAACAAGGGGCAAAAAGAATGTTGTCACTCCGGGGAAGACTCCTGATAAGGATGGGGTAACAATAGAGGATATTAATCCTAATGAGGAAATAAGTAAGGTAAAGGAAGACATTTCCTCAATGAAAATGGATATGTGTGACCTAAGAGGAGATATATCAGACATACAAAACATGTTAAGCACCTACATGGCTAAACCAAGAAAGGAGTTCTCAAGTGACCCAGGTGAAAATTCCAGGTCAGCTAATATTGACACAAGCTTTATTTCTCCTATGGTATCTAGGAATTTATTTCCAAAGGTGGATATGTGCAAGTTCAATGGCAAGGATCCTCTAACATGGATAAACCAAATGGAGAGTTTTTTTGAAGTACATCAAATCCCAAATGGACAAAAGGTCACGATGGCTTCCTTATATCTAGAACTAGATCAATTCATTTGGTATCATTGGATTTGCACTCATCGAAGGAAAAAGGGCTCGCTGTCTCATGGTCAATTTTTATGGAGGAACTCCAAGCACAATCTAGCAATAGTGTGATAGACAACTTCTTCAGCCAGCTGGCTAAACTTCAACAAACAAGATCAGTTAAGGATTATATTCAACAATTCCAAAATCTATCCTTAAGAGTGGATACAATTATGGAGGAAAACTTGAATGATTTATTCTTGGGGGGTCTCAAGGATCACATTCAACATGAGGTATGCATGTTTAGCCCTAGCTCCATAAATGAGTCTTTTATCTTAGCATGTAGGGTAGAGGAGAAGTATTTGATTCATAAGAAGCAAGTGGCTAATGTGACAAGAGAGAAAGGATATTCAACACAACCTACTAGGTTGACTCCATAGAAAATTGAGGAGAAAAGAGAAAAAGGGTTATGTTTCAATTGTGATAGCAAATACAATCAAGGACATAAATGCAGTGAAAAGAAATTGTTCTGTATTGAAGGTCCAAGTGAGGAAGAAGAGGAGGAACCCATACTAGAGGATGAAAGGGAGTCAAATGAGGAATCACATGATTCTCAACCAATAATTTCTTTTCATTCACTCTTAGGTTTCGGTGCTCCACAAACTCTCGAAGTGGTGGGGTTCTTAAAGAAGCAGAAGGTAACAATGTTGATTGACTCAAGTAGTACTCATAATTTCATCAACAAAAAGTTAACTACTTGTCTAAATTGTTTTATATATCTAGCTCCAGAGTTTTAGGTTTTACTTATAGATGGTGGTACAGTTAGTTGTTCAGGGAAGTGTCATAGTATTAAATCATCCATGGGAGATTATCAACTTGATAACCCAATGTATGCGATATCCATGGGTGCAACATATATTGTTTTGGGAGTACAATGGCTTACTACATTGGGAACGATTAAGATGAACTTCCAAGAATTATTCATGAGATTTCAATCAAAAGGAAGGGTAGTAGAGCTAAGGGGTTTGAAGGAAAATCCCCCACAAATGGTAAGCTCTCATCAAATTAAAAAGTTTCTTAAGAAAGAAGTGGATGGATTTGTGGCCCAGCTATGTTCATTAGAAGTATCTCAATCTAATGCTCCTACTCATCTAGATTTGCAAGCTATAATTAATCATCACTCAGTTGTTCTTGGAGATATGACAAAAGGACTTCCTCTTAAGAGGGATCATGATCATACCATATAGTTAGTTTCAGGGAGCCAACCACCAAACATCAGGCCTTACAGGTATCCACACATACAAAAGAGCGAGATAGAAAAAATTGTTGAGGAGATGCTAGAGGCAAGAATTATCAGGCATAGCCAAAGTGCTTAATCCTCACCTGTGGTGATGGTACATAAGAAGGATGATACTTGGCGCATGTGTCTAGATTATAGAGTGCTCAACATGTACACCATTAAAGATAAGTTTCCTATTCCAGTCATTGATGATTTGCTAGATGAATTGAATGGAGCTATGTATTTTACCAAGTTAGATCTTAGATCTAGTTATCACCAAATGCGGATTAAGGAGGAAGATATTTGTAAGACAAAATTTCAGACTCATGAGGGTCATTATGAATTTTTGGTGATGCCATTTGGTCTTACCAATGCACCATCTACATTCCAAAGTTTGATGAATTCCATTTTTAAGAAGTTCTTGAGAAAGTTTGTGTTAGTATTCTTTGATGATATATTGATTTATAGCAAGACTTGGGAAGAAAAATTGCAATATATGGATCAAGCATTACAAATACTAGAAGATCATAAAGTCTATGCTAAGCCATCCAAGTGTGCTTTTGGTCTTAAGGAGGTGGAGTATTTGGGACACATAGTTTCACATGGAGTAAAGGTAGACCCTAACAAAATTAAGGCTATCATGGAATGGCCTATTCCAAAAACCATTAAGAAATTGAGGGGTTTCTTGGGATTGACAGGGTACTATAGAAGATTTGTGAAGAATTATGGTCGTATAACAACACCTCTCACTACTTTATTGAAGAAGGATTCTTTTCATTGGAACGAGTCTTCCAATACAACATTTGAGAGATTGAAGGAGGCTATGTGTTCAAATCCAGTGCTTGCCACTCCTAACTTCACCAAGGAATTCATTGTGGAATGTGATGCTTCTGGAAATAGGATAGGAGTAGTGCTCATGCAAGAAGGTCGATCGCTTGCTTTTGAGAGTCATCAATTAAAGGGTAAGAATCAACTAAAACCCATTTATGAGAAGGAAATACTAGCAATCCTCCATGTAGTTAAAAAATGGAGGCCTTATCTATTGGGTAGACAATTCAAGGTTAAGACAGATCATGATAGCCTAAAATATTTTTTGGAACAAAGACTATCTTCTGAAGAGCAACAAAAATGGGTCACTAAGATGTTAGGATATGAATTTGAGATTGTATATAAGAAAGGGAAAGAAAATATTGTAGTAGATGCACTTTCAAGGAAGGATGAGAAAGATGAAGCCTTATTGTGTGACCTTTCAATATTACAAGCAAATTGGGTGGAGGAAGCCAAAGCAGAGTGGCAAAATGAAGTTGCGACGAGTAATCTCATCGAACAATTAAAAAGTGATTGCAGTAGTTCTGATAAGTTTTGTTGGAAGGGAGATACTCTTTGGTATAAAGAGTGTTTGTATCTCTACAAGAATTCCACTCTTAAACACAAGATTCTCACAGAGTTGCATGAGTCTCCAGTGGGTGGTCATTTAGGATTTTTGAAGACATATCATTGAGTCAAGCAAGATTTTTTTTGGGAAGGGCTAAAAGGTGATGTTCAAAAATTTGTGGCTAAATGTTTGGTTTGTCAAAGGAATAAAGGGGAGAAAATTAAGACACTAGGTCTCTTGCAACCCTTATCTATTCCTAGCTAGGGTTGGGAAGAAGTATCCATGGACTTCATTATAGGTCTTCCCAAATCTAAAGGTCATAATGTCATCATGGTAGTAGTTGATCACCTCACTAAATATGCACATTTCATTGCATTATCACATCCTTTTACAACAAGTACAGTGGAAAAATCTTTTTTTGAGAATATCCAAAAGCTACATGGTACACCTAAGGTTATTGTTAGTGATCGTGATCCTATCTTCACTAGTCACTTTTGAAAATATTTATTCTCATGTTTGGGTAGTCAATTGGCTCATAGATCTTCATACCACCCTTAATCAGATGGGAAAACTGAGGTTGTTAATAAGTTTTTGGAAGGATATCTACGTTGTTTCACTTTAGAGAAACAATCTCAATGGATTGATTGGCTACCACTTGTAGAATGGTGGTATAACACTTCTTTTCATAGCTCATAAAAAATGTCTCCATTTTTGGCACTTTATGGATATCATCCTCCTTCCATCACATCATCAATAAAGGTTTCACCAAGAGTTCAGGCAGTAGAGGACCACTTTGTTCATCAAAAACAAGTACTTTAAGGACTTAAGGGGAATTTAGCCATGGCACAAAATTGAATGAAACAACAGGCAGACCAACATCATAGTGAAATAAGTTTTGAAGTTGGGGATTGGGTCTTCTTGAGATTGAAGCCTTATAAGCAAATCTCACTAAAGCAACAAAAAAAGAATAATAAGTTGTCTCTGAGGTATTATGGTCCATACCAAATCATGCAAAATATCAGTAGTGTTTCCTACAAACTAGAGTTTCCACCAACAACAAAGATACATCCAATTTTTCATGTTTCTTGTTTGAAGAATTTAATTGGGAATAATATTCCCACTCAAACAACACTACCAGAGCTCGATGAAGAGGGAAGAATCATTTTGGAACCAGAGCACATTCATCAAACACACACAAAGAAGCTAAGGAATAGAACTCTCACTGAGTATCTCATCCAATGGAAGAATTTACTAGTTGAAGATGCCACATGGGAGGATGAGGAGTTCATTCAAAAGAATCCAAACTTGATTAGCATTGAGGACAATGCTTCTTTAAAGAAGGGGGGAATGCTATGCCCTTAATATTAGTGTACTTCGGGTTATGTATAGTTAGCTTGTGGCTATCTTAACTCTCTATTAAGTCATATTATCATTAATATATTGTTATTTAGTTGTTTAGGTTGGCCTAAGACTTATATGGGTGTGTCTAAGTCGGCGTAGGTGATATCCTAGGCATAAATAGGTATATATAGGAGGTTGTGAGTCTTATTTCATCATGAAGTTGTGAAGTGTGTTCTCATTAGAGATATTTGGAGGTTTTCCCCCTCGAAGTGGCTTGTTATTCTTAGTTATTATCAAGTATTTGCAACATATTTCATATCATATTCTTCTATTGTGCAAGTTATTTCATAACAAGTTTCTTCTCAGTTTCTTTCTTATCAATCTTCTTCTCTCGATCAACTCCTAACTTTTGATGCTCAACTTTAATAATTGAGACAACCACTTCATCAGGATTCTTGGCTACAATGTCTTTTTTGGCCCAAATTTGAGGTCCCTTACTTTCCTTAGTTTTGACCTCCCATTTCTTAAACTTGGCCAATTATTTTGTTTTAGTCCCCTGTTTCTTCTCTGAGTTCTCCTTCCCCTTTTTTCCTTGGGGATCTATTCTTGCACTAGAACAAGATACTTCAGAGTTACCACCCACTATATTGGGAAATATAAATTGATTACACATAGGAGATGCACTCACAATCTCAGAGAAGACTTTGAACATAACCTAACATGAAATAGAAAATGAGACTAGAACCTGATGCATAAAACTAGGAATGAGAAATTTATGAGGATTTGAACAAATTTTCCTCTAATTAGTGAAGAACATTGGAAATACTTAACTCTAACTATACCAAATCTAACCTAGAGATGTTGGACTAGCATTGTCCCCAACAGAGTTGCCAATATGTTGGTTGTTTTTTAAGAACCAAACTTAATCTCAACAATCAACTATGAATTTTTCATAATTCAATGGTCAGTGATAGTGAGGATTGGCCAATGACTAGGTGAAAGCTTTCTAGGCTTTCCCTCTTCACTTCAGACTCTGCAAGACCCAGAAGGGTGATCCTAACAATGTTTTAAATGATACTCTTGTGCCAAATTACCATAAACATTGTGAATAACAAATACATTCCTATAGACTACAAATTAGACATAATTCTTCAAGAATCTAGCTAATTCTTTAACAAATTACCATATAAAGCAAGGAATGGGTGGTTTCTCATAGAACTTTAAAACAATTTAAGGTACATAAGTGTTTTTCATTAAGATTGTGTTCTTTGACAGGGAAGACCAATGAATAGATCAATGCTTTATCCATGGGTGACAGATTCAAATTTGCAACAAACTATAATACATTAGTAATTAGACTTAACATTTTTGACTATTGTGATATTGCTTTACAATAAAACAACTCAAGATCTCCCAAAAAAAAATATATATTTATTAATCCTTATACTTCATCACAAAGACCTATGATTTCATCGAAGCATTTAATTAGTTCTTTGAACTAAAGAAAAAATAAAACCATAAATTCAACCAAAATGATTTATGACAAATAAAAGATCCTTGATAATTTTATTCATAATTTGGGTAACAAATTACACGAGAGATAAATTGTTCCAGAATTTGTAATTATTATTCATATGCAATTACTGCTATAAAACTATTATGCCTATTACAAACTAGAATTCATACCTAAGACTCAATACTATTCTATTCCTTTGTGCTTGATTTACAAAATTCTCATTACATGAGTTCAAAACCATTTCCAACCAAAGACTTGTGAAATTGGCTTTCAATTCCCATTCATAGAACATGGGAGCAACAAGCTTTGGGCCAAATTACACTTACAGTCACATTTTACATTTGGCGTTCATTTGAATTTGAATGTCAAAACTTCCCCAAGCGGTTACATTTGCATTTTAATGAGGAGGAAAACATATAAGACAAAATTCATTTCCATTCATTGGAGAATATTTTCTTGCCTTCCAAAAGTCATCTTTCATTCATTATAGTAGCACCAAAACCTCTTCTTTACAAGCAAAAAATGTCTTCCACATGCACATCCAGATCAACAAAATTGGAACAAGAGAGCAAGAAAAGAGAGAAATAGAAACCCCATCCATGTCGACACATTTTTCATCAATGTTCATCATTGGGAGGAGATAAAATTTTACAATGCTTTATCAAAGGATTAATTTATAAAATTTTCAAGCCATGTGTTATACTCCTTAGTTGGCCACTGCATATCCAACAATTTTTGCACTTTTGTGTTATACTGGTTATATCTTGCATCAATTAGTATTTGGGCCTCCTTGAAAAATGCATCCATTCTTACCTCTATCCCTGTCATGTCATCAATATCTACATTTAACATAGTGTAATCATTAATACTAATAGTTTCCTTAAAATATGGGAGCAAACCTCCCAACTCATATTTCCAAGAAGCAAACTCTTTCAACCCATCCTCATGAAAAATATTTGGCATACCATTCACTTTCATGTTTCTAAACATTTTTAACTTATTATGTAGCTGCATGCCTAACTTTCCATGAAATGTTGTGATTTCACTTAACAAGTCAATAGCTTTTAAAAAATCAGGAACATTTTTGGGAGCCTCAGGGTCTTCCTGCATATGAGGCCTCATTTCCTTGAGTGTAGCTACCCTGGTACTCCACTTGCTTCATTCATTTTGGGATGCATATTGAACCTGCACATAATGTGTATTTGCTTCATGAATTTTCTTGTGCACATCCCACACAATATTAAGATTATTCACCAATTTTGTAACCCTATGCTTTAAAACATCATCAAAAATATTATCTGCCACCCTAGTAGTCTCCTCTTTATCTCTCCTGACATTATCTTTCTACTTTCACTTCCTTCTTCAAGCTCTAAATCCTTAGTGCCAAGATCTCCCTATCTTGAGCTGACATATCTGAAGAAGATGAGGAGGGTGAGGGAAATGCTCTTATTGACTGGCTAGCTTGTGTTGCAGCTCTCATTTTTTTGAACTCATCCAAAAGAATGTTGTAGTCATTCAACAATGCATCATACTTTTTTAGTGAAATCTATACAGTGTTAGCGCTTAGCATGGAAACATGTATATTCAGCTTAGTAACCTAGACTGGAGTTATATCAGTGGCTCTTTTTAATACCACTAATCCAATGACTTCTTTAATAGTCTTAACAACCTTAAGTTTTCCAATGTTAGGCACCATTGACCAAATTGTAAGAGTATGCAATTTTGGACTAAAACCTAATCTAAACACACAGTTGTCAAAGTGCTCTTCTAACATAGAGGCCTGAGGATCTTTTCTAATTGCATCAAGTACAATAGCCAAGGTAAGAGTGCACCGTGGAAGCAACATTATTCTGCTTTCTAAAAAAAAATTCCTAGCCTCGACGGGGGTAATGAATACTATCTTAGCCATTATCTTCTCCTCTTTTTCTTTCTCTACCTCTTCCTGATGAGAAGGGTGCACACCAAATCTAACCTATTCAATTCTCTCTTTTATGTCTTTACTTCTCTGCTAAATGATGAACTCTTTAAATTCATTATTTTTCACAAAAGCATCATCTACAAGAAATTTATTACAAGCCTTGATCCTTGGATCATCATCGACCTTCTCATCATATTGCCACTTTACAATTTTGTCTTGGGTAACATTGGAGTCAAGAGCATCATTTATTTTGAGGGAAGGGAATCACATTTCCACCTCATCATCTAGCATATACTTTGCATATTTTTACTCTCTAATTATCTCAGTATCTCCCCCTTCAATCTCTAAAGGCTTCTCTGGAATATCCATTGCTTCATATTGTTTCTCTAAGAGGGCATGTGCCTTTTCAATAGCCTCTTTAACTTTCACCTTGAATTCACCATTATGATAATCATTCAATTTTTCCATAGCCCTTTTAAAAGGGTCTTGGATCTCATCATATGGAATGACAAAATTCATTCCTCTTCATTGTGTCTTCTTCAATGCCACAAACAATAGTCCATTACTTCTTTTTTGATGCATCTGCTCCATCAAATGTCAAATTTATTATTACATCATTAGTATATAGAAACTTATGGGAGAAACTAGGAAAACCCTTCTTTCTCTTCATATCATTCACAAAACCTTCCAGGTCAAAAATTCTAACCTCATCCACTGGCAACCTGAGGTTATTTAACATTATTCAAAATTTCTCATAAGCTTCTTTAGCTGTGGATACAAAATAAGAAAATGAAGATTTTGGTACTACTATTGAAACCTTCTGAGGAGTTTTAAACTACTCCTTATCCATAAAATCCAATTTCCACATCAGTTCCATGAATTCCTATCTATCAAGGACAAACAGTGGCAAATAGTGAGGTGCCACCTTGGCTCCATAGGGTCTGATTAAAGTGTAGTTTGAATGAAAAAACCAATCATCCTAATTGTGATTTCTTGGTGACCCTTCAACATATTTTGGGTGCATAATATCTCTTATAACCCTTGAAATCCTATAAAGAGGCTTCATGCCCATACTCTCCAAAATACCAAATTTAATAACATTACACAAAGTCAAATAATTGAAATGGGGATAATTTTGGTCCCAGATGTGAATCCACATTTGGATAGGAAGATCATTTCCTTCCTCATCCTTTTTCCTTAGCTTAATCTCCTTCTTCCACTTCTCCTTTTTGGCATAAAGAATCATGTGCATCAACAAAGAATAGTGTGGAAAGACCAATGGGACACTTCCATCCTTCAAACCAATCAACCCCTTGTGCATCTATTCTGCAATATATGTTGCATAGTCAAATCCCCTATTGGAGCTCTAATTTTGTATATCAATGACCATTACCAACAAGGTAGTTGGTATCCTTGCATCAAAACTATGAGCCAATACTTGATTCAAACAATAGTATGTATTTTTGAAATAATTGGAAAAATCTTCACACTCAAATGGCTCCAAGTCCTTAGGAAAAAATACTACTTTATCATCCTTTTTGTGCCTAGAAAGCAAATTTTTCCTATATCCATATTGGTTCTGATCATATTCATTACATAAGTTAGATAAGTTGATTCTGACAATATAATTGGGGTTTAGCTTGAACACCTCCATAATTTATCTTTGGTTACCTCAAGGAGAAAAGTCCCATTCTCACTCTTTTTTTTTCTATCCTTGGGATCATAGTGCTTTTCCAGCTCAAACTTTACATCAACTTCCACAAACACTTTCAACACCACTAGCCTCCCAAGGTTGAAACCCCATAAATGTCAGGTTGTATGCTTAGTGTATCTTCCTTTGAAGGCATATAAGAATATCTCCCACCCACTCTGTGGTTGGGATATTTCTATAATTCCAAAAGCATTATCAATCAACCTACTGGTCACAACAACCTGCCCAGTAGGTCTTTTACCAAATTTTGATCCTCCCTTAGTGATACCTTTTGATTCACCTTCCATGAATCTAGAAAGAGTTCTCTTTTCTCCTTTTGAATTTGCAAATTCCTTAGCCACCTCTGGCATAGATGTGGGTTTTTCATCCTGGGTTTTTAGTTTTTTAGCCCTTTTCTACTTAGGTCTTCTATTAGGTTTTACACTAGATTCACGAGGTTCACTCATTTTGACAATATAAAAAAACTAGGGTTTCAAATTTCAACTTATGGAAAGGACCTACTATTTTATGTTCTCAAGAAAAAAACCTGTAGAAAAAAATCCCTCCCAAACCTCACACAATTCTCAACAACCTAATTGAACTTGCACAATATCCAAACCCTGGAAAACCCTAAGAGTCTAAAGATTTTAGAATATTTCACTAACTCCCTAAACCAATTTAATTGAACACAATTGACATAGAGAACTGTGGTTATTTGAAAGGAAATGATGAACTCAGAATGCCTTCCAAGAACCAACATGCACCTTCAATATCTTGTGTTTTCCTAAATGAATTAGACATCAATCATCTTGATACAAGCACATACTACCATGCCTTAAAGTAGAAACATACATAGTTTAATTTGCCACATGCATTAACCCCATACATAGTTTAATTTGCCACATGCATTAACCCTTCTAGGAAATTTGATGTAGTTTTAGATCTAAGAAAATTTCAGTAGCATCACAACATATAAATTAACATTTCAAGAATGAGAAACACAAAGAATAGAAGAGAGATAGATAGAAGAGAAGAAAACACGATATATGTGGGGAAAAACCTTTTGGGTAAAAAACCCCACACTCCAAGGCATCAAACCAATGTATTAATCTACAACAATAAGGTTATAATACACTTGCAGGCTCACAACCTTAACATGGAGACTACAACTTGCTCTTCTAGAGGAAATCCAACAACACTTCAATACTTGCAATCAAACTATGCATTATACAATGCAAGGCATCCTATTTATAGGAGATACAAGCTTTGAGAGGCTTCTAGAAGAGTTTAGGCATCCAAACCCATGTGGCAATAATATCTCACACCATAGGCATGATTTGGACATTTGTACAACATTCTCTTATAGCTCTTACAGTTGTCATAACATGCAAAACCTCTCTCTCCAAGCTTGGGTACCTAGTTCATGCTTATAGTGTGTTATGAAAAATTCCTTACAAATGTCATATAACATGTGCCATTAAAGTTTTTCACACTTACAACACATTCAACAAACAAAGAATAAGTCAAACATGACTATCACACTTATTATTTCACACGTTTGTCATACCCCACTAAGGCACCACACTTTCTCCATTCAAAATATACCTTATGAAACATCATAGAATATGTTATAAGATGACACCACTTGTCCTAGGTCCATGATTCAAAGATGGGATGCCTACCTCCACATGTGATGAAGATGTGTCATATAGTCACCTCCAAACGGGGATGCCACCCAACCAATGGGTCCCACTTAATGACATGATATTGTAGGAAATTAATTAAAACAAATCAATACAATAATACATTAAATAATTCAATGTTAGGACTCTAAGGTTGAAACACCTTATTCCCAACATTTTCCCACTTGTTGAAGACCTGCCAAGAGTCAAACTAAATCAATGACTCAGGGCCCCAAGGCCCATAAATTTGAAATAAAATTTTGAAGATAAAGAATCCTCTAGAGAATAAGATAAGCCATCAGCTAGACCAACAACCAAACCTAGTTGCCCTCATCTAATAGATAAACCCAAAAGATCATAAATAACAACTACAACAAATGTTGATCCATCCAATCTTCCATACCTCAAAGGTATCCAAAATAATAGTAGAACTTATGCCAACAACATATCCAACCCATAAACTGCAATCAAAGGCTCCATGTGTCAAAACCATCATTAAGAACACAGACATCTAGAAACTCCCACTGCATGGGTAATGTCAGATCTGAAAAATATCAAGGCATACCAAGTCTACCAATAACATCATATAGAAAGTGTAAACAACATCATGTAGTACCAAGAAACATCCACAATGATATGCAAAACCTATAAATGAGTAACCTATAAGATTAACTCTCACCACAAGTATCCAAAACTCTCCCATGTTCTCCACACTCAACAAAGGAAAAAGATAAATAAACCTCCATGTCATCACCCAAGAACATAAGTGAAAACACATTATCCAAGTAAAGGTACCAAATTTTTATGCTTAACCTTTCCAATAGTTTACATCCAAACCTCAAAACCAATGTAATGTGAAACCAAACATCTCCAAAGCTATCCCATGTTCTCCACACTCAACAAAGGAAAGAGATAAAGAAAAATCCATGTCATCACCCAAGAACATAAGTGAAAAAAAATTAGCCAAGTAAAGGTACAAAATTTTTATGCTTAACCTTTCCAATAGTTTCCATCCAAATATCAAAACCAATGTAATGTGAAACCAAACATCCAAGAGGATAGCCAAGATCAAAGAGAGAAACACTGCACATCATATACCAGCTCTAAATGCCAATTGTGTCAAGTATGATCTCCTCCACAACACCCCAAAATAAAAGCCATAACAAAACCCAATAGTTCAATCACCAAGATAAAACATGACATATGTATCACGTAATCAACATGGATGTAAGCTTTTCAAGCCAAAGAAGATCAAACTAAATATCCATTCCCATATCAGGAAATAAGCCCAATACATCTCCTAAACTCAACATCAATGAATTTTATCATAATGCATAAGGAGATAAACATTCCAACACTCCTCAAACGAATCCTCTAAAACCATATATCCTTAGCTTAAGATCTATATGCATGAGAGGACAAAGAATAACATAATACACCTGAAAGGAACAATGGGCGATACCTCTCAAGCAGATTGACGAGTAGACCAAGAGTGGGGAATGAGAATGCTCCTCCAAGATATCTAAGTCATCATGAATCATACAAGAACACTCTCCTCATAGGTCCATATTAAACTCACGTCCAACCAAGGTGTAGGCTCCTCGGACTTCCTGCTGAAATCTCATCAAGAGTGACCATCTCAAAACATGTCTCTAACTACAAGCCTCACCTAAGTCTCCAAGTATCCATGAGTACCTGTAACTAACCAATCCATGCCAAAATCCATATGCAATATAGCACCATCATGAAGTAATCAAGAAAATGATCAATGTACCCAATACAAAGAGAACCACCAAGATCAATGTCAAAGCTCCAATCATGAAATAAGAACATAAACATGACAACATGATCTAACCATATCCTTCTAGGAGATCACATACAACAATGCACACATCATGGTCTCAAGAGAACAAGTACCATGCCAAACTCTAAACGCATATCAAGAGTAAACCATGACATAATACCAAAATACTCTAAACCAAGAAACATCTCCAAATACATGAAGATAACCATCTCCAAATAATGTTTATGCAAATGCAAAAGAACTCTTCTACAACAACAGGATCTAAGAGTTCCTCCTAGTAACATCTTGCAAAACTAAAGAAGATCATCCATCACCAACAAATGAATCCACAGTCACTGCTAAAGCTCCCACTGAACAATGATACCAAGCTACCAAGCATCATGACAATCATCTCCTTAATGAAGATTCTTTATGGTTCTAACACAGTAAAATGCAATATCAACAACACCAAATAAGTAGAACCAAAATGCCCAAGCCAAGAAGATAAACAACATGTTGACTATTCAAGCACTCAATATCACCCGTTATATCATATCAAAATAAAATACCAATGCGTAAATGACAATTGACAAGTGCAACTAATGAAATCTGCATCAACACTGAATCAATTTTGTGGATATAAAAAATCCACATCCGAGTCATCCCACTCCAACCAATGGGTAGCTAATCCACAAACTGCATAACTCGTAGATCTCAAAAATTAAAGCATACAAACTCATCATCACATTAGTAACATTCAAAACTAAGATATCAAAGAAGATAACATGTAGATTTCAAGAATCAAACAATATATCACCAACAGACTCGATTTTCCAAGAAAATCCACTACTGAGTACCATAGTCAAGGAACTAAACAAGCATTCCTGCAAATCTACAATTGTTCTCATCCAGAAAAATCCAAGATTTTGAACATAATATTTTCCATAGATCTACAAACCACAAATTTTTGGTTAACATGAAAAAACCTGTAAAAAATCATCTCCATGTAAATCTAAGACCACTAAAACATCTAGAATAATAGATCACACATATTTCATCTGAACAAGTGAATACTCCAGATCTACAAAAACCCACAATTTTTAGAACACAAGCAAATTGTAAAACCTTTAGAGGAAATAGGTTGTCCAAAAGCTTATAAGATATAAATTATCCCAACTTCTCAACCCACAAATCACCAATGGTAAAACATATACCAACATTTCCTCAACGAGAAAGATGCAAACCTCCTCAAAACATGCACAAAGCATATGTGCAAACCTATAACTATCTTACATCTAGAAATACCACAAGGGAAAAATAATCTAAAAAAATAGTTCATCTACAAATCTACAAAACCATAAGTTTGGATTTATCATATAAACCTACAAACCCATCATGTTTTGTAACACACATGCAAATACATATCCACTTACCATCTAGAAGACCCTTAAGTATGTATACAACCATAATAGTTAAACAAGAACAATGGAATATCATGAATATGCATAATCATATATTTTTAAACAAAAAATCCATAAAACCCTCAAATCCAAGGAACATGAATCTGAGCCATGCAAGTACAAACATCCTTTAGGAAAGAGAGGTCCAAGAACTTCTAGGCCCATTTTTAGGCCAACTCCACCACCAACATGTACATGCATCCAAGAGAGAATTAGGCTATTACAAAAGCTTCCAAATCATCCAATGATCAACTCCATAGCCTACATGCATTCGAGGTTATTAAAGCAATGCCTTCCAATGTCAGGAATTAAAAAAAACACCAAACATAGGCACACAAAACTGAAGTAATAACAACACGAGTCTCTTCATCTGACCACATGACCAGCTCCATAAAAGCTTTATCTTTTCCATTCTTCACAATGCCTATTATTTCTAGAAAACAAGATCAACTACAAAACTTCCACTAAGTCAAGGATTAATAGTAAACCAATTCCTTCAAAATAAATTTCCTCAAGATTCCCAAGCTAAGAAATCACAATAGAAGAAATATCCAAAACCCCAAACACCACATGCATCACCATGCGGGCATATGCAAGTGACATGCAAGTTCAAAACTGAGCTCTAATACTAAATGAAATGAAATGGCGAACTCAAAAATCCTTCCAAGAACCAGTATGCACCTTCAGTATCTTGTGTTTTCCTAAATGAATCAGATATCAATCATCTTGATATAATCACATACTACCATGCCTTAAAACATAAACTGACATAGTTTAATTCCCATGCATTAACCCTTCGAGGAAAGTTGATGCAGTTTTAGAGCTAAGAAAATTTCAGCAGCATAACGACATGTAAATCAACATTTCAAGAATGAGAAACATATAAGAATAGAAGAGAGATAGAAAGACGAGAAGAAAACATGATATACATGGGGAAACCCTTTTGAGTAAAAAAACCCACACTCCAAATCATCAAACCAATGTATTAATCTGTAGCAATAAGGTTACAATACACTTGTAGGCTCATAACCTTAACATGGAGACTACATCTTGCTCTTTTGGAGGAAATCCAACAACACTTCAATACTTGCAATCAAACTATGCATTATACAATGCAAGGAATCCTATTTATAGGAGATACAAGCTTTGAGAGGCTTCTAAAAGAGTTTAGGTGTCCAAACCCATGTGGAAATAATATCTCACACCATAGGCATGATTTGGAAAATTGTACAACATTCTCTTACAACTCTTACAAATTTCATAACATGCAAAACCTTTCTCTCCAAGCTTGCGCGCCTAGTTCATGCTTATATTGTGTTATGAAAAATTCCTTACAAATGTCATAAAACATGTGCCATTAAATTTTTTCACACTTACAACACATTCAACAAACAAAGAATAAGTCAAACATGACTATCACACTTATTCTTTACACTTTTGTCATACCCCACTAAGGCACCACACTTTCTCCATTCAAAAATACCTTATGACACATCATATAACATGTCATAAGATGACACCACTTGTCCTAGGTCCATGATTCCAAGATGGGATGCCTACCTCCACATGTGATGAAGATGTGTCATATAGTCACCTCCAATGGGGATGCCACCCAACCGGTGGGTCCCACTTAATGACATGACATTGTAGGAAATTAATTAAAACAAATAAATACAATATTGCATTAAATAATTCAATGTTAGGACTCTAAGGTTGAAACACCTTATTCCCAAAAAAAAAAATTTCAATGCCTTTGTAACTATTTTTTGGATTTCTTCACACCTTCTCAAATTTGACCAATTCTTTTTCTCTTGATGGGTGCAATTGTGAGAAAAAATGAGCCAACAACCTTCTTTATGGCCAAAGAATGGAGCATATTCACCATTAATGCCTGATAGAAATCTCACATGAGCAAACTAACACTTAGCCATTTGTTTTAAAAGATCATTGATGGCTCTCCTTCATCCTTGTGCTTTCTCATTTTTCTTTTAGCAATGCCTCCAGATGTTACCATTTTCTGTTTATTTGTCTTAGTCACCTTTTTCTAGAAAGCCATCACACATCACTACTTTTATCTTCATTCCTTTGGATGAATCCATGATGCCTTAAGACCTGGCGATGAAGGGAATATTTCACTGAATATTACACCGCTCATGGCTAATATATTCTTTAGAACTCCATTTGTAACTGTGATAGCTTTAGGTGGTGCGATGGGCATAAGACTTAATAGTTTATCACTCATCGCCAATGTACCTTTTCCTTTATGTATCCTATTAGTGATATGATCCATACGTGTGATAGAACCTCAACCATTAGATTTGGGTCCTTCATTGACTTTATTCTTCACCCATCCCTCATCACTGATTTATAGCTCAACAACTGAATCACAAAAACAATGAGAGAAAATTGGAGATAAAGCATGATATGGCCACATGTCCATATTACAAGATCAAGGGTAATGCAAGCATCACCCTTAGTATCTCTTCAAACTAGTGATAGAACATTACGACAATAAACTTCATCGCTCATCACTAATTTGAAAAGGTCAAGCGAGTAGCTATCTGTGATGAGAAATAAGATAGTAAATCTAAGGGGCCATTAGGTTATCACACATCATTGATTCATACTTAGAGCTTTTGGTCAATCAATGATAGAAAGGAAACCAATGATAGTGAAGAAAACCTTGCACATCACACATTGCTAATAGGAAACCCAAGGTTTAAAACCTATCTGTGATGAGTGATATAAAGGAAAATGACCATTGTGCATCGCTAACTCAAGGTAATTAGTAGTAAAACAATCTGTGATGGGAAATGGGTAGAGCGATAAGCAAGAACTTAAGTGAAGAAATATAGCATGTTCTCATATGTTGTTTTAAAAGGGGGACCGATTAAGAGCAATGTGGGACAAGGCCTTAAAAATACTTAACTATTTTGGAAAAGGATGCACAAGTTAAACAAGGCCAAAAATTCAACCTTATAAAATATTTGGATCCCTGAACCAAAGCAACATGAAAATGTTAGGTGATGAGTGAAAGGGGAACCCTAACCACAAGGGGCTGGTCATTTCATGAACACAAAAGACTTAAGTTATTTTAATCTGACTAGAGATGGATTGCAACATGTCAACAAAGGATTAGATCACAAGACATGGGTTTAGACAAGGAGAGGAAATGCTATGTAAAAACCCACACCTAGCATAAAACCCTAAACCCTATTCATATCAGACCAATAAGCCACTCAAGTAAAGGAATTTTAGACTAGTGGAACAGGAGAATTTGAAGGTTCCACCACCTATCTAGATCCCAATAATAATTACTATTATTCTCCTAAAGCTTGATGTATCGACATGTACTATTAGTCCTTGGACTCTCAAAGGAATGTTTCATCTCTCCCTCCTATCAGATATTCCAAGTTCCCCCACCTCCCAATTCTCATTATTTTTCTCACATATTTCCTCTATTAGGTTGGCAAACTTCTCTTATACCTCTAAACTTAGTTCCAAGGTCCCTCCTAGACTTTATAGTTTGTTAGATGACCTATAGCACTTTGAAAATCTTGTAAATTGCTCCCACCTATCACCAATGCTCCCTAATATGCCATTAATGACCTAATATGGTTTTTCAACCTTTTATATTAGATTTTTCTGCCCTAAAATGGTCACTCATCCTTATTTGCATGGATTCACATTTTCAATATCTAAAAAAGGGAAAAAGAATAACTACCATTTTAATGTAGTGGGGTAAGCTCAACTACTATTCCAACAAACTTCCCAAGATTTTTTTAGCATACACTCTAGAACTGTTGGAATGTGAAGTCAATTTTATTATTATTCTAGTAGTGATGAATAGTCAACATTTTGGTAATTTTGACAAATATTTGACATGAAGTTGCATGAGTCACACTTTTATTTTTGAGAATTTTTGTTTGACAAGGACTTTGCAACTCATATTTCCTATGCATTTTGAAGTCATTATTTTTATACATTTTGAGGAATTTTCTAACTATGAATTATTCCTAAGAAATAAAATTAAAAATATCTCTATGCATGGTTTTTCTTGGTATAATTTTACCAACTTTTCCATGTAAATATGTGTGTTTTGTGCTTATTATTTTTATCTATTTATTTTTCACTCTATATTTTTCTCACAAGAAATGGCAATGAAATTAATGATGAGGACACCTATAGATTGAGGAAGAATATTCCCCCTCATTTTATAGTGCATCTAGATAAATTTGTAGCATGAGTTAGGGAAAAATATGCTTGATAGGCATGAGTGTTCTCTACTATGAATCCATTTGTAGGTTTATACATTTATTGTAGACCCTAGCCTCTCAAGAAAAATGAATAAATGAATTACAGGGACACCAATTTGAAGGATGAAATGAGATAACCAAATAGTTGTAGAACTAATAAACATAATATATTGTATAAAAATCTAGGGTCTTAGTTTACAATTTTTGGTACTATAATTTTGATATTATATTGTGTGGGTTTATGCAAAATATCTAATAGGACCATTGTAACCTAGAAAAATGAATGTAACTAGGAAATATGACATTTCTTTTGTGTCTCCAAAAGTATTATATATATTGTCTTGAAATGAATTTATTATTTTGGTCAGTTGGAAGGCCATAAATCATTCCAAATCCTTTGTAATGTATCTTTTCAACATTAATGAAGGAATATCTAAGTTTATTATTGGATTATTAAGTAGAATCATATAAATTTTTATAATCTTTGTTTTGTATATATTTACATGTGTAGAACCTAATTTATGCGTGCTTTTGGGTGAATATAGTCTTTGGATATATTTTGATCAATGTATCTTATTTGGTTTTATTTATTATATTTTTTGCATAAATCTAATAATCTATTCCCATTGGATACATATACCAAACTATAAATTTTCACCATTCCATCATTCTAACACATTAAAATAAACTAAACATTAGAATTGTGCTATGGGAAAAAAAGATCTAGGATCTAAATCACACTTTCTCCTACATCATATTAGAAGGAACCAAAAATGATCACAAACACCCACTTTCCTACTAACCACTATGGAAGAGGGAAAATGGTGGATCTGGGTTTTGGTTATTTTAGGGGGAGATGATTGATTGATTATGAATTTGAAATGTAGGGAAATATAAACCTTAGAGCTTTCACTTTAGGGTTTGATCACCTTTCCCTAATTCCATTCAAAATGTATGGAATGGGATGTAATTAAAAGGATGTGATGGGTTTTGATTAGATTTGGACAAGGTAGATGATTGAATTATAGCCAAAAAGGTGAGTCAACAAACCCTGGACCAAATATGAAAGTGACCTAAGGATGAAATGAAATGATTCAATTTACCTAATGATGCAAATTATTGTTCTGATGCAAACCAATAGATCTGAGGAATCACATACAAAAATAGACTACAAGAAAGAACTGAGTAGGAAACTATCCACCTGGGATATAAATTTGGAGTAAAATTTTTGGACATAGGCACTCTAGGTGCCACTATCTTTGTAGGGCTAATTTAGATCTATTTTTATAGTCCTCTACTATAAGGAAGCTAAGGTAGCGAAACAACTTCCTACACTAATCTTGAGAGGAGAATAATCCAAAAGTTTTATAGATATTTAACAATTACAAAAAACTTAAACATAAATAAACACAAAAAACATGCATACCACAACATAGTATTTACATGGGGAAAACCATTTCAGGAGAAAAAATCTACACTCCAAAAGCCACCCAATATATTTTTTCAGAAATCACAAATATTACAATATACTTGTAGAGCAAAATTTTCATAGGAGTATCACCAACCAGAAATCCATAGGTAACACAATCACTATTAGAATCTCAAAATACATCACAATACACAATAATAATACAACACCCTCATAAAATAGGGTTTCCTTTTAGGGAAATTCAAGCCTAAAAAACATCGACCGTCAGATATGAGACATAATGATGAACAATACATATTTACAATAATAAAGTATACATAAAATTTGGCTTTCGGGGGCACTGCCCCTAAGCCCTTGCTAGGGTGCATTGTCCCCTAGACCCCCAGTCGAGGGGATGATCCCCCTAGACCCCTCATAAGGGGGGATCCCCCCCACGCCCCCCATTGTCATCAGATGAATAGTACCTTATGTATCAATAGTAACTTATGTAATTTCAAGGTTGAGACATATTTTCTCAACATCTAGTATCATATTAGAGCTTTTATTTCCCACTTGTCGCACTATCAGATAATTTTGTAACTAAGTTTTCATGAGATGTCAAGGTCTAGGGTTTAAATTTCAACAATGAATAATTGATCTTCAAACTTCTTTCAATCTTCTTCAAACTTGAAACTTGCACATCCAAACCCCTTCCACAATGGAAATTTCAATGATAAATGGATAAATTATAGGAAGGAATGATGAATTCACAAAGTGTTGCAACTCACCACTCTTTAATGGCTTCCTTGAAGGCTTGGATCTTGCTTGCTTTAATTTATTGAATTTCTTGGAGACCTACAAAGGGTTAGCCTTCACAAACAATATGCAAACATAAACATGAACACACTCACATACATTTTGACATGATGTTTGGATCTTGAATTGCTATAATAAATCTTTGAAATGATGTTCTTGAGTTACTTGATAATGCTCTTAATAATAATTTTTCTCTTGATTCTTAGTACTTTCACTTGTTGCTAGATTTTCCTTGTTAATGTTCAAATAATACAATAACTAGGTATTTATATGTTATTATTCTAATTTACCAAAAAATGAATCCCGACAATTGACTTTAGATATTTGAACTTCAAATAATAAAATGCTGACATCGACATATTTGAATTTGGAGCCAAAATAGGGGGAGATAGGCACCCTAGGCGCTAGTGTCCCACACCTATTTTCCAAAACTGAAGGAGTTGGGGGTAAAGTATTAAATGAGAGAATTTTTTATGCATGAAATTGTTAGTAATTGTTTAAAGTGATCTATGAAATCCATAATTTAGGAAATTAAGTGCTCAATTAGGTCCAATAACTTAAAGGAGAAAAAAACATATTATGAAATTATCAAGGGTGAAAATTTATGATGCTACATTTAACCTACACTTTAGTGAGAGTATGAAATTACACTCAAACTAAAACTAAAGTATAAAAATATATGTCAAGAGGGGTTTGAATGTAAAAATGTTGAGGAGATGGGATGACAAAGGATCTAGGGGAGTGCACAAGCCCCTAGGATCTAAGGTCCTATGGAAAGACGCCATAAGCACAAAGTAACATACACATGCATGTAATGCAATGAGATGACATATACAAACATGTACACAATGTAAAAATGAAATGAAAAAGGAGGGTATGGATACTCACGGACTAGAAAGTTACATTATGCTAGGATCCACATCCAAAGTCATTCATGACTCATGGGCTAAAAAAGTTTGATATTTCTAGGTGAATAACAAACAAAAGGCAACACAAACTAGTGAAGTTGGATATTCACTAGGTGAGCCCCCAAGACAAATTACTAAAATTGAGAAACAAAAAAGTTCTAGTGAAGTTTGATATTCACTAGGTGTGTACCCATAACCATACCAAGAATTATACTCCCTGATAATTCTAATAAAGTGCTACAAAAATGCTTAAAATACTATTCCAACACAATACTAAGTTAAACGTGTGTGAAAAAAGTGAAGAAAAATACCAATGTCAATGCATCACTAAGTCCAAAGCATGTGAACAAAGTGAAGAAAATAATGTAAATGTATGCCCCCACCTTAAAGAAATTGCTAAACACCATGCTATGAGAAACTATTTTAAGGTAGAAAAATGATAAATACCATACAATAAAAGGTCACAAGAGATTATTTTGAAAGCCCTATGCCAATGATATGTTTCCAAATAAAGCTACATCATAATAAGGGGTTTCGCCTAGATGTAATGCAATAAAAAAAAGATAGAACACATAAGGGATCCACAGATCTAAGGTTTGTATATGTCTTTACTACATTGATATAATAGAGCTTGGAATTGACATCATTCCACAACTACTCATGAAAAAATGAACACAATGGAGGAATGACACATAGAGAGAGAATAAATAAACTTTTGGGTCAACATGGAAGAGACCTAAATATCTCAACACATTGCATCATCCCCAAAAGGAAAATACAAGAAAAAAAAACAAAGTTTATGACCTATAGAAGAATAGAGATACAAATAGAAGAATGTCATGATAGATTTGTTTCCTTTGTACCCTTGCACCAATAGAGCAACAAGGGTCATCCAAAGAAAAATCATAAACAAAAATACACACCAAGAAACACAAAATGGGAGATCACATCATGTGCAAAAAAACACAAAGAATAGATAAAGAAAACAAAAAAAAGGAGTACTGCACATGTGAGCCAACCTAAAGCAATTCATCCACACCCCAATCTTTCTCATCATATATGGAAGGTAGAAAACTATCCAAAGGGACTACAACATGTCTCATACCAAGAGAATCACTCAGTTCAATACGTGGTGGATCACTCTCATCAGGAGGATCATCATGGTTCCCCCATCTAAATTCATGGAATTTGAAAACAAAAAAAATAGTTCATTATGCACTTGTTCATCAATTTTAGTGATTCCATCTTCATCATCCAAATTGATTACCATGGGAGGTTTAATGATAATGTTAGTTGTATGTTCTTGATCCATTTATTTTTTTGGTTCTATGTCTTGTTTTGATGAAAGTTGTAATTCTTCTTAACTTTTTTGCATAGGTGTTTGATTGTTAGGTGATGTTTTATTCTTTTCTTCTAATTGATAGGCAAGAGAATGATGTCTTTGCCATAATACTCTTTAGCATTTCTATTTTTTATTGCACAGTTTTAAATTTGTGATAGGGTAAGAGTGGGTTTCTCAACCATTGGTCTCTTTTCTTCCCTTAAGGGAGGAACTGAATGAACCACTAGGGGCTGGGAAACCATTGTCTCTTTAGGTTTATACACTTGATTTATTTTTGAAGGAAAAAAAGGAATTATTCGACTGTCTCTTGGTCTTTTATATGATATAGATGTTGGCAAGAGACACTGCACAAGTCATCTAGTGTTGTCATTGATGGCAACCCTAGTTAGTAATCCTATCCACACTTTAGTATTTGCTTACACTGAAAGTTAGATTGAAGATATGTGTTAACTGTCAAAGCAAAAATAGGGCATCCGATAGAGTTGTGTACATTGGATCATATGTAATTTTATGTTATCATTTGGTGTTGTGGATACTAGGGAAGGTCTTTTGATGTATGAACTATATTATATTTGAATCATAGGGTATCGTATTAACTGGTGTGCAATTTAGTAGATCCAGTTCATAAATTTTTAGTCTAACAGTGTAAAAAAGACAATTAGATGAGTGTAGAATGTTGTGAATATTCAAAGAATAATTGTTTAGGGTGTTTCATGTTCAAGGATGTTGTTTTGGGTCCTCACTATGTTTTTTCAGACATTTTTTAGTTTGTATTGATAATTATTTATGGATTGGGCTGACAATTTGTACATGTTTTATATTTTGTTAAAGCCGACATGCAGTTGATGTAATATCTTGTTGTGGATATATATAATCAATTATTCATATCCTTTTGAGATGTGTTGTGATATGATGTGAAAGTTAGAAGGATTATAAATCAATTGTACATTGTTTCATTTGAGTAGAACAAAGATTGGTGATTCGAATTAAAGCAAACATAGTTTCAAGAGTAGAATCAGATAGAATGTGAAGAATGCGATCAATGTGCTTAACCAAAACTATACTCAGGCATTAGCAGATGCTATCTCATAATTTATCCACTCTAGTTGTCTATCTATGACTATAAGACAGTGAGTCTTCTTTTGGGCAGTAAGCCTTTTGTATTTGAGCAGTGAGCTCTAGGAAGTGTGCCTAAATGCATGTGCATTCCCCATTTGTAAACACTTATTTTGAGTATACTCATATTGTGGATTAGCCTCCACCATGTTTTTTCCCCTAACAGGGTTTCCACTTAAAAAATACTTGTGTTATGGTGTTGTGGTTGATTGCCTTGTGTTCTTGCATCTTTCTTTTGGTTCAATGCTATAAGTGGTTTAAAGATCAAGTTAATAAAGTTAAATTTTGTAGAACACTAATTCACTCGGGCCCCTCTCAATGTTCCTTGATTCCAACAATTGGTATCAAAGCCTAGTTCCCTAAAAGAAGTTTAATAGCTTGGGGAAGATCTAGGAAGGTGATTCAATGGATTCTGGTAGTATTTAGCAACAACTTTTGGTGGGACTAGATGATTTTGATTAGTCCAATTTGAAGTATAGGAATTGCAAGCAAGCCTCATGAATGTTGAGAAATTTATTCAATCATTGAAAGATAAAATCAATAAGTCCAGGGAAAAGAGAAAGGAACTATGTGATCAGTTCAAGTAGAAAGAGTAAAAGCATGGAAGATGAACACCTAAGTCAAGCCTTGAAGGAAAAGATAGAAGAATGTGAAAATCTCACCAAAGATAATGTTGTCCTAAAGAATGAGATGGAATCTATTGTGATGAGGATGAGCAAGGAGATTGAAGAGAGAAAGAAGAATGAAGAGAATCTTGCTCAGTCCTTGAAAGAAGAATCTGAAGAATGTAGCAGAATGAATGATGGATTCAATCAGTTGGAGCTTGAACTGCAACAATCTAGAAACAATGAAGAAGAGATTGAAATACATATTGTTATTCTCAGGGATAGACTTGCTACTGCAAATGAATACAAGGAGAAGTTCAAGACTAGCTCAACTAATCTTGATGAACTAATTCAAAGTCAGAAGATTGGAAGTGACAAGCGAGGTCTTGGATATCAGAAAGGAGAAAGCTTTGGAATTGGTCCAAGGAATTTCAGGTCAGAAAATCAGATGAACAAAGCTAGAAGGTATTTGGTAAGACAACCCAATGCTCAAAATTTCAATGGATATTGTTTTGTTTGATATAAATTTGGTCATATGGATGCTCAATGTAGAAGTAGAATGAATTCAAGTGGTCCATCATTCTTAGGTTAGTGTTTCAATTGCAATAAGTATGGTCATAAGTCAATTGAATACAAAAATATGACAAACAACTTTTTCAATAGAAATGTTAGATGTTATGCTTGCAATAGATTTGGCCATATTGCTAACTAGTGCAAATCAAGAGAAAATGAATGGAATACTAGTTTGGACAAAGAAATGTGGTGTGATACAATTGTAACAAATCTGGTCACATTGCAAGATTCTGTAGAAGCAGGAAGGGTCTAACAAACAAAGGGAAAATATGCAAAAGGATGATAAGGGAAAAGGAAAAGTTAATGTGGATGAGATCAGGAATCAAATGAAGAAGACATGGGTGAAGAAGAGTGTTTATGATGTAGGAAATGAGTCCACACCAGAATCTGGTACTTGAAATTCTTTTGGGAATTAGTTTAAGGCCTCTGGCCTAGGGGGAGCTCTCAAGAAAATATTTTACCCCCTACTGGTAGTTGGTACCGGAATGTGGCAAATTGCAAAAATTGCATTAGTGATCTACATATGATTTGGGAACACTTGTGGAGGAAATTTATGCAAAATTGAAGGTCCACAAAAGAATTTTCTTTCACAGACTATAAGAACAGGGTATTCAGAAGACCTAGAGCAAAAGAATTTATTATGATAAAAAATTAGGTGTGTGAATGATAAACAGGTTATTTCAAAAGCTTTCAGAGTGAAATGGAAGGTTGGGAAAGGATTCCTAGATCTATTGTGGAAAAATATAAGGAAATTATTTGCTTCATGGTTGACATTGATCAGTGTTTGATGGAAGCAACAAAACCTAGAACAGTTTGGATAATGCCTATGGGATATGAGGTTGAAGAACACATTTTGGAGTTGTATGCCCAACACATATTGAGTAAACCTTGAGATCCAACAGAAGAAAGGTTTGGTACCTTTGAAGAGAAGGATATGCAAGTGCATACACAACTGAAGAAGCCTATGATAGTTTAGAAGGTGAGAAAGGAAGTTGAATCTTTTGTAGAAAGCATCGACATATCAGTTGAAGCAGTGAGGGAAGATAGGAAGAAAAGGGAACAAGCCGAAGAAGGGGAGCCTGCTAGAACTGAGTCAACTAGTTTGGAAACATCCTTTGCCAGATCTAAATCTACAAGGAGCTCTACACTCTCATCCAGTTCTACAAAGAAATCAAGCCCAGTAAAAGCTCAAATCAAGACATCCAGAAAAGAAGGAAAGAGGAAGAAGGATAAAAGCATACGAGTCTATGTTGTTGTTGATGATGATGAAGAAACTGAATCAGATGAAGAAGTAAGAGAAATCAAGCATAAGGGAACAAAGGAATCAAAAGTCTCTAAGTACAAGCCCTCCAGTGAAGAGAAAGCAAAGAAAAAGATGAAAATTGATAGATCAGGTATGACTATAAAGGAAGTGGAAAAATGTTTAATTAAGGATGGTAATCTTAAACCACTTTCTGAATGGTATGACACTTTTGATAGTGCTGGTCAGAGAACTCTTGAAGAAGCCAAAATAAAATATTTGAATATTTTCAATATGAATCTCATAAAAATAATGTCAGAGTTACCTAAAGGGTTATATGAAGTCTTAGAAATGAGGAGAGTAAATGCAAGAGCTGAACATGAACAAATGAGAGAACACATACTTGCTAATCTATGTTCGATAATATCAATAGAAGAAATGAAGAAAATCCTCAATGATGCTAAAAACAATTTTAAGAGAAAAACAAGGGCGAATAAGCTTATGATCGGACAGACTAAGGAAGTGGAAAAAGACACTGAGAAAATTCTTAAGGAAGTTCTATTGAAGAACTGCTATAATGTTGTTTCTGAGGAAAATCATGATGAAAATGTTCCATCTGGTCTAGGAATTGAAGAAGTGAAAGAAGACACAATTGAGGATACTTAGAATCCTCTAGATATGCAAGATACTGAAATTCCCATGGAGATTGAAGCTCCTAAAGATATTTCAGTTGAAGGAATAGAGATTCCCAAAGCCAAGCAAGAATCGATGATTGAAGAAAAGAAGGCTGAGGCAAAGGAGGTTGTTATGGGAGAAAGAGACACTAAAAAGGAAGTAAATAAGTTTTTAGAAGAACAACAAAAGGAGTTTGACCCCTAATTGCTTGAAATTCCTATCAACTTGGCCACTCTATCTCCTATTTAGAAGTTGAAGGTAGCATCATTTGCTCAGGCCAAGGCAAGAGAGGAGATATTGAAATCTCACATTGAGGATAGTGAGCTGATAAGTCTTGCATCTGCTATCTTGGAGAATATCATGCCCACACATGTCAAGGACTCATCTGATTCTCCCTCTAGTTAGCTAAAGAAACTTATCAATGTTGTAGGTACTCACTTTGAGTCTCTTGAAAAGTTACCTGAGGATAAGGTCAAGAAAGAACTTGATGCAAATAGGTTCAATAGATTGAAGTGTATGATTGCTAATGATAAATCCTTATTAGCTACCCGTGAAAAGAACATTCAAGGTGCGTTACCTAAGGGTGGAAATATCTACAAGTCATGCTTATCCTTGTCAAAATTCACTGAGGTCACTAAGAAGAAAACTAAGGAATATGAAAAATAGTTAGCATATATTTCTCAAGCCTTTGATCCTCTAACCATTTCTATGAGTAAGCAAGAAGGTCAATTCATTTCCCTTGACAAAATTAAAATTTTGAAGCATGAAGAAGACAAAATTGTTGAAAAGGTATGTGAGCTCAGAGGAACAATAGGTCCTATAATGGAGACAATGCTTAGTGCATTAAAGGAAGCATAGGATGTTATGGCTGTCAGCGATCTGAAAAATCTTGAGTTAGTAGAGATGCAATCCTACTTGTTATATGGTCACATGACTATTTTGAAGAGTCTCAAAAAGGGTTGGGACACTAGTTTAAGCTTGTTGAAGAACAATTTTGTAGACATATTCTAGTCCATGTATGTTAGTAAAGCATGTTTGTACATATACAATTTTGTATGATTTTTCATATGCTAATTCCCACCTTTTCTATTGATGTAAAATGGGGAGTGTGGGGCAGTGAAAAATGTCATATTCATCTTAGGGGGTGTTGTGATTAGAAACATTTTTAAAGCTTTGAGGATTGTAGTGTATTCATGTTGGTACTGATTCTAACACTTAGTCATTTTTCACTAAGTGTTGCCATCAATACCAAAGGGGGAGATTGTTAGAAAGAGACACTATACAAGTCATTTGGTGTTGTCACTGATGGCAACCCTAGTCAGTAATCCTATCTATACTTCATTAT
The DNA here is from genome assembly GCA_007258455.2 of Sequoia sempervirens. Lineage (NCBI taxonomy): Eukaryota > Viridiplantae > Streptophyta > Pinopsida > Cupressales > Cupressaceae > Sequoia > Sequoia sempervirens. The sequence continues at coordinate 49,806,924 of VDFB02256132.1, read as the reverse complement.
TTGCTTACACCGAAAGTCAAATTGAAGATATGTGTTAATTGTCAAAGCTAAAATAGGGCATCCGAAAAAGTTGTGTACATTGGAACATAATTTAATTTCCTATTATCATTTTGTGTTATGGATGTCAAGGAAGGTCTTTTGATGTATGAACTATCTTCTCTTTTAATCATAGGGTCTCATATTGATTGGTGTGCAAGTTAGTAGATCCGGTTCATTGATTTTCAGTCTAATAGTGCAGAAAGGCCGACTAGATGAGTGTAGCATGTTTTGGATATTTGAAGAATAATTTTTTAGGGTGTTTCATGTTCAAGGATGTTGTTTTAGGTCCTCACTTTTTTTTGGCCAATATTGTTTAGTTTGTATTGATAATTATTTATGGATTGGGCCAACAGTTTGGACATGTTTTATATTTTGTTAAAGCCGACATGCAGTTGATGTAATCTCTTGTTGTGGATATATATAATTGATTATTCATATCATTTTGAGATGTGTTGTGATATGATGTGAAATTCAAAAGGATTATAGATTGATTGTACACAGTTTCATTTGAGCAAAACAAAGATTGGTGATTCAAATTAAAGCAGAAAGAGTTTCAAGAGTAGAATTAGACAGAATGTGAGGAATGCAATCAATGTGCTTAACCAAAACTATACTTAGGAATTAGCAGATGCTATCTCATAGTTCATCCACTCTAGTTGTCTATCTATGACTGTAAGACAATGAGTCTTCTTTTGGGCAGTAAGCCTTTTGTATTTGAGCAGTGAGCTCTAGGTAGTGTGTCTGAATGCATGTACATTCCCCATTTGTAAACACTTATTTTGAGTATACTCATATTGTGGATTAGCCTCCATCGTGGTTTTTCCCCTAATAGGGTTTCCACATAAAAAATCCTTTTGTTATGGTGTTGTGGTTGATTTCCTTGTGTTCTTGCATCTTTCTTTTGGTTCAATGCTATAAGTGGTTTAAAGATCAAGTTAATAAAGTTAAATTTTGCAGAACACTGATTCAACCCCCCCTCTCAGTGTTCCTTGATTCCAACAATAGGTGGAGGAACTCTAGCATAAATACCTTTATTACTTGGAAGAGCCTTTTCTTCAAGCATGGGTTCATCCACAACTAGTGGGGAGGAGGAACAACCATAGACCAATCATTCTTAGGAATATTGCTAAGGGATAATTCTATTATATGATTTTCCTTAAAATTTTGATATGAGTTGAAAAAGAAGTCCTCACAAGGTTTAATAGGTTTCATAGGTTGAGGCCAAAATAAATCCAATGAAAAGTTTCCACAGGAAGATAAAAGATTAAATCCATTATGATGTATTGTGTATATTTGATCTTCGAATGGGGACTTTATGCACTTGTTGATAGCCGATGGGAAAAAATTCATGGAGCATATCCATGGGTAGTATAGCTTCACATGGAATTGGTCTAATGTTAGGATGAAAGAGAATGAGACATCTAATTATTTTTTCCAACTTTAAGAGGAAGAGTGATTGAACCTATCATAGGACAAGCAAAACCATCATGATTTTTCAACCATGATTTTGATTGTTCATAAGAATCTTGATAAGATCACACACATACAATAACTCCTCAGTGATCACATTCTCTAGACACACATGATTAATGAGTATTCCTTGTGTATTTTTTTCATTGATACGTTTGATAATATAAAGAGGAACATCAAGCACATGTATGGATGTGCGAATATGGCTAAAAGAAATGTTGGGTGACAAAGTTGTTTGTCCCTATATTTAGACCATACTTATCATCACTCTTATCATCACCATCATCATCATTATTTTCAACATTCATATCATCATTCTTAACATTACAAGCTTGCAAAAATTTGGATGACTAGTTTGGCATTAGATTGGTGAAAAATTGTAATTTTTGGTTAGGTGGAGCAATATAATTGTTCCCTTTACAATTAACATCACCCAAATAGATGTGATTAGAGTTGATGAGGTCTTGAATGTGATGTTTAGGATGTATGTAATGTTTTGTATCATGTCCATGTGTTTGAGGATATTGACAAAAGGATTTTGGGTTAAAGCTTGGAGATAATGGTTTTTTTGTATCCATAGGTCTAATTGGAGGTAATTGGATTAAGTTTTTGCTCAAAATTTATAACATGATTGAATGAAGGGAATCAATTTTTTTTGTGAATTGTCTATCTCTTGCTCTAATTTGATATGTAGTTTAACTTATGGCTGCAACTTGTGGTTCAATGTGGCTAGTTGTTTGAGGTGTGTTTATCTTGATAAAGTTCTTATTTTTCTTTTTGAATTGTTGATATTTGTGTTAGGGTATGGATTCAAATTTCTCAATAGGAGTTGATGAAGATTCCTCTTCATATTGACTAATCAGATTTTGATACTCATGAAGAACCATACAAAAGTGTTTGAAAGATGGATATCTCATCAATAAGATCTTATCTCTAATATTAGGTTGCAAGTTCTCAATGAACACTTTTTGAACATCCACATCAAGAAGAGTAAGATTGATTTGTGAGTATAGTAACTGATATTGTCCTATGAAGTCTGTCATGTTTTCATATTTTCCTTGTTTGCACCTCACTAAATTAGTTAATATAATTTTTGGACCTATGTTTTCTTTGAAATATTGTAGGAATGCATCAAAAAGTTCATTGCACTAATGAATAAAATTATTCAACAACGAGAAAAACCATTCCAAGGCCATGTATTTCAAAAAAATAGGAAAGAGTTTAGCTAAGAGCTTATCTTACAAGATGAAGTCACTACACAATGTCCTATAAGTTGATATGTGACTATTAGGATATCCTTTATTTCTATACTTTTGAAACCTAGGAATATTTATGTTTAGTGGCATGGTTGTTTTCAAAATTTCAAGTGACAAAGGGATCCTTTTGACATATTATGATGGTTTTCCATTTTGAGCTTAGCTCAGTGTTGAAATTGTTGTTGGAGTGAGGTTATATTTTCCAAAATTTGATCAATGACTGAGTCATTATTTGACATGCTTTGGGAATGTGGTGAATATGGTGGAATTGTGTAAGTTCTTGGTGGACTAGTATGTTACAAATTTATTAGTGGTGATGAAATTTGAGATGTCATATATGATGTCATAAAGTTATAAGGATGACCACTAGAGAACCCTAAGGTTGGATTTATGCCATTTGTTGGTTGTATAATTGATCCTATAGATGGAAATATATATATATATATATATATAGGAATAGAGGGTACATTTGAAGGGAGAGAGATTTGAATTCCTCCTTGGCTTTGAGTGTATCCCAAATATTGAGCACAACTAGCCATTGTAAGAATGTTTGTATCCATAATATGGAATAGGGTATGCAACACCTCTAATCCTTGGGCATCATTGATTAGTTTCCTTAAATTCTCCACTATAGGCACTATTTGTTTGATTAAGGATTTAGTTTTTAGGTAGTCTTGTAATCCCTCTAAGTATTTATCTAACTGTTTAGGTTTATCTTTGAGAACATACACAATAGTAGTATCAACATTCATAAAGGTAATCATTTGTGAATTTTTCATTGGTATGGTAGGATTAGAGATAGTTTCCAAAATGGGAAGGTGTTGGCAATACCTTGCATGAAAAAAATTGGAAAACTTAGGATCCACAATAGATGTAGCAATAGTGCAGGATGCCATAAGCTTGTAACTACGTCTCATCAAAGTATTTGCAAAAGGAAACTGGTCATGAAACTCATACAAGTTTCAAAACACTAAGTTTTCCCAATATGAACACTAAGCTGTCAAACAATCACAATAAAACATTAAAAAAAAAACTAGAGAGTAAAATCAAATAGAGAACATAGAGACAAAGATATGACAACTATCGAAGCCAAAAATGATAGGACTAGGGTGCCTAGGGAACCTATGTCCTTGATAGGGTTTTGAAAAATTCAAAGTTTGGTTATCTATAATACTGTTTAAGGTTTCTCTATTTGTTTGCAAACAGGTCTGACAGTGAATATTTTTCCATAATTTTCTCAATTTAGGATAATGTAATTCAAAATGCAAGTGTGCAAGAATGTTGAAATGCTTGAACAATAAATGACAATTGTAAATGTAAGTTCCAGATGTAAGATGCAAAAAAAATTGATTCTAATATGCTAACTCTGAAAATGATGATGTTAATATGCTTTTTGAAAGAGAATAATGCAAAATTTCACTTTTTAGCTATATGCAAGATGCGTAAATGCATGTAATGACACTTTCATTTTTTTTTTCATATTTTAAATGACCTAATGTAGATTTGTAAATGAAATTGGAATGTAGTTCTAAGTTATAATGACTGAAATTAACCCTATTGCAACCTATGATACAAAATAATATATAATTTAAAAAAATAAATAAAGTGAAACCTTAGAGCTTTCACTTTAGGGTTTGGACACCTTTCCCTAATTTCATTCAAAATATATGGAATGGGATGTAAAGGGATGTGATGGGGTTTGATTGTATTTGGACAAGGTAGATGATTGAATTATAGCCTAAAAGGTAGGTCAACCAACCATGGACCAAATCCGAAAGTGGCCTAAGGATGAAATGCAATGATTCAATTGAATTAATGATGCAAATTACTATTCTGATGCAAATACAATAGATCTCATATATCATAGGAAAAAAAGACCACAAGAAATGACTAAGTAGGACACTATACACTTGCAATATAAATTTGGAGCTAAAAATGCTAGAAATAGGTGCCCTAGGTGCCATTGTCTTTGTAGGGATAATTCAGATCTATTTTCATAGTCCTTTGGTGTCGAATCATAGCTTCTATTTCCCGCTTGTCATACTATCAGATCATAGTCAGATAATTTTGCAGCTAAGTTTCCATTGTCAAGATGTAGGGTTTCAATTGCAACAACCAATAATTGATCCTCAAACTTCCTTTAATATTCTTCATACCTGAAATCCGCACATTCAAAGAGAGAAGAAAGGTTGTGCCATTTAGGGGCTTGCCTTGGTCAAACCCTATGTTAGTGTTTCCACTTACATAATGGCAATGCCAATGATAAATGGATAAATGATAGGAAGGAATGATGAATCCACAAAGTGATGCTACTCACCACCCTTTGATGACTTCCTTGAAGGACTGAAGTCATACACATCTTTTCAAGGCTTGGATCTTTCTTGCTTGAATTCCTTGGATTGCTTGGATACCTACAAAGGGTTAGCCTTCACAAACAATATGAAAACATAAACATAAACACACTCACATACATTTTGACATGATGTTTGGATCTTTAATTTTTGCAATAAATCTCTGAAATGATGCTCTTGATTTTCTTTATAATTCTCTTGATAATAAATATTGCTCTTGATTCTCAATAATTTCACTTGTTGCTAGATTTTCCTTGTTAATGTTCAAATAATGTAGTAACTAGGTATTTATATGCTATTATTCTAATTTCCCTAAAAATTAAATATAGACAATCAACTTTAGATATTTGAATTTTAAATAATAAAATATCAACACTGAAATTTTTGAATTTGGAGCCAAAATAGGGGACATAGGCACCCTAGGTGCCAGTGTCTCGGGCCTATTTTCTAAAACTTAAGGAGTCAAGGGAAAAGTATTAAATGAGAGAATTTTTTTATTCTTGCAAATTGTCGGTAGTTATTTAAAATGAGTTGTGGAATGCATAATTTAGGAAATTAAGTGCTCAATTAGGTCCAATAACTTAAAGGGGAGGAAAACATAGTGTGAAATTGTCAAGGGTGATAATTTACGATGCTACAAAATTAACTTTTGTACTATCATAATTTGTCACCCATTGACAATTTCAACTTATTTTTGGTCCCCCCTTTAATTATTGGACTTAATTGAGTATTTAATTTCCTAAATTATACATTCAATGGCCCTTTTCTGATAATTTTTAAAGAATTGCAAGTAGGAATCAATTGCATTTATCTAATACATTGCCCCTAACACCAACTCTCCTAGAAAATAGGTCTAGGACACTCACCCTGGGCATGATCATCCTATTTTCTATGCAAATTGAAATATATCAGTTATGGCAATTTAATAATTGAATTTCAATTGTCTAAAGTCGACCATCAAGATTTAATTTTTTGGGAAATTGAATAAGTGCCTATAAATACCTAGTCTTTTCACCATTTGAATTCTATCTAGCATTAACAAGAAAGAGGTGAACACCAAGATAATTCAAGAGAATGCTAAAAGTAGCATTTCAAAGCATTATTGCAGCAATTCAAAATCCTAATATCATGTCAAATCCTATGTGAGTTTATGTGTGTTCATGTTATCATTGTTTTATGAAGGTTAACACTTTTGTAGATCTCCAAGAAATTCAAGCATTCAAGAAAATTGAGTAAGAAAGATCCAAGAAACCTTCAGGTGATGTGTATGAATTTAGTACTTCAAGAAATCCATTGAAGTGTGTGAGTTGTAGCACTTTTTTATTTCATCATTCCTTCCTATGATTTATCCATTTATCATTACCATTGCCATTGTGGAAGTGGAAAAACTTACATGGGGTTTGATTAAGGAAAGCCCCTAAGTGGTCCAATATTTCCTCTCTTTGTGAATGTGCAAATCTTAGGTTTGAAGAGAATTGAAGGAAGCTTGAAAACAATTATTCATTGTTGCATTTGAAGACCTACATCTTGTCAACCCATGAAAACTTAGAGAAGTATTTGATAGTGATTTGACAGATTTGCAAGAAGGAATCCAAAGCTCATATCTGACATCAAAGGATATTATACTGTTCGTGCTAATGCTTCCTTGGTTTCGCCTTGGAAGGAATCTTCCATCATCAGTTGATCAATGTTTTTCAGACTATTGTTACTTGTGCCATTTGTATCTTGGTTCTAGGTGTTTGACTTTGTTTTCCATCTAATTTGAGTAGTGTCATTTGGGGCACTCATGTAGATTGTTGTCTTCTTGATCCTAATCATCCTATCTTCAGAGGAATTTCTTCAACACCATAGCAGTCATCTTTTGACAGTTGTTTGTAGCTTCTTCTTCTTTAGTGATGTTCTTCATGTCTTGTTTATATCTTTTTGGAGTAAAGTTTTTCCCTTGAGGTTTTCTCTATTTCTCCACTTTATAGAGATTTGGTTGTATTCAGGTACCTGATCAGGCCTAGTTGCCGAGACCCTTGTTTGCTTTCATGCATTGTAGTTACCTTTACTTTCTTGCACATGTTTGTAGCTTCACTCTTGCTCATCTTAAGGGGGGGTGTTAGATTAAAGGTTTTAACTTAATTATGTTAATTAAGTTACCTTTATTCCTCTCTTAAGATTTCACTATAGTTTGCATATTGTGACATTTAATAATTATATTAATTATTAAATGTCTACCTATTAGGGTTACTTTTAGGTTTTGCATGATCTCCTTTTAAGGCTTGATCTTTGTAATTATTTAAAATACAGTCAATGCAATCTCTCTTCAAGCTTGCATAGCACCCTTTCTTTTTTGTCTCCATCTCTTCCTTTCTGTGATAGGTTATTTACATGTAGGTGATCTTTGGGGTCTGTGAGGTTGGCTTTCTCAACTTCTACATGTATATTTTTTGTTAAAAAATAATATAAAAAGCATTGATTTAAAAAAAAAAAAAACCATAAAAATAGGTGGCCATGGGAAGGTACGCCTACGGTCTGTCTTGGTCAGGTGCACTGCAATACTGCATAAGGCGTACCTTCCTTTTGACTTTTGTTTTAAAACAAGAAAAACTTTGTAAAGCTTTGTAAAACCAAATTTTTTTACAATTTTTTTTTGAAAAAATTCTTCCATAAAAAAAATTATTTTTTTTTGACGATTTTTTTTTCATACCTTGATCCATGTGCAAACAACCGTAGGAGGCCGTACGGGCAATTTTTTTTGCCTCTTGGATCAACTGTGTCCAAAATGGAGGAATGAATAGTCATTTTTGGGGTTTTGGACCACTGCGGACTCAATGGAGAGGTCCATTTGGACTCAAAAGAATTTGATCAAATAGGTATGCCCTAGATCAAAAGAGACAAGCCCCAAACCCTTGAAGCTCCAAAAATCGTTCAAAACATGAATAGGAAGCAGTAGGTCTGGAGCTCTGATACCATGTAGAAGTTGTGAAAGCCAACTTCACAAACCCCAAAGATCACCTGCATGCAAATAACCTGTCATAGAAAGGAAGAGATGGAGACAAAAAAGAAAGGGTGCTCTAAAAGCTTCAAGAGAGATTGCATTTACTATATTTTAAATAATTACAAAGATCAATCCTTAAAAGGAGATCATGCAAAACCTAAAAGTAACCCTAATAGGTAGACATTTAATAATTAATATAATTATTAAATTTCACAATATGCAAACTATAGTGAAATCTTAAGAGAGGAATAAAGGTAACTTAATTAACATAATTAAGTTAAAACCTTTACTTTAACAAAGGATTGTGAAAATAGATCTAAAAAAGCACCACAAGGACACTCACACCCTGGGAACCTATGTCCTCCAAAATCAGGCTCAAATTTGTATGATAGGTGCATAGGACTCTTCTTTTCTCAGATCTACTATCTTAATTTCTATTACAGTTTTTTAGTTATCAAAATATTGAATTTTAGTCTAGGGAAGATAATTTCATAGGTTTATTTGGGGAATTCAAATCCAATCCATTTCCAAGACTTAAAAGGATCATATGTTGGTTTGATTGAATCACCTTTTTGTTTAAAATTCAATTTAATTATCTTATGGATTTTATCCTAATGAAATCCTAGAAAATGATGGAATTAACCTTAGGTTTTGGACATTAACTTAAGGTCTCCATTTTTCTACATTTCATTTTGGTGAACTCAGGACATGATAAGAAGGCAATATTTTCTTCATAAGAGAAAGAAATTTCCCCTACTATTGATCAATAAAATATCTTGTTGAGGCTTCTCAAAGCCCACATGATTGCTCTCCCTCTAAGAAGATGAAATAAATTATAGAACAAAATCTCATTTTGTGCATATCATTGAGTTCATGGTCATTCTACCAATGAAAGTTAGGTCTTGAGTAATAAAATACAACTTAAGGATTGTGGTTCTCTTCCATGTGTTGATGCACCTAACTCCTCTAATCAATAGTGATCATCATCCTATTATGTTTCTCATCACTCTATGGAATTTTTAGCTTTATGTGTCTTTCTCATTGCCATTCATGGTGGTATAATCTTAGGTGCAACCATATTTTTCATGGTAGCAACTCGATAGTCCTTGGAGTGGTTGACCTTGTCTCTACACTTGGGGGAAAGGATAACTAGTTTTGGTAGGAATGCATTATTTTTCAAGGATCCCCTCTTCCCTTCTTTCTCCTTAAAATACCAACATAGTAGGTATCTTGAAATTTTAAGGGGGGCATATAGTCCCCCACTCATTGTTTACATAGGAAGTTATCCCTTCTTAGTGATGATATCATACATCTCCTAGGAAGTGTGACCTTCTCAACCAAAGTATGGCCTTCTTAATCCATGTGATGTGTGTCCTTTGTGGTGATATTTGGCTCGATGTCCCATAAGAGTGCAACTTTTCTTGGTATATGATGCTCTCCTTGGTCATAAGTGCTCCCTAAGGTGTGATTTTCTATTCCTCAACTAGTCCTCTCTTGGTGATGATGTCATGCGTGATGTTCCCTAAGGTGTGACCCTCATGTATTAAGTAATGCCCATTTTTTTTTTAAGCACATTTTGTGGTGATGTTACAATATCCTTTGAGGTCTTTGAACTTGTTGCATTTGTCCCCTATGGCATTTAACCTTGGAATTTTTGCTTCACTTTGTTCACATGTGTTAAACTTAGTGTAGCATTGGCATAAAATTCTAATCATTTTGTAGGAATTTATCCAGGCTATCAAGGAGTATAACTCTTGGTATGGTTATGGGTACACACCTAGTGAAATAATGGTCCTCACTAAACCTAGTGTGTTTCTCATTTTGCTACCTTATCTCGGGGGCTCACCAAGTGAAAAATGGTCCTCACTAGTCTGTGTACCTTTCTATTTGTGATTCACCTGGAAAATATCATTCTTTGTTATAGTGTGAGTCATGAACACCTTTTAACATGGCCGCCTAGCATAACACAACTTACTTGGCAGTGGAGCCATGTGTTTCATAAGCGATTTTACATCCTTGCGGGAGCATCATTTTGTTAGATAACACATTCAATGGATGCCATTTGGTATTTGAGACAATTTAAGACTGAAGTATATTTTCCTTACCAACTCAAATCTTTTAGTACTAACCTTTTGTTTTCTTGTGTGTCTTTGTATGTGTTTTCTTCATGTTTGCATCGTGTTTACATCATGTTTGTGTTTATTTCATTTTCATTTATGTGTTATGTCATGTGTTTTCATTGTGTATGCTTCATTTTTTTGACATGTATGTTTGTGTGTGTTGTCTTACTTCATACCATACATGTGTGTGTTCCTTTGTGCTTATGTTGGGGTAGGTGCAGGAAGATGGGGGGACAATTTGTGGCCACCCATCTTTGATTTTAAAAAAATCCATAACACACTTGTGTTATGGCATGGTGTAACTAAGCCTAAGGCTCAATTACACCAAAGCTATAATGCTCTCACGTTATAATGCAAGCACATTATTTCATGTTAACAGAAGAAAAAAGAAAACTCATTTCATTTGTGATTGTGCTATTTCCTCTATTCACAATCAACAAACCCTTCCCAAGCACGCTCGTGTTATTGAGAACTAAAAATTCATGGTTTCTTCACCAATTCTTCACTAGAATGTCGCCACATCAATGGGGAGCTCAAAGGAGTAAGTTTTTATTGGGATTTTTGTGATTTTTTTATTAAATAGGTAGATTTAATATGTTTTTTATGTTAATTTATTTAATTTTTAGGAGTTTATAATCAACCTCCTCCTCCTCAAAATCCTCCTTCACCTAATGCCCAAAAACCTGCTAAAAAACAACCCCAACAGACACCAACAATTCATCAACATCCCCTTGGAACTCAACAAAATTTAAAGGGAGAAATTTAAAATAACAAAAAAAAATATTAAGGAGTTAATTGTGAGGTTGAATGGTCTTGCAAGTTCAACCTCACAAAGAACCATGCTTGCACAGTCACTTGAATCAATGTTAACACATGTAGATTCAATTAGCAAGCAATTAAGTGGTTGGGAAGAGAAGAGACAAGAGTATAGAGAATATTATGTAGATAAAATATCCTACAAACAAGTCAAAAATGAAAAATTACAAAATTTGACTTATATTCCCTCTTCATAAACCATGAACAAATCAACCTCTAGACCCTACAAGCAACAGGTTCCCTATCCATTGGTACAACCACCAAGGGATAAAAAACTATTTTTGGTAGAGATGGTGGATGGTTTTTTACCATCCTCCATAAAGCAATAATGAGGTCCCACAATATCTTGTGAGGAAACTCTACTGTGAGTTTGTCCTCAATAAAGTTCCAAACTATTTTGATATGCAGGACTTCTAGGGTAGAGGTGGGGGACTAGTACAGGATAGACTAGGGGCACATCTTAACCCACAATGGCCAGTGAGATGAGCACTTTGTTGGTATGTGGCAACTGATCATGCTATACTATACACTCTTCATGTATCCTCTTTGGGGTCTGGGGTTGGGCTGGGCCTCAGGTGGGGGTTCAAGGGTGACAACCCCCAAGAAAATTTTTTCTCCTATTTTTCACTGTCACTGACAAAAGAAAAAATGACTTTGTAAAACCCTAAATCTAGAAGCTTCTAAAAATCTTGTATTAAGTAGTTGGGATGGGAGTTGCAATAGGTATTATTCATGAGATTGTAATATTTTTTCACTAGATAATAAAATAATTGGATGTATATGGTTTTGTGGATGTAGCCCATATTGGGTGAACCACATTAAATTCTCCGTGTTGTCATGTTGCTGCTATAATTTTTGTGTGTTTTTTATTTCTCTATTTTATTCATCAAATCTGCATTTAACTATTAGATATCTACCTTCTAACCCTAACAAGTGGTATTAGAGCAAGGTTTTTTTTAGTTATCCTCTATAGGAAGGTCTCACAATTGAGTGGGAGTAATGGCAGATGAGGGTAAGTTAAAGGTTGAGAAGTTCAATGGGAAGAACTATCAGTTATGGAAGCTGCAGATGGAGGACTACCTCTATTAGAAGGATTTATGGTAGCCATTGGAAGGGAAATCCAAGAAACCATCAATAATGTTTGATGAAGACCTGGATATTTTGGATAGAAAGGCACTTGGTAGTATTTATTTATGCTTGTCATAATTGGTGGCATTCAATATTACAATAGAAAGGACAACTCAAGAGTTGATGCAAACCCTGACAAAGTTATATGAAAATCCTTCTAGTTCGAATAAGGTATTTCTTATGAAGCATTTATTTAATATGAAAATGGTAGAAGGTGGGTTAGTTTTTGATCATGTATATGAGTTTCATATGGTTACCAGTCAATTAACTTCTATAAATGTAAAATTTGATGAATTTAGGGCTCTTTTGATTATGTGTTCTTTTCCTGAAAGCTTGAATAGCTTGGTAATGGATGTTAGAAATTCTATTTCTAGTTCAAAAAAATTGAAATTTGATGATGTTGTTGGTGTTATTTTGAGCGAGGAAATTCTTAGGAAAAGCTCAGGTGTAGAAAGCAGGGGTAGAAAAAAGGAGAGGAAACAATTCTAGAAGTCGTGGGAAGTCACGAGGAAAATAAAAGGAAAAAAGGTCCCAATCTAGAGAAAAGAAGGATTTCTAGTACTATGGTAAGCCAAGTCATTTAAAGAAAGATTGTTGTGTTAAAAGGATGCAGGGCAACTAAGAGGGGGGGTGAATCAGTTGTCACAAAATTCAAACTTAAAAACTCCAACACATATCAATTCCATAACCACATTATCTGTCATTAAGTATGAGCATGAAACATAGATAACATAAAGTAATTCAACACAACAAACACCATATTTTTATGTGGAAAACCCAAGGATGGAAAAACCACGGCGAGGATTAACTCACCGTATAAAGTAGTTTCAAACTGAAAATAAAAGGCTCATTGCCAAGGGATCACTGCCCTGAAAGGACTCACTATCCAAATGCATAAGCTCACTGCTTACAAGGGAGGATCACTACCTACAAGAGATTGATAGAACAAAATTGGGCTTTATAGCCAAAACGAACTGATAATAGTGCACCTAACAAGTGTTGATGTAGTTTCAGTGATGCTCAATAGACTGATTCAACACACTTCATCCTTTTCACTCACTTCCAAACTACTTTATAAATTTTGCATACATACACTTCTATAACTCTATCTCACTTGACTCACTAAAACTGTCCAAGATATTCATTTATATACCTAATCTTTTTTTGTAAGCATCAATTAGGTCAGCCTAATTAGAAGCATTTCATATTTACCAAAAATACCAACTATTGGCTCCAATCATTCACAAAATATTTCAAGAAGATAATTCAAACCTCCAGCATGCTACATTATGTCGAAAAGGACTTGAAATAGGTTGCACATATATCCGCATAGCAAAATTAATTCACTGTATCATAATTACCCCAAGAAGTTAGGCACAAATAGACTTCAAAGCAAAAAGCAATAAACATTTTATACAAGCACTGGAGCACATAATATTCTGATCATGCATGCCTTTGACAACCATGAAAAATTTCTCAAAACCAAAAGCATCAACTACTAAATGTTGGGAAATGCAAACTAGAATACTGGAGAGTGTAGTTTGAATATTGGTTTAGATATCAGACCAAAATACCGGATCAAGCATTGTCTTAAACTTGCAATCACAACATGGTGACATCAATGACAACACAAAACTATAGAGATAGGCATTCTTCATTTTTCCAACAATCTCCCCCTTTGTCATTGATGACAACATGTAAAAAATTCTCCTTCAAACTCTCCCCATACTATGCTTTAACTCTCTCCATACTCTAATTCTCTCCCCCTTTGACATCAATGGCAAAGGGAAGCCAAAAATCATATAAACAAAGGTTTAAACATTGTGACATCAAAAAACAAAAAGATTTCAATTCATCAAAAAACTTCCAACCATCCAAAAATTTCAATGAGCTTCTTTTTCTTCCTTTTCTTCTTTTCCACAACAAAAACAACAAAAATTTAACACTTAGGATTCAAGTAAAAATGACACTCTTCATCTAAAACACTTTCTTGTATCTTTCCTCAAGAACTGGACACAATTTCTTCCAGTTAAATGTAGCTAAATCCATTCTTGTGTAGATGCTTTCCAATAAGCCCAATAGAGTAAAAGATAGTGACTAATATGAATTTTATCTTTCAACATCTTCTGCATCAGTAAGTATTCTGGAAAGATGTTCTAATTGGACCTCAACAATCTCCTTAAGAAACCAAAAGGTTTTTATCACATCATCTCTCTATCTTTGTATAACAACTAGTTTAGCTTGTAGTTCACCAACTCTCAATCTTTGCTTTCCTTCTTTGTCTTCAAAGATTTCAAAATTCTTTCTAATGTTGTTCACTTCAGATTCAATTGCTTCAATTCTACTTCTGAAATTATCTACCGCAATAGGCCACTAGAGGCAATACTTGTAAATATCATATATTTCTTTAATGCATTTCTTTGTTTCCATGATCAGTTCAGATTATCTCTCTTTAGATTTAACACACCTCTTTTCAACCAAAGCTTCAAACTTGTGTCCTTTTAGACCTTCAAACAACATCCTTTCTTCAACAACCTCAACTAGATTTTCTGACAAGAAATAAGAAACTGTTGATACTCTAATACCTTTTTGAAGCAGATATTCTACCAAAGCATCATCAATCTTTAGTCTATCAATAGGAGAGGTTGTACTCCATAATTCACCAATATTCTTCATCTTCCCTTTACTTATCATAGACTGGATGTCATTAGAGGATACTTTCTCCTTTTCTTCTAAAATTTCAATGATATCTTCAGTTATAACTTACCTTTTCTTTGATTCTGGAGGGGAATAACTAATGACAACCTCCAATTCCTTTTTACTAGATGGAGATCCCACCTCAAACTGACTTGAAGTAGATATACTGGAGAAAAGATTTGTTTTCAAGGATGTGAAATAGGATTTGCACATACTTGCATTATCTGCCAAAGCTCCCAGATATCTATAGACCTGTTTTCCAATAGGAATCCTAGATTCCCATACCACATTATCTTTTCTTGGTAGGGAACACAAAAAGTAAAATACCAATCACACCAACAAGGATTTGAAATGAAAGGGATAACCCTCAATCACTGACATACGAATTTTTTTAGAAATATTCTCAAGCAAAAAGATACATAAGTCAAATTTCTTGTTCTCCTTAACCATCATATGTGCAATATAAACACAATGGCTGATGTGGAACCTTCATGATTTCTAAAATAGATCTTGTAAGAAATTTCCTACGCAACATACCTTACAACCAAATCCTTGAGAGTGTTTATCAATAAAGCTTGTGGGTCTTTACTAATGCAAGTCAACTCCACATCTTTGTACTTTACAGTTTTCTTTCCAGGAAGATCCCCAATATTGCATAAGCCAGTAATCGCCTTTATCACTTCCTTCATAACTAAGTAGGGTTTTTCCAATACAATAATTTTGTCCTTGAAATGATTCAGTAAGAACAAAATAAACTCCCTTTTGACAACCCATGGAAATTCACTCCACAAATCCATACCTAAGGTTTTTATGTTCTGTAATTCATTTTCATTCAACCCTAGTTCCATTTATTTCATCTTTCTATGATCAAATTCTTCTAACTCAACTCCTTTCAGCTTCAGAGGGATGACATCACTTGATTCTCTATCCATTTCTACACTTTCTTTAATTCGTTAATTGAGACTTCTTCATTTTTCTTCTTCCCCTTTTTCAAACAGAGAAATGAATTCTAGATTACCTGAGTCAATTTCTTTGAAATCCATTTAGAATTGCTTCACGCTTACTTCAAGATCACTCCAAGGCACCTTTTGAGTTCTCCAAATGCACAATAATCGAGAAGATTCACAAAATTCAACTTAAACTTCATTGAATTTACCCTAAATGCATTAAATGCAGAAAATATCAAAAAGCTACTAAAAAAATTCTTCTCAACACAAAAAACCCTAATTCAATTTGCAAATCATCATGATAACATGTTTTCTTCTGGTTCCTTTTCCACAACCTTTGATTCTTCATTCTTCACATCTCATCCTTGTGCCAGCCTCTGACACGCCATTTATCCAGGGGGTTTTCATAATTTTATGATAATGCTCTCCCTAAGACCATGCTAGTTCTAATTCCCAAAGGATTTTTCTGTACTTGATGAGGTCACAAACACATTAGTAGCTTTAGGTTTTTCTTCTTCTTTCTTCTTCCATATCTTATTCATCTCTTGCTTTATTTCTTCTTTGTCAACCTTCTTTACCAAATCATTCTTCTCTATTGGAGTGGACTTCTTTCCTTTCTTACTTATGCAAACCTTTGAAACATGTCCTGGTTTATTACAATTATAACAGATGACATTTTTCTGATTACTCTAACCTCCATTTCCTCTCTATCTACATTGATTTGCTCTGTGTCCAAATTTGTTACAGGAATAACAATAGCCATTAAAGAATTGATTCGTTCTTCCTTCATTAAATCTATTACTCATTACTTGACTTATCATTCTCACCTGATATTTGCATTCAATAGCTTTATGTCCAACCTTCTTACATTCAAATCATTGTCCGATAAAGGGACCGAAAAGCTAATTATGCCTTCTTCTACACTTTGTTACGTTGTGACCATATTTATTACAGAAGAAACAAATACCATTGAAAAAGGGATACCTTTGTGCATTAGGCTGTCTCATAGGTGATCTCCTTGAAAAATTTATTGAATTCTCTGATTGTCCTTTGAACTTTCACCTATATCATTTCCTAAACCAACTTTGACTTTACTTGGTTTTTGTCCAACAAGAAATTCTCCAAGCTTATCAGAACTTAATTTAAAATTATTTTCATAGATATTTTCCTTTTCCAGTTCAATCCTTAAGTTTACCACCTCCTGTTCAAGTTTAGAGCATTCATTAGTTTTCTTTTGCACCATTGTATTCATACATTCTTCAATTCTCTTCTTCTCTTCTTCTCTTCTACTCTTCTACTGTCACTTTCAATCCAATTATCTCTTGTCTCAACTACTCACTTACTTCTTTGTGTCTTTCCTTTAATTTATTTAATTGTTCCTTCAGCTTCTAAACACATTGATTTGCTTCATCTAGATTGTCCTTCAGATATATGTTTTCATTTTCAACTCTACCAAGATCCTTATGAGTAGTCTTGTGTTCTTCTTTATCATCCATTTGATCAACCATCAGGATCCTCCTTAAGTGGTTAAGCTCTTCACCAAGGAACCAAAGCTCTGATACCAATTTGTTAAAAGGATGTAGGATAACTAAGATGGGGGGTGAATCAGTTGTCACAAAATTTAAACTTAAAAACTCCAACACATATCAATTCCATAACCACATTATCTGCCATTAAGTATGAGCATGAAACATAGATAATAGAAAGTAATTCAACACAACAAACACCAGATTTTTATGTGGAAAACCTAAGGAAGGAAAAAACATAGTGAGGATTAACTCACATTATAAAGTAGTTACAAACTAAAAATAAAAGGCTCATTGCCACAGGCTCGCTGCCCTGAAAGGATTCACTATCCAAATACAAAAGCTCACTGCTTATAAGGGAGGCTCATTTCCTACAAGAGATTGATAGAAAAAAATTGGGCTTTATAGCCAAAATGAATTGAGAATAGTGCACCTAACAAGTGTTGATGTAGTTTCGGTGATGCTCAATAGACTGATTCAACACACTTCATCATTTTTTCTCGCTTCCAATTTGCTTTATTAATTTCACATATAGACACTTCTATTCCTCTAATCCTATCTCGCTTGACTCACTAAAACTATCTAAGATATTCATTTATATACCTGATCTTTTTTTGCAAGCATCAATTAGGTCAGCCTAATTAGATGCATTTCATATTTACCAAAAATACCAACTGTCGGCTCCAATCATTCAAAAAATATTTCAAGAAGATAATTCAAACCTCCAACACACTACATTATGTCGGCAAGGACCTAAAATAGGTCACACATATATCTGCATAGAAAAATTAATTCACCATATCATAATTACCCCAAGAAGTAAACCAAGAATAGACTTCAAAGAAAAAATCAATAAACATTCTATACGAGCACCAGAGCACATAATATTCTGATCATGCATGCCTTCAACAACCATAAAAAAATTCTCAAAACCATAAGCATCAACTACTAACTGTTGGGAAATTTAGACTAGAATATTGAAGATTGTAGCTCAAATATCGATTCAGCTACCAAACCAAAATACTGGATCAAGCACTATCTTAAACTTGCAGTCACAACATGGTGACATCAATGACAACACAAAACTATAGAGATAATCAATCTTCTTCATTTTTCCAACATCCTGGTCTTGAAAAAATAAAGGAGACAAAAAGGAAGGCAATAAAGAGGAAATTGTGGTAAGAAATAAATTTGATGAGGATGCTTTGATTCTTTCCCTTGATAATGTTGATGATTCTTGGGTGTTAGATTCAGGGGCTTCATTTCATGCTACACCCCATAGAAGTTATTTTCTTGATTATGTCCAAGGGGATTTTGGGATGGTTTATTTGGGAGATAACAAAACTTGTCAGATTGTTGGAAAGGGAAGAATCAAGATTAAGTTGCAGAATGGGAATCAACTACTACATGAAGTAAGGGACATTGCAAAGTTAAGAAGAAATTTAATTTTAGTAGGGCAACTAGATGATGAAGGTTTTGTTGTTACATTTAGTGATAAAAAACTAGAAGTTTATAAAAGGTGCCTTAGTGGTAGAAAAAGGTGTGAAAGTAGGAACCTTATATATTTGTAAAGGTCATATTGTTCCTTCTACTTTAGCTTGTTCCTTCTACTTTAGCTATTGCAGATAAAAATAAATGTTCAAGAATAATTGTTGTAGTTCAATAGGCAGAAAATCAGATAGTTGTTGTGGATTCTAAATCAACACTGTGGCATAATAAAATTTGGCATATGAGTGCAAAAGGTTTGAAAGTACTTCATTCAAAGAATGTTTTACCAAGTCTAAAATGAGTTAATATGGATTTTTGTGAAAGTTGTGTGTATGGAAAACAAAAGAGAGCTAGTTTTCTCAAGGATGGGAAGCAAAAGAAAGATGAGAAATTGGAGCTTGTTCATATGGATGTGTGGGGACCAGCTCTAGTATATTCTCTCGGTGGCTCTTGGTATTATGTCACTTTTATTGATGATGCAACAAGGAAGGTATGGATTTATTTCCTTAGGTAGAAATTTGATGTATTTGAAACTTTTAAAAAATGGAGAAGCTTGGTTGAGAATGCGATGGGTAAAAAGTTAAAATGTCTTAGATCTAATAATGGTGGTGAGTATTGCAGCAAAGAGTTTGAATATTATTGTTCCTCTAATGGTATTCGTAGGTAGAAAATCGTTCCAAGGACTCCACAGGAAAATGGAGTGACTGAGCACATGAATAGAACAATAATGGAGCATGCACAAACTATGAGATTGCATGTTAGGCTACCTTTAAACATGTGGGCATAGGTTGTAAACATTGTTGTTTATTTAATTAATAGAGGTCCCTCTAATCCTTTGGGTTGTGGTATTCCAGATGAAGCATGGACAGGTAAGAAGGTGAGTTATTCTTTTCTCAAAACCTTCCATTGTGAAGCATTTGGACATGTAGATTCTAAAAATAGAACCAAGCTTGATGCAAAATCAAAGAAATGTATATTTGTTGGATATGGCATTTATGAATTTGGTTATAAGCTTTGGGATTTTCAAAATCAGAAAATTGTGAGAAGCAGGTATGTCATATTCAATGAGAAAGTGTTGTACAAAGATCAGTTGCAGCAGCATGAGAAGAAATAAAATGATTATGTAGTGTTGGATGATACACTAAACAATGATGTTCTAGTGGTTCCTCATGCTCCACAACAATAGAAACAACAAATACCACAAACTCTAGTGAATGTTAGACAATATTCAAGGATAAGTAGACCCCCAAAAAGATATTCTCCCTCTTTGTATTCTATTTTATTAACTAATACTGTTGAACCAGAATGCTATGATGAAGCTATGCAGGTGGATACCAAAGTTCAGTGGGAGCATGGAATGAAAGAAGAAATAGACTCCTTGTTGAAAAATCAGACTTGGGAATTATGCAAGTTGCCTGCAATTAAAAAGGCTTTACCAAACATTTGGGTTTATAGGTTGAAAGAGGAGGATGGAGGTAAGAAAATATTTAAATCCAGGTTAGTTGTAAAGGGATTTGCACAAAAAAAGGGTATTTATTTTGATGATATTTTTTTTTTGGTTGTTAAAATGACTTCTATATGCACTGTTTTAAGTATTGAGGCTACTGAAGATTTGCATTTGGAAAAATTAAATGTTAAAACATCCTTTTTTGTGATTTGGAAGAGGAAATATATATGGATCAGCCACAAGGATTTGAGGTCAAAGGTCACAAGAAATTGGTCTGTAGATTGAAGAAAAGTTTATATGGATTGAAGCAAGCACCTCAGAAATGGTATATTAAATTTGATACCTTTATGGTTGAGCTTGGCTATAGTAGGTGTAATTCAGACCATTGTGTTTATTTTAAGAGGTTAGATGATGATAACTACATTATTTTATGTTTATATGTTGATGATATGCTTGTAGCAAGGTCTAACATGGTTCACATTAAGGAGTTACAACATCAATTAGAAAATTATTTTTCTATGAAGGATTTGGGGGCAACGAAACAAATCCTTGGTATGAAAATTACAAGAGATAGGAAAAATAGAAAATTGTTTTTATCTCAGGCTAATTATATTAATAAGGTGTTGTAGAGATTTCATATGGAGAATTCCAAAGATGTTTGCACACCTTTTCCTAGTCATACTAAATTGACAAAGGATATGTGTCCAAAGACACAAGAGGAGGAAAAAATGTCCAAGGTACCATATGCTTTAGCTGTAGGTAGTTTAATATATGCCATGGTATGCACAAGACTAGATATTGCACATGTTGTAGGAATTGTCAATAGGTATATGAGTCATCTTGGAGTTGAGCCTTCGAATGTGATAAAATGGATTCTCAAGTACTTGAGAGGTACATCCAATAAATGTTTATGTTTTGGGGGCTTTAATACTAATTTTAAAGGCTATGTTGACTCAAATTTGGCAAGGGATATAGATACTAGGTGGAGTGCCATATGTTATGTATTCATAGTTGGTGGGACAATAGTTGGATTTCTTTGTTGCAAGAGGTGGTTGCTTTATCCACCACAGAGGTAGAGTATGTTGCTGCAACAAAGGCATCAAAGGAGACGATATGGCTACAACTTTTCATGGAAGAGTTGGGAAAAAATAGGCTAAAAATAATTTGCTTATAGACAACCAGAGTGCTATACATCTTGCAAAGAATTCTCCCTTGCACTCTAAAACCAAACACATACAACTAAGATATCATTTCATTTGGTCAGTGTTGGAGGATGGATAGGTAAAGCTGGAAGAGATACATACAGATACCAATCCAACATTGTTTGGTGTGGAGCCTGATTAGTCTCCAAGTGGGAGATTGTTGGTATGTGGCAACTAATCATGCTATACTGTACACTCTTCATGTATCCTCACCAGGGTTTGGGGCTAGGTTGGGCCTTGGGCAGGGGTTCGGGGGCGACAACCCTCGAGAAATTTTTTTTCTCCTATTTTTTTCTTTGTCATAGACAAAAGAAAAAATGACTTTGTAAAACCCTAATTCTGGAAGCTTCTAAAAATATTGCATTAAGTAGTTGGGATGGGAGTTGCAGTAGGGATTATTCACAAGATTATACTATGTTTTGCACTAGATAATAAAATCATTAGATGGCTGCATTTTTGTGGATGTAGCCCATATTGGGTGAACCATGTTAAATTCTCTATGTTGTCCTATTGCTGCTATAATTTTTGTGTGTGTTTTATTTCTTTTTTTTATTTATCAAATCTGCATTTAAATATTAGATATCTACCTTCTAACCCTAACACACTCGCTAGAGTAGCCTATGAGCACATGGATATCCCTTCCATTGTGAAGGAGAGTTCTGAGGTTGAGACCCTATAGTTCATTAGTTCCTTGAACCAAAGCATCATAGAGCATGCTAGTCCTGTAGAACAATGTGAGATAGGGGAGACTTTGAGGAGTAGTGTTACACTGCATGTTTGCTATCCTTGTGGGTCACTCTATGGTTATGACCCCACAGATAGTTAGGATGCATGTGTGTAGGCTACATCTATAGCTTAGCAGTTGGTGAAGGCATATGCCCTCCTGAATGAGGCTTTCAACCTTGATACTTAGGTAAATATTAGCAAGTTCATTAAAATAAATTTATTAAATTTCATTTTTGAAATGCAAGATTAACTAATTTAGTTTAATGATTGTAATGAAATTTCAGGGTCATAATGTTCATTCAGTTTTCAACGGTTCTCCACCTTCGTATTACACTGTGACATGTACTTATGAGGTACGTAACTAGTAAAAAATTATAAATATTACATGTGAATAACATTTTTATTTGAATGGTATTCTAATATCTCATTTTGGATGTTGAATAGGCTAATCTCGAATATTTCATGGCACCACCTCCCAATGGAGGTGGAGTTTGAAGCTTCACTGAGGAAATAATATAAAGAGTTTAACTAATGAATTGTACTTAATAGATTTTTGTAGTTTATATTCATATCGTTGATTACATTGCATTGCAATAATTTTAAACTCAAAGCATTACTTCACATTGCATAACTAATAACTAGATGTTGATAGATGATAAAATTTTAATTACAATATAGTTTTTTAGAAAGTCAACATAAGCAATTATGTAATTACTTCACATTTCATAACTAATAGCTAAGAGTAGCTGCCAATTGCATTTGCTTGTCATGGCATTCTGTGAGACCACATTTTATTGAGGTATTTTTTCAAACAATTCACTTCCTTGTATATACTATGGATGCTTGGAAATAATCTATGAAAGCATAATAGTAAGCTATAAAATAGAAAAGGAAATGAGTTGTTTAAAAAAATTCCTCAAAGAAATGTGGTCTCATGGTGATGTCCACATTTCTTTGAGGTATTTTTTCAAACAACTCATTGCCTTGTCTATGCTACTCCTTACTATTTTTCTTTGATAGATTATTTCCCCAAATCTAGTCACATCTTCCATCTTTATCCTTAGATCCTATTCTTCCAATCCCCAAGTTCATTTCTAATCCATCATCCTAATTTCCATCCTCATCCAAAATCAATACCAATCTTTCTTCTTCCAATCAATCCTCCACCGTTTCTAATCATATAATCTATCCTCCATCCAACCTAATATATTCTAATCCACCTTCATCCATTCCAACCAACCCAAACCATATTGATAATGAGAAGGATATCCTTTTTGACCAACCCAAATATAATCCCAATGGTGATAATGAGAGAATTGTGGATCACCTTGAATCCATTTTCAATAAATAGAATGCTCTAATTTTCCACCAATCCCCCATCCAAAACTCCCCTTAAGTCCCATCCATATCATCCCCATCCACCACCACTAATTTTATCCTCACCCACTACTTCCATAATTTTAAGGATTACATGATTAGATGTCTCCTTAGCATTGGTGCTAAACTTCCATCCTCGCTACCTTCATCCAATCCCAATCCATCTCCCATTTCTTATCCTTCCCCTTCCTTTGACATGGGGAACCAAGCCTTTATCCAAAATTCCCCTCCAAATCCTTTTCAAGGTCCTCATCCTCATCCTCAATTTACCAATCATGGAAGCTTCCACCTCTTATTCCACTTTTTCATATCCTAAATCCTTAAAATTCACATCACCCCAATATTTCCAAGAAAATTCATTCCATGTATCTCATAGTAACTTCCTCCAAGGAATATTTGCAAAGGTGGTTGTTTCCCCATGCAAAAACAAAGTGGTGCAATCTTCCCATATCATGTATACACCTTCATCACCACCACATCAAGATAAACCCTAATACCCTAAATCTTATGAATCCCCTACCAATCCATCTATCCAAGTTGAAGAGTCTATAAAACCTCCCTCCCTCATCACACCATTCATATAAAATGAGCTTTCCATCTCCTAATCCAAAGAATGCTAACATAGATTCCCCTCCATATAAAGATCATGGAAACCCTTCTCCTCCATCATATGATACCCTTCCATCTCATGATCCCATTTCCAATCAAGAACAACATATCCCTTCCATCTCATCTAATGATACCTTTCCATCTCAAGAGCAAGATATCCATTCATCCCCTTCTCACAATCCCCTCTCCCTTCATCTAATGACATCCTTTTGTGTCTAGATCAAAGTACCTCTTCCACTCCATTGTATGATCACTCTCTAATTCAAGGTGAAAGTACACCTTCCACCCCATCTAATGATCCTCTCCCCCTCATGATAAAAACAACCCTCCCTCTTCATGTCATGACCCCTCTCCATATCATAACCAAGACCACACTATACCATCCACCCCATCCCAACATAATAACATAGAAAAGGAAATGAACTATTTGAAAAAATGCCTCAAAGAAATGCAGTTTCATGGCAATGGAATGCCATGACAAGCAATTTTTTCATGGAATTCCATCACCATGAGATTGCATTTCTTTGAGTTATTTTTTCAAATAGATCACTGCATTCTCTATGCTACCACATTTTCATACATGTTATCAAACAATTCGCTACCTTGCTGCTATGGATAAAATACTAAAATAGGTGCTTTCAAATGAGCTATGGATAGGGTAAATAGTAAGAAATATATAGTTAAATAAGTACTCAAAATTTTGTTGATTATCTCATACATTATAAGACATGACCTACATCACTATTTTAGTTTTCATGATTGAATAATTTTTTGTTTTATTTTTAGATGATGCAAGTAGAAGCACCTTCCGACGTTGATAGGGAAATGCAACATGGTGTATCTACCATGATAGACAACTTGATGGCTCTCATTGGGGTATGAGGTAGATTAGTAGATTTCAAATTACATTCATTGTTATAGTTATTTATTATTGAAAAATTAAATGATTATTGATTTTTAGTTTAATTTATATTTGGATGGTTTCTATAGGACTTTGGCACACCATAGGCTAAGCATGCCACTCTTATGTTGGATGAGAGAGATCATTTATAGGCCGTAATTGATTATTTTGTTAAATATTTCATTTTTTATAATGTAATTTCTATATATTAATGTATATACTTTTTATTGTAACAAATAAAGCTCCATGATGAACTAAATAGGAGGAGAAATCCTTGAGTTTGAAGTACACCAGTCTCATATGCATCTCCATCCCCCCGATGATTAAAGGTTACACATGATTTTTTTTCTTCAACCCCATGGGAATGACTTTTTATTCGGGTCATTTATTGTATGCCTATATGGAATTTGTGGACATATATTTTGTATTGCATATACTTGACATTGTATGCCTATATGGCTATTTTGTATATATGATACTTATATTGACATATATTGATGTATGCCTATATGGTTGTTTGGTTAATACACATCTTTTTTATTGATGGTGTCCATATTTGCATTATAAATCCATGCTTCAATGGATATTTGTAGATGGTTTACTTAAAATGTTTAAAATCCAAGTGTATTACATGTTTTCTCTGTATACTTCATGTGTTTATGTGTATGCTTCATGCTTCTAGTGCATACTTCATGTATTACATGTATTTGAATGTTTATGCTTCATGCTTCCTATGTATACTTCACGTATTACATGTATTCACATCTATGATTCATGATTCCCATGTATGCTTCATGTGTTCATGTGTATGCTTCATGCTTCCTATGTATACTTCATGTGTTTATGTGTATGCTTCATGCTTCCAATGTATACTTCATGTGTTCATGTGTATGCTTCATGCTTCCTATGTATACTTCATGTATTGTGTGTATTCATGTTTATTCTTCATGCTTTCTATGTATACTTCACATAGTATGTGTATTCATGTTTATGCTTCATGCATTCTATGTATACACCATGTGTTCAAGTGTATGCTTCATGCTTACTGTGTATACTTCATGTATTATGTGTATTTACGTGTATGCTTCATGCTTCCTATGTATACTTCACTATTTACCATTATTCACATGTATGCTTCATGCTTCCTATGTATACTTCATGTATTACGTCATTGAAGAATTCAATCAAGAATATAACTAAAGGCAATATTATAAATAAATTAATTTAGGTTCTCACGAATAGTGATGATATGAATTTGGTTGTGACTTTTCAAAGGTGAAATGTTGTGACCCTTTGAATAGGAAAGGCTATGACCCTTTTATAACAAAGGGTGGTGACCATGCCTACTATAGATGTTCCCACCTAGACATGTTGGTGCTAACTATTTGGCTCCATGAAGAACAAAACAAAAAGTATCCTACCTTGCAACTTTACACTATATGCATCTGACAATTTTTGGGGCATCAAAAAAAATTTTACCATGGGAAAATGACTTGGAGCTATCAAAATCTGAGAGAAGTTATTGTAGAGAGGCCCTACATGATCTTGTAGCTTCAAAAAAAATATTTCTAAGTGCCATAGTTACGGAGTAACAACTCGTCAATGTTTGTTGCCTTTTTGCACTTGGGTCTCTTAAGAGAAATCATAGGTGCAATGTAGCTCAAACTAGTCTAGGATGTTTGGGTGTGAAACAAGACCTTTCCTAGCATAAAACCACCCATTTGAATCTGTTGGAACTATTGGTTTGGTCATATGAAAGATAGAACAAAAGTTACACCACTTTGCAACTTTATACTACATGCAACTAATGCTTTTTCCATCAACTGAAAACTCTTCACCACGAGAAAATGACTTGGATCTATCAAAAATTGAGAGAGGTTACTATAGAGGGGCCCTATTTTATCCCATAGCATGAAACAAGTTATTTCTAAGTGACATGGTTTTCGAGTAATCACTCGTCAAAGTTTGTTGCCCTTTTGCACTTTGGTCACTTAAGAGACTTCATCGGTACAATGTAGCTTAGACTATTCCAACATGTTTGGGTGCAAAAAATGACCTTTCCTAGCATAAATCCACCCATTTGAACATGTTGGAATAGTTAGTTTGGTTGGAAGACAAACAAAATAAAAGTTACACAGCCTTGCAACTTTACACTGCATGCATTTGACCCATTTTCCATCAACTAAAAACTTGACAATGGGAAAATGCCTCAGAGATGTCAAAAAATGAGAGAGGTTATTGTAGAGGGGACCTACATGATCCTATAGCCTTAGAATTTTTTTTTCTAAGTGACACATTTTTTGAGTAATCGCTCGTCAAAGTTTGCTTCCCTTTTGCACTTTGGTCTCTCAAGAGACTTCATCGACACAATGTAGGTTAGACTATTCTGACATGTTTGGGTGAAAAATCGAACCTTTCCTAGAATAAACCCACCCATCTAGATGTGTTGGAATAGTCGGCTTGGTTGCATGACAAACAAAACAAAATTTATAGCACCTTGCAATTTTACACTACATGCATTTCACCTGGATATTCCATCAACTAAAAACTCGACACCACAAGAAAAAACCTCAGAGATATCAAAAACCGAGAGAGGTTATTGTAGAGGGGCACTATGTGATCTTGTAGCCTCAAATGAAATGTTTCTAAGTGACACAGTTTTCAAGTAATCGCTTGTCAAAGTTTTCTTCCCTTTTGCGCTTTGGTCTCTTAAGAGACTTCATTAGTACAATGCAACTCATTGTTCTAACATGTTTGGGTGTGAAATAAGACCTTTCCTAGTATAAATCCATCCATCCAGATTTGTTGGAATAATTGGTTTGGTCACATGATGAATAGAATGAAAGTTACACCACCTTGCAACTTTACACTAAATGTATTTGACCCATTTTCCATCAACTAAAAACTTGACACCACAAGAAAATGCCTCAAAGATATAAAAAATTGAGAGAGGTTATTGTAGAGCAGTCCTACATGATCTTGTATCCTTAGATGAAATTTTTTAAGTGACATAGTTTTTGAGTACAATCGCTTGTCAATTTTTTTTCCCTTTTGCACTTTGGTCTCTTAAGAGACTTTGCCGGTACAATGTATCTCATACTGTTCTAAAATGTTTGGGTGTGAAAGAAGGCATTTCCTAGAATAAAACCACACATCCAGATGCATTCAAGCTATTGGTTTGGTCACATGATGATAGAATGAAAGTTACACCATCCTACAACTTTACACTGCATGTATTTAACCCATTTTCCATCAATTGAAAATGTAACACCATAGGAAAATGCATTCGAGATATCAAAAAATGAGAGAGGTTATTGTAGAGGGGCCCTATGTAAACATATAGCCTCAGATAAAATGTTTCTAAGTGACATGATTTCTAAGTAATCACTCGTCAAAATTTGCTACCCTTTTGCACTTTGATATTTTAAGAGACTTTGCCAGTACAATGTAGCTCAAATTGTTCTGACATGTTTGGGTGCAAAACAAGACCTTTCCTAGCGTAAACATACCCATCCAGACACATAGGAACTATTGGTTTGGTCACACAATGAATAGAGAAGAATCTATACATGCACCTTCCTCAACTTCTCGAGAGCACAAAAAATCTCTTCATTCAATACATTATCTATCTCATTCATTTTGGTCTGCTTCTTTTTCAAGTGTTTTTAGAGTAGCCTAACCTCCTTTTCATTGATGATACAATATTCTTCTTATCTTTTAATTCCTTTTCTAAGTGGTTACTTTTAGTCTTCAATTGTTTTTCTTCAATTTCAACACTTCCAACTATTGCTTTTGCATCTTTAACTTGACCACCCACACATTTTTCCTCATCTCTATTGCTCTTACTTATTAACAAACCCTAGTATTCATTTTCATGATCTTCTAACTTCTTTGTCATATCTTTTACTTTGAGCTTTAGATCAACTGCTCAATCATCAACACTTCTTCCTTATCATCAATTTCTAGTTGTATTTTCTCCATGGAAGTCTTAAGTTCAAGAATCTTTGACTTCATTTGTTTGAATCCACCTATAGCATCATCTCACACTGTCTTTACCTACACAGATTCTTACCAAATACAAAACCTCTTGAGGGTTTCAACTTCTCCATTTCCATTTTCCCATTCCACATACTACATAGGCACCTTCCTTGAAACTTCACGAGAGTAGGAAGGATCTCTTCATTCAATACATTATCTATCTCATTCACTTTGGTTTGCTTCGTTTCAAGTTTTTTTAGAGTGGATTCATTTTTTATTTCATACATTCTAGTACTTGCTACCTCTAGTTTTTCACTGCCATTTTCCCATTGCATATACTACACACACACCTTCCTCAACTTCTCAAGAGAAGATTCCTTCTTTCATTTCATGCATTCTACTACTTGCTCCAGTTATGCATTGTCATTTTCCCACTGCCTAGTTCTGAAGGGAGGTTGTGAGGATGATATGTGATATTTCTACCTTCCAACAATTTATCATGTGACTTTGATCTAGCCATTTTCTAATGTATGACCTACCAATATAATGTCCACAAGTAGACATGTATGTAGAATGTGGTAGCATAGACAAAGCACATGATTTTTTTGATGGAATTCCTTACAAAAATGTGGTCTCATGGAATTCCATCATTGCAAGATATGCACAAAATGGATTTTTTAAAAGACATTACTACAAAATTTCAAGAAAATACAATTGGCAAGTGTAAATCTAAATTCCATAGCTTATGTCAACATCCTACCATTGGAACAAGGTATGGGTAAGAATCAAATCATTGAAAGAAAGAGGGATTTTTGTCAAATGTTATAATTGTAACTCCATTGGTAGACATGTTGAAAAGGTTTTAGACATGTATGCAAAATGTGGAATCATAAACAAGGTTCATATGAATTGTTTGAAACGATACCTCAAACAAATGTCATATTATGCAGTGCATAGATTGCAAGATATACACAAAATAAATTTTGGTGATAATATTTTCTAGCATGCCTCCTACCTATGCTAAAATGGGAGCTTTGGAATAAGGCATGGACATCCATCAAAGCATAATCAAGTAGGGATTTTGTCAATATAGTTTGAAATTTTTTGGTAGAAATGTGGTCTCATGGAATAACCTGATTTTATAATATGCACATACTACACAGGCACCTTCCTCAACTTCTTACCTAGTACTTGTTTTAAGAGAAAACTCATTTTTTCACTTCAAGTGTTTTAAGAGCATATTCATTTTTTCATTTCATGCATTCTAGTACTTGTTGCTCTAGTTATGCATTGTCATTTTCCCATTGCACATACTACACACCCACCTTCCTCATCTTCTCAAGAGTAGGAAGAATCTCTTAATTCAATACATTATCTATCTCATTCACTTTGATCTAATTCTTTTCAAGTGTTTTTCTAGCTGATTCCTTTTTCATTTCATACATTCTAGTACTTGTTGCCTCTAGTTTTGGAATGTGGATGATGTATATACATTTCAAGGGTTAGTGCAAGATCATGGGGGTCCAAAATAGACCCTTAAGTGATAATAAAATTCAAAAAAATAGAGTTAGACAATTTGACATAAAAATTTGAATAAGTTATTAGCATAATTTAAAAAATATGTAAAAAAAATTGTAGCAAATTGAATGTAGTTTCTAAGATACTATTCCTTTTTTTGTTAAAAAGTAAATCTATTTGGTGAAAATTTGAAATTTCAAAGTAGTAGTACTAAATTTTTAAGAAAAAATAAAAAAGCAGGTGTATGCCTGACCAACCTAAGTACAAGAATTTTTTTTTTTTTTTTTAAATTTGAATATAATTAGAGGACACTTTCCCAGATGTGCCGCATATTTTTTTGTATTTTTTTTGCAAGTAAATAATTAGTTATGATTTCTTTTATTAAATTTTTTTAAAGATATTAAAAATTGTTTGTCTGACCACCATAACTTGGTCAAAAATTTATGAAATTAAATTTTTATTTTTTATATCCTATAGTATGGGAAGAATAAAATGTGCCACATTTTTCAGATTCAAAAAATATGAAATTGTTTAAGAATTATAGATATTTTTCAATCAACCTATCAATCAAGACTTTAGTAAGAATATATGTAGAAAATCAATAATAATTATCTATTTAATTCCAAATAGGGCATACCTTATATTTTTTCAAACCTAACAATTTTCTTAATAAACCCTTTTCATTTCATCAAATTTGGATAAAAAAAGTCATTAGCCATTTTTTTGTCAGATCGCTACTTTTTGGACTCCCATGATCTTGCACTCACCCTCAAGCTAAAACATAAAAAATACTAAATAACACTATTCTAACCCACAAATACATAATGATAAAATGGATGGAAAAGGGGATAATGATGAAAAGGGAGATACAAGACCAATATTGTCTCAAGCTAAACTAGATAATTGATTGATGAGAATTGGATTTTCTGAGACTAGACTTTTATAATCGACTAGGCAAGGCTTTGAGTTTCTCAATAAATATTGGATAATCACTTGACTAAGGGTTCGATAGAGGATTTTTTTCTTACCTAATCTTGGATAATCGCTTAGAAAGGCTTGAATATGCTTACTTAGGCTTGGATAGGGTCTCCCAAGTTTGATCTAGAGTTGCAAAGGTCAAGTTTGCAAATTGAGGTCTCTAGATGGTCAAATGGTGAAACCATAAATATGCATATAATCTGCCCAATATTCATTGTATATGTGTAAAAATGCAACAACAAAAGAAAGACAAACATATGTAAACTTGAAATATAGAAACAAAAAGTCTCACTATCAAATGCAATACATTAATATCAATAACATGACTTTACGAAATCAAAGTGCATACTTACAAATTAATCCAATGAACCATCTAAATCTACTCTATTATTTATTGTGTCAAGAATTTCCTCATGGTTAGACTCACACACCTTTTACAAGGTCTTGTTTAAAGGTCTACCCTGATATTGTATCAAATGAACATTAGATTCCACGACAAGGTTTGAGTAATGAAGAATCTTCTGATGCATTTCAAAGTCTTGAAACAACCAAACACTAACACTCTTATGTGGGTACCTTCTCAACCATGTTCTACTAACAACTATAGAGCCTATAGGGTATTTGATGTTTTCTCCATCTATAACTAGGGCCTCCAATTTATTTTTTGCTTCAACACAATGACACAAGTAATAATTTGTTCCCTCTTCATTGTCTTCATCTGCAATAACTGCATAAAAATTCCCTACATTGATGCGTAGAAAATTAGATGAAATTAGTCAACATTCCAAAAACACTACAAAGTAAGATAACATTAGGAATTTCAAAAACTATGCAAGTAGATATATTACTTGGTTGAACTAGATCTAATATGTGGTCAAAGTCAATTGATGATTCCATCTATGTTAGTTCTAGTGTTGTTGGGGGATGATACGTGTCAAGAGGGCTAAGAAAACTTAACCACCATTTTTCAACCCACTCCTTTAACTCACACTCATTCCAGGCTTGAATTATACATGAAGAACAAAAGCATGCCATTTTCTACATATGGATACTCAATGAACCTACATTTGAGATTTTGAAAGAGTGTAGTTCACTTGATCTTGTTAGTGCACAACAATCATCATATGGTGCAATGTTAGTATCATCTACAAACCAAAAAAATATATGAACTAAAGACTTACCTTCATTACCTGGACCCATCAAAGCATTAAACCACTCAATGATTGATTTTGCATCTATCAACTTTGCATTGTCTTTATACATTAACTCTTCTCATGCTATGGCTCTTTTGATACATGCTCTTGCACCATCATGCTCCCCCTTTCCATGCCCGACCTCACAAAAGTTCCACATATGCTGAACACCTATAATATTATGCAACTTTCTCAACCAATAGAGCATCTATGAGTTCTTGAATTGTGATGCACAGTTATCCAACCATATGGTATGTTGACTGAATGATATGCCCCTTCTAGCCAAATCATTGTAGAACACCTAAAAGCAACCTTGCAAAAACTTCATAAAATGTGTGATAATCACTAATATAAAAATGGTACTTCATTATAATCTTTCTATCATCCTTTGTACTATCATTCACATGAATGAATGCGATGGGCACAAATATAGAAACCTGTGTGGAGTTGTAATATTATGATTACATCTCATACTATTTTTGTAGACTATAGTTCTCTACAAAGGTGACGATTGAAACAATGCAACCAAGTGGAAAGGTGTCATTGTATAGCTTGAATTGCAAGTCCAACCATCAAGATCTATGGGTATGTCTTGCATACACATACACTATACTGCCACAAAATATAGACATAAACTGATAAATTGGAATCTTTTGAATAACCAAATCACACCTTTTTGTTTCTTTACCATCTTTTGTATTGTAGGCCATTGTTTTATACTTGTTGAACTCTATTAGTTCATTTCCAACTGCATGTGTTTTTTCCATATGTTCACATATTGGCATACATTGCAATCCACCACAATGTTGACATGTGTCATCCAAGCATAATTTCTTGTAGAATATTTGAACTTCCTCTCTTTCACATAAATTTTTTGATATTCTTGAAGATGTTGGTGGGGCATGTATGCCACAATCCTACAAAAAAAATTAGGATGCAAATCTAAACATATAGAACAATAAACATCAAAATGGTTAGAAAATTCAATATATAATCTACAAAAACAAGTAGTGCATGTGTTTTATTTTGAAATAAAAAGGTTTTAGCATTTCAAAGTATCTTTGAAATTTTTTAATTTGAGGATACATCTCTAGAAATTTACCAAAAATATTTGTTTGAGTCATATCCAAAAAATTCTTTGGATGTGGCTCACGGTTTCAACTACTAATTCTCCTTCTTACCACATCCCTTTGATTTGAAGATACCCTTGTATTATATTTCTTCCAAAATTCTTCAATTAGTGACCTCAATGCTTCAACAATTGGTTTATATTTTCATGGTAGTCTCCCCGAGAATTCCCATAATTCATTGGCATCTATGTCAATTATTTGGCACCTTCCAATGGATCTTGATAAAGTTTTTCTATTAACTCTCAATGCTTGACTCATATTTCTAATGAGATTATATTTACTCATTTGATTACTTACTATTTTCAATATAATGACACGTCATGTGACATTACTATATTTTGTGCATGAGGTGCTACCTACACTCTCATATGCACTCATTAGATTCTTCACAATAGTTTTCTCACTTGAAACTTTCGATGTTCTCAACCCAAGAATATTCATGATGTACCTATACTTTATACTTCACATCATTTCAACAAATAGTTGACATCTTGTGGTCTCATTTAACTTTTCAAAGAACACTCCAAATATTTTGAGCATATCTTTTACAAGTGTGCTTTGGAATCTTACCTTCCATTGGGTGAAAAATATTCTCATCATCAATATCAATCAAACACTTTGGATTTATATGAAAAAATCTAGGCAGTGTTCTCAAAAGGTAAATTCATCTCAACATTCAATGGAATTTCTTCAATATTTAAATGAGATGGGATAGATGGCATACCTTCGATCAGAGATGGAATAGATGATGTACCTTGAAATTGAAATGGGAAATATGGTATACCTCCTTCTTCACAAGTGAGTGATGATGTAACTTCAACTCAAGATGTGGTAGATGGTGTTCCTCCACCTTGACTTGCAGTAGAGGACGTGTCTCCAACAATGGTATTCAATTTTCTCATAGCACGAAGATTTTTCATTTGTTCCTCTTGTGTCACCAATTCGATATCTCTCGTTGATAGTTGAGGTTGCTCTTCTTCTATCGGGTCCAATATCCTTTTCTCATTAATTTACCTTATATGTTATGATTTCTTTACATTCTTAGCTTTTTTCTCTTCCTGTGTTGGTTTAATCCTCGACCATTTCCTCGACATGACAAATAATTTTATCTATAGCATAGGGAATAATGATAAAAACAATATATTAGCTCCACCATAGGGTAGAAAAAAAGAATAAGTGCACTTGGACACACCATAAGAACAATAAAAAGATGCATGGTATTGGATGATTTCAACATGAAATTCTTCTAATCAATTACACATAGTTAATGTCATCAATCCAAATGCATAAGAACACTAGTTAATGCCATCAATCCTTTCATTTTTAGGCACCAAAATTGTTAAATATTCACCATATGAGATTCCTACAATGTATAGCAACTATTTATTTATTTTTTTCCAAACAAAACTTAAATATTATAGGTTTGAAAATGTGCATATTAGTCAATTTAAGCTACTCCAACATGTAGAAAATCACTTATTTCCAATCCTATCATATCAAAGGGTCTTAATTTGGCTACATATTTCATATCAGACCTTAACCAACATTTTCTTTTGGATTATTTGTCATCTATATAAGTGAATTTTGCTAGTTTGGGGTGAAGTTGAAGTTCTTTTCTAGCCATAGAGGATTTGACAACAAGTTTGTAGTGATAAAAGTGGCAGCAATTTATGGTAGGAAAGATGACTATGAAAGAGTACTTGGAGGATTATTACAAACCAATAACTAGGTTAGGACATCATGAGTAAGGGGATTTGTTAGTTTCATGGAGTTCTCTAATTTGTGTAATAGGAGAGGTGAACTAACAAATGGGAAATGTTTGTTCAATACTTGAAGCAAGAAAATAGGTAAGTGTTGTGATATGGTGGTAGATAATGGTAGCAAAAACAATCCAATATTTATGGAAATGGTTGACAATCTAGGACTAAGGATGTTGAGGCATCTAGATCCATTATGTGTTGGTTTATTATAATAAGTGGATTTAATTTTGCTACAATAATAGTGCTAGATATAGTTAAAGGTCAAAGCATGGCATGATTAAGTGCTATGTGATATTGCAACAATGGATGTGTTCCATTAATAAGTCCATGGTAGTTTGACAAAGAAGTAGTGTATGATATGAGGGTTAATACCATTGTTGGGAAGTGAAGTACAATTTTACAATAGTGAAAAGTTGTGCATTAAGGAGGAGTGGTTTGTATTGATCACAAATACATGCAACATTATGAGAATGGATGGTAGCTAAGGTTATAATGATATTTTTCAACTTGGAACCCCCCTTGAATTCTCATAGATTTCAAAAAGTAAAAAAAAAATGATGAACATTGAATATGAATTTTAACATATAAACAAAACCAAAGCAATTTATTAAGCATGTATTATAAAAATTTATAAAGAACATACACATATTTAGACTTGGCATATCTTAAAATCAAAGATTCAATTGGATAAACTACCCAATTCAATTTAGTATTTTTCTTCTTCCTTCAAACTCCTCAACAATTGGAGCTTTTCACAAACTTGCTTCCTTTTCAACATTCAATTATATATCTCTCCAAGAATTACTAAAACCTATAGAGTTAAACAATGTGTAATGTTAAATTATAATAATTCAATCATGTAATGAAAATTGCAACACTAAAAATATCAAAATTTGAGTTGATATAATAAAATTTTATGTAAAAACTCTGGTATTTCCCTTCTGAGTTGCAAACCAAAAAAAGGTGATGGAAAGTTGATGTAAAGATGGTGGAGGAATGTGTAAATTCTTATATGTGCTTTCTCCAACAATCTCAAAAAGCATTCTTTTTTCAAATCACACATAGAAGAAGGAGAATAACATAGCATGTGGGCCAAGTCATAGGTGTCAATTCCTTTTTTACTATTTTTAGAAAGAGACAAAGAGTGCTCATGTTATAATGTGAGCGCATTTTGGCTTTCTCTTACAATTTCCATATTTCAACATTTCTAAAGTGTTCTCGTGTTTTGAAAAAGTTGAATTTTTCAAGGTTTAGGGTTCAAGTTTTAGGGTTTAGGTTTTAGGGTTCAGGCTTTAGGCTTTATGGTTTATGTTTTAGGCTTTAGGTCCAACCCCTTGTCTCCCACTCCCTCTCTCTCCCCCCTCTCTCTCTCCCTCTCTCTCAAGTCTCTTCCTCCCACCCCCTCTCCTCTCTTAGGTCTCTCTCTCTCACACTCCCTCTATCTCTCTCCCACTCTCTCTCTCTCTCCCACTCCCTCTCTCTTAGGTCTCTCCCTCTTTGAGGTCTCTCTCTCTCACTACCTCTCTCTCTATTATTCTCTCTCTCTCCCACCCCTCTCCATCTCTCAAGTCTCTTCATCCCACCCTAACTCTATCTCTCTCTCTCTCTATTAAAATTCTCCCTCCCTCTAAATACATACATACATAGACATAAGTAGACATACATACATACATGCATACATACATACTTACACACATACAAGCATACATACATACAATCTTACATACATACATACATGCATACATACATACATACATACAAGCATGCATACATACATACATACATGTCATACAAGCATACATGCATACATACATACAAATATATATGCATACATTTAACAAACTAGAATTTAGCACAAAGTAAGACATAATGCGAGCATGTTAGAACGTGCTTGTGTTATGTATTGCTTAGGAAACTCAAGCACAAATGCAAAATGTATGTCAAAACTATGAAATAACATGAGTGCGTTGTAACATGCGTTGGGAATCCCCAAGCCTTAGGCTTGGAGTGCCTTCCCAACATCCAAAGACATCTTTCTACATATTCTAAGAAATGTCACATAATTTCATTCATGTTAACCTTCAGGTTTGCACATGTTTCAAGGTCGAGTCAATGGCACATGTGGGTAATATCAGGCTCTCTCTTAGCTATTTAACGATGTAATTTTTTTCACATTTTGAAAATGTAAAGCCATTCAACTACAATGTATTTTGTTTGTGTCATTTTTGTTAGAAAACCAATGTTCAAAATTTTTTACTTTAATTTTTAACCATTCATTAAAATTTGAAATAAATTACATTTTTATAAACTATAATTCATTCTACACATTAAAAAAAAAATATTTTTGATTAGTTTTCAAAATTTGTAGGGTTAACACGGCCAAAATTTTGTTTTTCAATTGTGTCCTCTTCAAAAATTATTAAAAAATCATATATTCATTAAAAAATATAAGAAAAATTAGGCATAAACTACATGCTATTAGCTAATTCCTCACTAAAGTGATTTTAAAAATACCAAAAAAAATTTAACCTTTTGAGGGAACCACAACATCTATGCTGTAGTACCCCTCCATTTATGCTTATGTTTTATGTTTACATGTTTTTACACTGTTAGACTTTGGTACTTTGGTTTGGATATTTTGATCACTAATTTGAGTGACAGTGGATTCACTTTGTGATATGATGATACATTGTATGGTGATAATTGATTTCTGACATGCTTTGATATAGTGTAGATGTTTTCCTTCAGATGATTATTGCTATATATATGTTTATGATGGACTAACTGTTATTTAATTTATCAGTCTGATGTGACGTGTATTGGTGTGGAGAACGAAATTGCATCACTCGCTTGCGAGTGCCCTGTGATGTCCGTGATTTTCTCCGCACGGTGTGCCTGTACAATGGATTATATATATGCATGTTATTTGATTGGTTGCAGGATTGCAGGTACATGACACCGACTCCACCTGGTTACTCAGGACTGAGCGTGTCAAGACTCAACGGAAATGTTGATTGGGAGGTAGTAGCATGGTTCATCCTAGTCTAGTCTTAAACCTAGTCATAGTACATCGTCAGTTTTAGTTCGGAGTCATAGATGGTCTTGTTTGTCCCTGATTGGATCAATTGCTTGAAAGGAAAATTTTATCATTTTTATGATAGTTTGTTATGCTTTAATATACTGTTTAATTAAATTAATTTTTAAATGTTAAAGAAATAAGTTTTACATTTTATTTAATTAATTAATTAGTTTGTTTGGTTAAATAATTTGATCATAGAGATTAAATTCATTTAATTAAATAAATTAATTGATTAAATTAAAATTGTTTTAAATGTGTGTGAATAGATTTAAATTTGAAATTATTGTTATTTGGGAAATGATATTTTTAATTGTTAAATAAATTTGCATTTTGAAAATTGTAAATTTTAAATAATTAAAGGCATGCAAATTTTGCAATTGAAAGATTGCTTGTTGGGAGATATTTGTTCTTCTCGACAAGTGTGCCAGTTAAATTTATTGCTTTTGGTTGAGGGATATTCTCGAGGTTATCTGAGATTTGGGGAATACAGAGGTTTATTCTATTCTATTCTTCATGGGAAATGAATTAGTGCTCTGTTAAAAATTTTGTTTATGTTTTTAGTATTGTTGTATATTTGTGGAAGTTCTCAAGTTTGGCATATTGGGAATTGGTGTTCGAGAAAGGTTTTGGAAGCTATAGGCAACAGAGGCTTTCAACACCAGACATATTTTTTGAAGCAAAGGAAACAGGTATTTCCCTTGTGTTTTGATTTGTGGTTTTTGAAAAAGAATGTCTGAGAAAAGAAAATTTCATTTTGTTAAAAATTCCTGTACTTCTCGGAAAAAAAATTGGTTTCTGTATTTTTGTTTTGTAAGGATCTGTTGGTTTATGAAAATTTCCTTTCTCTATAGAAAACATTTGTATTAAATTAGTGAAGGGAAATCTTTAAAAAAAAATTGAAACCTTGGGTAAATTAGTGTTGATTGGAAATATTTGTGCGTATTTTCTAGTAAAAACCCTGTAGAAATTTTTATAGTTTCCCCATATGAAAACTTTGTAGAAATTTCTGGAAATTTCCCCATATGAATACCCTATTAAATTAGTATATATATATATATATATATATATGTATATATAAATATTATCATATACAAATTGGATTGTGAAACTGCATTTGTTTTATTTTATTTGGGAATTTCTGAAGTCGCCGTATGGGCAAGATTAGGGTTATAAAATTTTTAAAAAAGATTTTGATTCATAAATATCCACAGAGGGTTAAAAACCCTTAAATTTTTATTTGTTTTAGATTTTTTAAAAAAAAATAGAAAAATGATATTTTAATTGTATGGACGCATTTTAAAATCGTGGAAAATTTTTTAATTTTGGTGCTACGAGGGTAGCTGACCTACACAACCAACTCCCAACAGGGACGCAGAGTGGAGGGCAGTGCCTAGCGCCGCCTCTAAAGGCAGCGCTCACTGCCTTCCACTGCCGTGACCCTGTGGGGAGGGCTGCGGGGCAGCCCTAACCACAGTCTGTGGTAGCAACAATGGCTGTGAAATTCCATTTTATTTGTATGGGATAAAATTTGACTTTTTACTTTTATTTTTATTTTGTATAATATATTTTAAAAAATATTTTATATATAAAATATTTATAATATTTTATATATATTATATATTATTATAATATATTATATAAATATATATATATATTATTAATTGATAAAATTTTACTAATTGTAAATTTGATTATTAAATTATAAACTTTTAATTTGAGTATAAACAAATGTGTGAAATATTGATGTTTAATATAAGAAAATTATGAGTAAATATCTCATAATGAAATATAATGAGAAAAGAAATTGAAAGTGTTATTATATTGCATGAATGCAAAACTGGAGTTAATTGTTAGATTTGATTTTCGTATCGAATGGAAAATAAGTAATACTTTAGATGATTGATTTTGTACACCATATTTTGATTGATTGGATTTAGTATATCCTAATGTAGACTCTTATTTTTCAATTTACTTAAGTTATGTTTCTTTATTGGGAAAATTGGGAATGCCTTAAATGTACAAGTCTTCTAGAATGATCTGTATAGTAAGGGTGTTGTGATTGTTTAAGTTGAATTTTTTTGTTGGCTAAGGTTGTGTACATGGTATTAGCATGATGTTTAGATACTTGATTTTGTGAGCATAGTCATTGATGTTCGTTATGAAAAGTGTAGAATTATATGTTGTGTTTATGTACACCTTGCCTACCTTAGTCAGGAAAACTTAGAATTCCTTTGTTTTGTTTAGGGGAGTGGCTCTGTGTGAGGGCCAACACGCAAAGTGGTGTCAGGGTAACTTACAAAGAGTTACTAAGTCAGTGATAACTAAACAACACAGTAGTTAGATTAAAATCTTTAATAAGATGATTATGCCTCACTTATGGACTCTTGAGCTAGTTCAGTCTTGAGTATAAGTTGAGAAGGCCTAGAATGGAAAATCGATATCTTGTTACTTCAAAAGATATTCGATTCCGCAATAGTATGCAATGGGGCCGAGTTTCATAAGAGGTTACCAGGGTAACCCAAGTTGGGGGCCGGAACCTAGGAAGAAACACTAGGGTAACCTTTGCAATATTGTGATGACACTCCACCTAAAATAACAGTTTACCTTGTGTACTTAGCATATTTGATTGTCTTAAATCTAGAAGCAATGTAACCATCAGTTAGTTATGTACTTGTGTCTAGGGTGAATAGGTTATGTCTAGGTATCCATATTACTATCTCCTAGCATGGGGGGTGGACATATGGGTACCACATGGTTGGGTGGAATGTGCACCTTACTCCGTTGGGTCCCCAGTTTATGATCATGGCAACGAGAGCTTCATGGATGGAGAGCTCATACTTGGAAATATATGTGTACTTATATTGTATCATTGTAAATCTTGTATTTGAAACATCCCTCAATTGTTTATGAGGTGAACATTTGTAAAATGTAATTGTAACTATTATTGATCTACCTCATCAGATGAATGAGTATTGTAATATTATTTCAAATGCAATGTAAGAAACATATTTGTACTTTATACTTTCATGAATGGATTTCAAATGATATGTAATGTTTACTTTTAAGTTTATGTTAATTAAATATGTGCAATGCTAAATACTAAAGTCATCTATGGAATCTCAAGTAGTGTATCATCGTGTAACTTAGTGAATGTATGCAACTAATTAGGTTAATATTATTACTTTAAAAAAAAATTGTTTACTTTTATACACAATTGCAACATTCCTTAGGTTATAAGACGGGGCATTATAGATTGGTATCATAGTGAAGGTTTCTAACACTGGATGCTCTAGGTAATCATGAGCCCATTAGGTTGACCTAGTGCGTAGTGTCGCTATCTGTTAGCCTTGGTTGATTAGTATCTGAGACTCATTATTGTTTATGTGTAGGATCATGCCTAGACGAGGTGGTAGAGGTCATGGTAGAGGTCGAGGTGGAGGCCGAGGGACAATCCCTCAGGTTACTCCCCCTTTGAGTGCTCATTAGAGTGATCAGGAAAAATAGTTGGTTCAGAGGAATAAGGGACAAAATCCTGAATAGTCAGGAGTAAAGGGTTCACAGATACACCCTTTATTAGAGGAGGTCCTAGCTCGACTTGGACCTAGACAGGAAGTTGAGCAGGAGGTTGTTAGAGAGTGTGATAGATCTCCAAGGAGAGTAGATGATACAGTGCATCAGGATGCTATTACTGTAGGACACATGCAGGATTTATTGAGGGCACACCCTCCTACTTTTGATGATATAGGAGGTGGCTTAGAGGCAGAGACCTGGCTACTGGATTTGGGTAGATGCTTCGCCATGCA
Source organism: Sequoia sempervirens (assembly GCA_007258455.2). NCBI lineage: Eukaryota > Viridiplantae > Streptophyta > Pinopsida > Cupressales > Cupressaceae > Sequoia > Sequoia sempervirens. The sequence goes on along the minus strand of VDFB02256132.1, from coordinate 49,764,399 downwards.
CCCTTACGGTAGCAATACCCGAGCGAGATGCACTATCATGCATCTAAGAGGATTTGCCTCTACTTGGTGGCGCTTGGAGGAGTAGAAGCTCCACTTAGATATCGGGTCAGTGTCTTGGGAGATGTTCTTGGAGAGGTTTAGAGCATGGTTCCTATTGGAACATTGGAGGCAGTGACAGGCTAACGAGTTTCATGATCTACGTCAGTTGGCTCTATCTGTTGAGCAATATGAACGTAGATTCTATGAACTCAAGTAGTATGCTGGTATTGGCGATGATGAGCCTATGTTGGTTCAGCACTTTATCAGGGGTTTAAATGCCTGCATTAGTGGTGGAGTCAGAGTTTTTGAGCCAAAGACTATGGAAGTTGTGGTGGAGAAGGCTCGAATAGTGGAAGAGAATCTTGTTATGGTGCTAGGTGGTCACACAGGAGTACAGATTGGCAGTGCTCCTGCAACAGGTTTTAGTCCATGGGGTGGAAAGGCACAGATAGGGGGTTCCTCTAGGAACCAACAGACACCCTCAAAGGGTGGGCAACAACAGCAACAATGTACACCTCAAAAGAATAATAATCCACAACCACAGCAAGGTAATAGCCCACAAACAGGAAAGAACCGTAACTGGTGGTGCAACAAGCACAATAGGCAGGATCAGCCTGCGCAGAGTGCTCAATCTACTGTCAGTAGAGGTAGTTTCCAGCAATCCAATGCACCTTCGGGTGGCAGAGGATTCAGTAGAGGCACAGGTTGTTACTCGTGTGGATAGCAGGGACACATTGCTAGGAAGTGTCCGATGAGAGGTTCTACTAGTTTTGGGCCTCGACCTACAGTTTCAAAGCCTATAGTGGGTGATGCAGGACGATCACATACAGTTTATGCTATGGTTAATGACCGCCAAGCCGATCACTAGAACACAGTGGTCGAGACTTCAGGTAAGTTACATGGTGTTAGTGTTTCCATTCTTTTTGATTCTAGAGCTACCGACTCCTTTATTTCACCTACCATCATTGAGCGATGTGGTCTTGTGGTGGTAAAGCAAGGCAGTAAGTGGCAGGTTGAATTCGCCTCTAGGGTGAAAGTAGCAGTAGAGAACTTAGTACATAATTGTGAACTTAAAATTGGTACGTTAACTACCTTAGTAGATCTACATGTTACACCTTTAGGATCGTATGACATAGTTTTAGGTATGGATTGGTTAGCATCTCATCATGCTGTGATTGACTGTCGACTTAAGAAAGTCAGTTGCATTAATGATTTAGGCGTGAAAGTGGAAATCATAGGTGTTCAAAGACCTATCTCTTTGTGGATGATATCTGCTATGCAATTAAAGAGATGTCTTCGTCAGGGTTGTCAATTGTTTGCAACAACAGTTATTGATTTGGAAGAAGGTGAGAGTCAAGAGGTATCTCTTGATGATCATCCTATTCTTAGGGAATTCATTGACATGATTCCTGATGATATACCTGGAATGCCACTGAAGAGAGATATTGATTTTAGAGTTGACCTAGTTCCAGGAGCTGAGCCTATATCTAGAGCTCCATATAGAATGACGACTCAGGAGTTAGAGGAACTTCGTATTCAGTTAGAGGAACTATTAGAAAAGGGTTTTATTCACCCAAGTGTTTCCCCTTGGGGAGCACCTGTTATCTTCCTAAAGAAGAAGGATGGATCACTTAGACTGTGCATTGACTATCGACAATTGAACAAGGTTACGATTAAGAATCGTTATCCTTTGCCTAGAATCGATGATCTTTTTGATCAGATCAAGGGAGCTAATGTGTTCTCTAAAATTGATTTGAAGTCTGGTTATCATCAATTGCGAATTGCTGAAGCAGACATTCATAAAATTGCTTTTCATACTCGTTATGGGCACTACGAATTCACAGTAGTACCGTTTGGGTTAACGAACGCACCATCAATATTTATGAGTTTAATGAATGGTGTTTTTCATACATACCTTGATCGATTTGTCCTTGTATTTCTCGATTATATTTTGATCTATTCGATAAACATGAAGGAACATGAAGAGCACTTGAGACAGGTATTGCAATGTTTAAGGGAAAATCAATTGTATGTGAACTTGAAGAAGTGTGATTTCTTTCAAACTAAGGTAAAATACCTTAGACATGTGATTTCTAGAAAAGGTATTGTTGTGGATCCTTCAAAGATTCAAGCTATTGTAGATTGGCCCATGCCTACTAATGTAGGTGAAGTGCGTAGTTTTATGGGTCTAGCTGGTTACTATAGGCGGTTTGTTGAGGGATTTTCTAGAATTGGTCATCCTATTACTTCTCTTCAAAGAAAAGGGAAGAAGTTTGTTTGCATAGAGCAGTTTCAGTTGGCTTTTCAGACACTTAAAGAAAAGTTGACTAATGCACCTATATTGATTGTTCCTAATCCTACTAAGGATTTTGTAGTTTGCACTGATGCATCCTTAGAGGGCTTGGGAGCAGTTTTGATGCAAGATGGGCATGTGATTGCTTATGAGTCTCGCAAACTCAAAGATCACGAATTAAACTATCCCACTCATGATTTAGAATTAGCTGCAGTTGTGCATGCATTAGTTTGATGGAGGCATTTCTTATTGGGTCATCGTTTCGAACTTCATACTGATCACCGTAGTCTACAATACATTTTTGCGCAACCTAATTTGAATGCTAGACAAAGACGGTGGATGGAGTTCTTGTTTGAATACGATTTTGAAGTGAAATATGTTCAAGGAAAAGAGAACGTAGTGGCTGATGCTCTTAGTTGTCATCGACATGAGATCTCTGCTACTACTCTTGAAGTAGATTTGAGAGGTCAAATATTAGCAACACTTCCTATTGATAGATTGTATTAGGAAGTAAGGTCGGAGATTGAATCTAGTAGACCTTTAGAAGGTCGATTTGCAAGGTATGTCCTTGAACCAGATGGTATATTATGACATTTAGGTCATATTTATGTACCACATTTTGAGGGTCTTCATACATTAATTATGACTGAAGCACATCGAGCTCCATACTCAGCTCATCCAGGTGTTAAGAAAACGCATGCGGATCTTTGGCAATTGTATTTCTAGCCTGGTATGAAATGTGATATTGCTGATTATGTATAGAGATGTTTTGAATGCCAGCGAGTCAAAGCTAAGCATCAACATCCCGCTGGATTATTGCAGCCTCATCTCATTCCTGAATGGAAATGGGATATTATATCTATTGACTTTATTGTTGGGACCTACGTCGTCACGTTGACATGATGCCATTATGGTAACTGTTGACCGATTGACTAAGGTGGCTCATTTCTCACTAGTATGATCATCATATAATGCTTCATCCGTAGCTAGGATATTCATGGAGGACATAGTTAGATTACATGGGATTCCTCGTAGGATTATTTCTGATAGAGATCCTGTATTTACATCAGCCCTATGGACTTCATTACAACATGCTCTAGGTACACAGTTGAACTTTAGTTCAGCATATCATCCTCAAACCAATGGAAAAATGGAGAGAGTTATCAAATATTAGAGGATATGCTTAGAATGTACGTAATGGACCAACAATCACATTCGGAGGATTATCTGTACTTAGTAGAATTTTCTTACAATAACGGATATCAGAGTTCCATAGGTATGCCACCATTTCAGGCATTGTACAGTCGTCCTTGTCGAATTCCATTAAGTTGGGATCGACTAGAGGATAGAGTATTACTTGGTCCTGAGATGCTTCAAGACATGGAGCAACAGGTTGACCATATTAGAGAACATTTGATAGCAGCACAGGATAGGAAAAAGAAGTATGTCGATGCTCATAGAATAGACTGACAATTTGCAGTTGGTGATAGAGTGTTTCTTCGAGTGCGACCGCAAAAGAGTCCAATCCATTATGGAAAAGGCTCTAAGCTTGTGCCTCGTTTTGTTGGGCCATTTGAGATCCTAGAGAGGATTGGTCCTGTGGCGTATCGACTCACCTTACCACTCAGTTTGTCACGTATTCATGATGTTTTTCACGTATCAGTTCTTAGACCATATCATCCCGACATATCTCATGTACTTGATTGGAATGCATTACAGGTAGAGGACGGGCAGCTGGCTTTGGAGCCTGTGGCCATTCTATAGTGCCAGACGCTTGGTCTCAGGGTTCGAGATGTTGATCAGGTGAGGGTCCAATGGGATCCTAGCCATGAGGCTTCTGCTACTTGGGAGGATGTGACACGCATGAGGGAACTTTATCCCTATCTGTTCGCAGGCTTTCAGGAGCAAGCCTGAACCTAGGGGGGGAGGATGTAGTACCCCTCCATTTATGCTTATGTTTTCTATTTACATGTTTTTACATTGTTAGACTTTGGTACTTTGGTTTGGATATTTTGATCGCTGATTTGAGCGATAGTGGATTCACTTTGTGATATGATGATACATTGTATGGTGATAATTGATTTCTGACATGCTTTGATATAGCGTAGATGTTTTCTTTCAGATGATTATTGCTATATATATGTTTATGATGGACTAACTATTATTTAATTTGTTAGTCTGATGTGATGTGTATTGGTGTGGAGAACGGAATTGCATCACTCGCTTGCGAGTGCCTTGTGATGTTCATGATTTTCTCTGCATGGTGTGCCTGTACAATGGATTATATATATATGCATGTTATTTGATTGGTTGCAGGATTGCAGGTACATGACACCGACTCCACCTGGTTACTCAGGTCTGAGCGTGTCAAGACTTAATGGAAATGTTGATTGGGAGGTAGTAGCATGGTTCATCCTAGTCTAGTCTTAAACCTAGTCATAGTACATCGTCAGTTTTAGTTCGGAGTCATAGATGGTCTTGTTTGTCTCTGATTGGATCAATTGCTTGAAAGGAAAAATTTATCATTTTTATGATAGTTTGTTATGCTTTAATATACTGTTTAATTAAATTAATTTTTAAATGTTAAAGAAATAAGTTTTACATTTTTTTTAATTAATTAATTAGTTTGTTTGGTTAAATAATTTGATCATAGAGATTAAATTCATTTAATTAAATAAATTAATTGATTAAATTAAAATTGTTTTAAATGTGTGTGAATAGATTTAAATTTGAAATTATTGTTATTTGGGAAATGATATTTTTAATTGTTAAATAAATTTGCATTTTGAAAATTGTAAATTTTAAATAATTAAAGGCATGCAAATTTTGCAATAGAAAAAGGAAAGATTGCTGGGAAGTTGTTGGGAGATATTTGTTCTTCTCGACAAGTGTGCCAGTTAAATTTATTGCTTTTGGTTGGGGATATTCTCGGAGGTTATCTGAGATTTGGGGAATACAGAGGTTTATTCTATTCTATTCTTCATGGTAAATGAATTAGTGCTCTGTTAAAAATTTTGCTTATGTTTTTAGTATTGTTGTATATTTGTGGAAGTTCTCAAGTTTGGCATATTAGGAATTGGTGTTCGAGAAAGGTTTTGGAAGCTATAGGCAACAGAGGCTTTCAACACCAGACATATTTTTTGAAGCAAAGGAAACAGGTATTTCCCTTGTGTTTTGATTTGTGGTTTTTGAAAAAGAATGTTTGAGAAAAGAAAATTTCATTTTGTTAAAAATTCCTGTACTTCTCGGAAAAAAAATTGGTTTATGTATTTTTGTTTTGTAAGGATCTGTTGGTTTATGAAAATTTCCTTTCTCTATAGAAAACATTTGTATTAAATTAGTGAAGGGAAATCTTTAAAAAAAAATTGAAACCTTTGGGTAAATTAGTGTTGATTGGAAATATTTTTGCGTATTTTCTAGTAAAAACCATGTAGAAATTTTTACAGTTTCCCCATATGAAAACTCTGTAGAAATTTCTGGAAATTTCCCCATATGAATACCCTATTAAATTAGTATATATATATTATATATATGTATATATAAATATTATCATATACAAATTGGATTGTGAAACTGCATTTGTTTTATTTTATTTGGGAATTTCTGACGTCGCCGTATGGGCGAGATTAGGGTTATAAAATTTTTTAAAAAAAGATTTTGATTCATAAATATCCACAGAGTTAAAAACCCCTGGATTTTTATTTGTTTTAGATTTAAAAAAAAAAATGTAGAAAAACAATATTTTAATTGTATGGACACAATTTTAAAATCGTAGAAATTTTTTAATTTTGGTGCTGCGAGGGTAGCTGACCTCCACAGCCGACTCCCAACAGGGAGGCGGAGTGGAGGGCAGTGCCCAGCACCGCCTCTAAAGGCATCGCTTGGTGCTGCCTTCCACTACCGCGGCCCTGTGGGGAGGGCTGCGGGGCAGCCCTAACCACAGTCTGTGGTAGCAGCAATGGCTGCGAAATTCCATTTTATTTGTATGGGATAAAATTCAACTTTTTACTTTTATTTTTATTTTGTATAATATATTATATAAATATATATATATATATATTATTAATTGATAAAATTTTACTAATTGTAAATTTGATTATTAAATTATAAACTTTTAATTTGAGTATAATCAAATGTGTGAAATATTGATGTTTAATATAAGAAAATTATGAGTAAATATCTCATAATGAAATATAATGAGAAAATAAATTGAAAGTGTTATTATATTGCATGAATGCAAAACTGGAGTTAATTGTTAGATTTGATTTTCGTATTGAATGGAAAATAAGTAATACTTTAGATGATTGATTTTGTACACCATATTTTGATTGATTGGATTTAGTATATCCTAATGTAGACTCTTATTTTTCAATTTACTTAAGTTATGTTTCTTTATTGGGAAAATTGGGAATGTCTTAAATGTACAAGTCTTCCAGAATGATCTGTATAGTAAGGGTGTTGTGATTGTTTAAGTTGAATTTTTTTGTTGGCTAAGGTTGTGTACATGGTATTAGCATGATGTTTAGATACCTGATTTTGTGAACATAGTCATTGATGTTCGTGCTGAAAAGTGTAGAATTATATGTTGTGTTTATGTACACCTTTCCTACCTTAGTTAGGAAAACTTAGAATTCCTTTGTTTTGTTTAGGGGAGTGGCTCTGTGTGAGGGCCGACACACAAAGTGGTGTCAGGGTAACTTACAAAGAGTTAGTAAGTAAGTGATAACTAAACAACACAGTAGTTAGATTAAAATCCTTAATAAGATGATTATGCCTCACTTATGGACTCTTGAGCTAGTTCAGTCTTGAGTATAAGTTGAGAAGGCCTGGAATGGAAAATCGATATCTTGTTACTTCAAAAGATATTCCATTCCGCAATAGTATGCAATGGGGCTGGGTTTTGTAAGAGGTTACCAGGGTAACCCAAGTTGGGGGCCGGAACCTAGGAAGAAACACCAGGGTAACCTTTGCAATATTGTGATGACACTCCACCTAAAATAACAGTTTACCTTGTATACTTAGCATATTTGATTGTCTTAAATCTGGAAGCAATGTAACCATCAGTTAGTTATGTACTTGTGTCTAGGGTGAATAGGTTATGTCTAGGTATCCATATTACTATCTACTAGCACGGGGGTGGACCTACGGGTACCACATGGTTGGGTGGAATGTGCACCTTACTCTGTTGGGTCCCCAGTTTATGATTATGGCAATGAGAGCTTCATGGATGGAGAGTTCGTACTTGGAAATATATGTGTACTTCTTATATTGTATCATTGTAAATCTTGTATTTGAAACATCCCTCAATTGTTTATGAGGTGAACATTTGTAAAATGTAATTGTAACTATTATTGATCTACCTCATCAGATGAATGAGTATTGTAATATTATTTCAAATGCAATGTAAGAAACATATTTGTACTTTATACTTTCATGAATGGAATTCAAATGATATGTAATGTTTACTTTTAAGTTTATGTTAATTAAATATGTGCAATGCTAAATACTAAAGTCGTCTATGGAATCTCAACTAGTGTATCATCGCGTAACTTAGTGAATGTATGCAACTAATTAAGTTAATATTATTACTTTAAAAAAAAAATTATTTCACTTTTATACACAATTGCAACATTCCTTAGGTTATAAGACGGGGCGTTACATATGCTATGTTATGTTTTTAGCACCTATTTCTGTGGCTCCCTTTTTTGAACCCTTTAATCTAGAATCATTTAAAAAAAATAGTAGTTTAGAACATGGACTCAGAGCACTTCTTACATTGTTTTTTTTGCATCTTAAAATTTTGAGTGTAACTATCCTCAATTTATCATCGAAGGTTAGAATTTCCTGATTTCAAAAAAATAGTGGCCACTTAAGACCCCTTTTTGTCCCCCCATCTTTTTGCACTTACCAATTGCTTTTCCATGAGATCTGGGATCTTGGGGGCTTGTGCACTCTCTATAGATCCTTAGTCATCCTATCTCTTCAACATTTGGACAATCAGACCCCTCTTGACATAAATTTTCTACTTTAGTGAGAGTCTAAGCATAAGTTCATACTCTCACTAAAGTGAGGGCTAAATGTACTATCATAAATTACCACTCATGACAATTTAACCTTATGTTTGGTCTCCCCTTTAATTATTGGACCTAATTGAGTATTTAATTTCCTAAATTATGCATTCTATGGCCCATTTTTGACAATTTCTAAAGAATTGTAAGCAAGAATTAGTTGTATTTATCTAATACATTGCCCTTGACACCAACTATCCTAGAAAATAGGTCTAGGATACTCATGCTCTAGATGTGAGTGTACTATTTACCCTCCAAATTGAAATATATCGATTGTGGAAATTTAATATTTGAATTTCAACTACCTAAAGTTGGCCATCGAGATTTAATTTTTGAGAAGTTAAATAAATGCATATAAATACTGAGTATTTTCACCATTTCAAATCTATCTAGCATTAACAAGCAAGAGGTGAACATCAATAGCATTCAAGAGAAAGTCAAGAGAAACATTTCATAGCATTATTACAACAATTCAAGATCGTAACATAATTTCAAATCCTATGTGAGTTTATGTGTGTTCATGTTATCATTATTTTGTGAAGGCTAACACTTTTGTAGGTCTCCAAGCAATTCAAACATTCAATTAAATCAATCAAGCGAGATCAAAGACCTTGAGGCGACATGTATGACTTCAATCTTTCAAGGAATCTATTAAAGGGTGGTGAGCTGCAACACTTTGTGATTTCATCATTCTTTCCTATCATTTATCCATTTATCATTGAAATTTCCATTGTGGAATGCTATAAAATGTGACTCAAATTTACTAGCTCAATTGACTTCCTATAGCAGTTATGTTTTTCCCTTTATCAAAATAAAAATCCATTATTGCCATGTCGTGAGATCACAGAAGTCTAAAAATTTATAACTGCAAGTTAGGAGTTCTGAAGTTCTTGAAACCTCTGACTTACCGATCGCAAAGGCAATGAACGTGAGTTGGAAACTTAGTGGAATTCGGGAGATTGGGTGGTTAGGGAACTTTGAGAACCTGTGACTTGGTTGTGAAACTCTTAAAACTTGTGACATCTAAAGGAAGTCTCATCGATGGTCCAATATCACTCATTGGTGGTCATGTGTTTCATCGGTGGGACTTACTCTTATCGGTGAGACTCTATCCCAAGTCTCTCTAATGACTCAATATATTTGGTAATTGGCCACTAGTGATGACATGGTGTCGAGTTGGAAGTGGGGACCACCTAAAATTTATGCCTGAGGGACATCCTCATATTGGAGCGACTGTGGGTGGATTCTCTTCGACAAGTCGATAAGGCTTCATCGATGTGACTCCCTTATATCGGTGGGAGATGAATTGGTGTCTCCCCAATATGGCGATGAAGTTAAATTGGTAACTCATGGAGAATTCCATGGTGGGACCTGACTAGTGGCATAATGGAAATTGGTAATTGGTTGCTGACCATTGAAGGTTCTTTGGCAGATTGACTCGGCCGGGTGATTAAAAAATCAGAGTGACTTGCTATTATCAAAGAGAGATGAAAAGAGTCTCTTCGATGGCCAGACACCATTAGCATCGATTACTTGTAGAAGTTGAATCAAAATTTGGGAATTGAATTAGTTAGTTTCCTAGTTGGCCTAGAATGAGAATGAATGTTATAAAACCATTGAACATTTTGCAATGGTAGGATAGAGGTTGAAAAGGGGTTATGCTAGGCTAGATTCTTTTTGGATAGAACAAGATATAAATTATGTGAAGGCTTAGAGCCTGAATTGTATTGTAACTGTATTTTGTTGCTGAATAATACTATGGTGATCTAGGCTTTTGGAGTGTGGGGTTTTTTACCCGTAAAGGTTTTCCCCACATAAATCTATGTGTTCTTGTATTCTATTCCATCTTTCATGTTTAATGGTTTTGTTTGTTGATTCTGGTTGTTGAATCTATTTAATGGTGTTGTTTAGAACTGGTTTAATTAGCATTAAATTTTCTCTTAGGGTCAATGTGGGAAATGAAGTATGTCTGATTCCATTTGTGGCATAGTAGTATGTGTTTTTGAGGCAATCTAAAGAAATAAAGGTTATCGAAGTAACTACTGATCTCGGATGTTCCTTCTAAGATGAACCTAAAATTTCCCAACAAGTGGTATCAGAGCTTTCTTCTAGGATTTTCTTTTTGCTAGCATGTGCAGGTTTGTGAGTTACATGTACTTGCATGCACTCACATGTGGCTTGCATGTGCTTGCATGTTGATGCATGTAAGAATTCCTGGTGTTTGTAGTTCTTGGTATTCCTTTTGTGAAGGTTTCTTAGCTTGATAGGCTTGAGGAAATTTGAATTAATCTTCTGTGGATTGATCCTTTGGTGAGTGGAAGTTCATTCTCTTTTGTTTCAATTTCATGAGACAACTCACACCATCAAGGATGGTGAAGATGGAGAAACTGGAACTACTCCTACTAGAATATTGTGATCTGAGGTTCCTAGTTGGCAACAAAATAATCCTAATGCATGGGGTGGAATATTTTTCTTTGTGGTTCTGTTGTAGCAAAGATTCCATATTGGGTGTCTGTGTGAGAGGCTCCCTAATGATATGGAGAAGCTTGGATTGTTATTCAATCATGGAGAAATGTGCTTATGTTAGGTGTGTTTCCTGGTATTGGAAGGCATAGTTTTATGGTACCCTGATTGCATATAGGCTATGGACTTGATCATTGGATGACCTCGAAGCTTTTGAAATAGCTCATCTCTCTCGAATGCATGTGCATGTTTGTAGTTGTGGAGTTGTCCTGGAACAGGCCTAGAGTTCCTGAACTACTTCTTCCTTTAATGAATTGTTTGTACTTGCATGGCTCTGTGGTTTTGTAGGTTTTACATGTTTAAGAGAAACTTGTGTCTATGTGGAGCTGCATTTAAATCTATTTTCTAGACCCTAGTTTTTGGGGTGGTACTAGATGAGATAGATGCAATTTGGCATACATGCTTTTTGAATTTTATGAGGAGGCGAGTTTCTTTCTCTACATGGGAGTGTTGGTACATGATTGGTCACTCAACATTCTTGTGGTGGTGCTTGGTTGATTCCTTGAATATGATGCTCATTGTGGACATGATTTGAAAATCAGATTTGAACTTGATCTAGTCTTTGAGTCATGTTGTCTACGTGGTTATTATTTTTGAGATCTCAGTTTTGCAGTTTCTAGTGTAATGATGGGTTTGTATGTTACATTGATCATATCTATGGGTTGCATGCAATTTTGTGGGATGTCTTTACCTACATGTTTGTTGTGTGATAACTTGGAAGTGGATTATCTATATCCACAAGGATCTGATTCTATGATGGTGCAAACTTGTTAGCTGGCCTTGTTTTTGGTCACTTGTGCATTAGTGTAGTTGCTTTGAGATGTGAGGATGGATGGTGTTGAGTACCTGGATAGTTGGTTATGGGGACATGTAGCATTTTGTATCATGATTTCATGGATAGCTTCGATACACTACCTTGTGTAAGCTTTTGACAGTGATGGTTTTGTTTGCTTGGTATTGTTGTCAGACAAACATGTTGATGAGTGGACTTGGAGTATTTTTTAGTTTAGTAGATGTTTGGTCATGATGCTTAGAAAGATCGGTTGTCATGTTTTAGTGGGAGATTTATCAATGACTATGAATTCATCACTTAGTGGTGAATGATCTTCTTTAGTGTTGCAAATGTTACTAGGAGGAGCTCTTAGATCCAATTGTTGCAGAAGGGGTCTTTTGCATTTGCATGGACACTATTTGAAGATGTGTAGCATCTCAGAGCCATGGATGACTCTTGGAGTCTTTGGTTGAGGTATTGGTGGTGCTTGATAGGTGATATTGGTTTAGAGTTTATTTGTTTAATGTCATGGTATACTCTTGGTTGCACATTAGAGTTTTGGCATGATGCATTGCTCTTGAGACCATGGTATGCTCACTTGGAGCATGTGATATCCTAAGGGGAACGTTTAGATCATGATGTCATGATAATTTCCTGATTTAGATGATTGGAGCATTGACATTGGTTTGGTGATTCTTTGTGTTTTGGGTGCATTGGTCATATTCTTGAGAACTTCATGATAGTGTAGTGATGCATTTGGGGTTTAGCATGAGATGATTGTTTGTAGATTCTCATGGATACATGGAAAATAAGGTGAGGCTGTAATTCTCTTGAGATGAGAGAAGTGTTGTTGATGGATACTCTTGATGAAGATTTCAACAGAAAGTCCGAGGAGCCTACACCTTGGTTGGACGTGAGTTCAATAGAGACCAATGAGGAGATTTCTCTTGGAGAAGTAATGATGGTTTGCATATCTTGGAGGAGCATTATCGTTCCCCACTCTTGGTCTACTTGGCAGATTATCACTTGAGAGATATTTCCCATTATTTCTCTCAAGTGTTTTATGCTTTCTTTCATTGATATGGATCTTGAGCTCTGTAGTTAGTTCTAAAGGATTCATTTGACGGATATCTAGCATGGTTATCTCCTCGTGCTTTTGTATGTTTTAAGATATAATTTATTGATGAGGACTGTTAGGAGATGGTTTTATGGGTTGATTTCTTGAGGGGAAATGTAGTAGCTTGATCTTCTTTGAGAGGCTTACATCCATGTTGATTACATGATATATATGTTATGTTTGATCTTGGTGATTGAATGGTTGGATGTTGTTAAGGATTTTCACTTGGGGTCTTTGAAGGATATCATACTTGAAATAGTTTGCATTTGGAGGTGTATGTAAGAGGATTTTCTATAGGTACATGATGTGTAAAGGTTCTCTCTTTGGTCTTGGTTATCTTCCTGGATGTTTGATTTCACATTACATTGGTTTGAGATTTGGTCGGAGCTATAGTGATCACTAATTTGTGGTCATGTGTTTTCACTCATGTTCTTGGGTGATGACATGGAGGTTCTTTATCTCTTTCCTTTGTTGGGTGTGGAAAAATTGAGAGAGTTGTACAAACTTGTGGTGAGAGTTGTTCTTACAGGTTCTCAGTTTACAAATTGTGCATATCATTGTGGATGTTTCCTTAGTACTACATGATGTTGGTTTACACTCATGTATGATGCTATTGATAGACTCGTTATGCCTTTGATCTTTTATATTTGGATTTACCCATGCAATGGGAGTTCCTGGATGTGTTTGGTCTTCTTCAACTAGTTTTTACATGGAGCTTACATCTACGGTTGATGGGTTGGATGTGTTGTTGGCATGAGTTTATTGATGTGGATACCTTCAAGGTATGTGTGATTGGATGGAATAGCACTTGCTTTGTGTTTTATTTTTAGTCATGTGGGTTGATCAGTTGGATGGGAGTAGTCAGTTTTTTGGTTGTTGTTCTAGCTAATGTTATGTCTTGTTTTTGGAGAATGACTTCACGGTTGCATTCATGTTGAGGGATTTGAAGTTGATATTGTGATGCTTTTGTATATCTTGTGAGAATAGTGAAGTGGTGGAAGTATGTTATAGCCTTTGCTATCAGATGGATCTAGTGCTTATGTTCTTTAGATTGGTGCATATTCACCATGGCTCGTTCCTTTCCTTTGGAGGATGGCAGAAATTGTTTCCTGAGATGGTAGACATCTTAGACATTGGTGCAGGTGTCTTAGCTAGAGCATGGAAGCACTGGTTGAGGATCTTGTTTGTTGCATGGATGGATGATATAGTAATTTATAGCATTGAAAGGAGGCAATAATTTCTTCATCAAGTGGGAGAATGTTGGAAAATGCGACTCAAATTTATTGGCTTGATCGATTTCCTGTAGTAGTTATGTTTTTCCCTTTATCAGACTAACAATTCATTATTGGCATGTCATGTGATCGTGGAAGTCTAGAACCTTAGAACCACAAGTCAGGGGTTCAAAAGTTCTTGAAACCTATGGCTTACCGATCACAAAGGAAACAAACATGGGTTGGAAACTCAATGGAAGTCAAGAGATCAGGTGGTTAGGGAACTTGGAGAACTTGTGACATATAAAGGTAGTCTCATCAATTGTCCGATATCACTCATTGGTGGTCATGTGTTTCATCAATGGGACTTACCCATGTCAGCGTGACTCTATCCCAAGTCTCTCCAATGACTCGATAGCTTTGGTAATTGGCCAGTAGTGATGATGTGGTGTCGAGTTGGCAGTGGAGACCACCTAAAATTTATGTTGGCAGAACATCCTCGTATTGGAGGGACTGTGGGTGGACTCTCTTCGACAGGCTGATAAGGCTTCATCAATATGACTCCCTTATATTGGTGGGAGATGAATTGGTGTCTCCCTGATATGGTGATGAAGTTGAATCGACAACTCATGGAGAATTTCATGGTGGGACCCGACCAGTGACAAAATGGAAAGTAGTAACGACCAGTGCCAGAATGGAAAGTAGTAATTGGTTGCTAACCATTGAAGGTTGTTTGGCAGATTGACTCGGTAGGGTGATTCAGACATCAGAGTGACTTGTTGTTATCAGAGAGAGATGAAAAGAATCTCTTCAATGGCCCGACATGGTTAGCATCAGTTACCTATAGAAGTTGAATCAATAGCTGGGAACTGAATCAATTTGTTTCCTAGTTGGCCTGGAATGAGAACGAATGTTATAAAACCCTAGAATGTTCTGCAATGGTGAGACAAAGGTTGAACAGGTATTATGCTACCGGATTCTCTCCAGATGGAATAATATGCAAACTTTGTGAAGGCTTATATCCTGAATTGTATTGTAACTGTATTTTTTTGCCAAATAATATAATGGCGATCTAGGATTTTAGAGTGTGGGGTTTTTTACCCATAAGGGTTTTCCTCATGTAAATTTATGTGTTCTTGTCTTATGTTCCATCTTTCATGTTTAATGGTTCTATTTGTTGATTTTGGTTGTTGAATCTGTTTAATGGTGTTGTTTAGAACTATTTTAATTAGCCTTAACTTTTCTGTAAGGGTCAATGTGGGAAGTGAAATATGTTTGATTCCACTTTGTGGCATAGTAGTATGTGTTTTTCAGGCAATATAAAGAATTAAAAGTCACCAAAGGCACTACTGATCTCAGATGTTCTTTCTAAGATGAACCCAAATTTTTGCAACATGGAAGTGGAAGCACTTACATGGGGTTTGATTGAGGCAAGCCCCTAAATGGTCCCTTAAACCCTTAATCCCTCAACCCTAAATCCTCAACTATAAACCTTCTAACCTATACATTATACACTTAGCTCTAATCCTTGAACCCTCAATCCTTAAACCCTTAAACCATCTACCCTAGATACATTAGACACTCAATCCTAATCCCTCAATCCTATACCTTAAATCCTCAACCTTGAACCATCAACCCTAATCCCTCAACACTAAACCCTAATCCTTCAACCCTTAACCCTTAAACCCTCAACCCCTCTATCCTATACATTAAACCCTCAAACCTAATACACCAACCCTATATCTTAAACCCTAATCTCTTAACCCTCAACCCTTAAACCCTAATCCCTTAAAATATCAACCCTTAAACCCTAAACGCTTGACCCTTAAACTCTAAAGCCTTAAACCCTCAACCTTTAAACCCTACTCCCTTAACCCTCAACCCTAAACCCTATTCCTAAAGCCTCAAGCCTCAACCCTTAAACCTTAAACTCTAAACCCTATCCTTAAAACCTCAAACCTCAACACTATACCTTAAACCATAATCCCTCAACCCTCAACCCTCAACCCTCAACCCTCAATTGTTAAATCCTCAATCCTCAACCATTAAACCCTTGACCCTTAAATCCTTATCCCTTAAACCATCAACCCTAAAACCTCAACCCTCAACCCTTAAACCCTAAACCCTACACCATACAATATCAACCCTCAACCCTATACTTAAGCCCTAATCCATCAACCCAATATATTAAACCCTAATGTACCTATACCTTATACACTTAACCTTGCACACTCAACCCTGAAACCTCTACCCTATACCCTCAACCCTATACTTATGCCCTAAACCCTCAAACCTCATCCATATGCCTTATACCCTTAACCTTAAACCTTGAACCCTATACCTTAGAAACTCAAACTTGAAAATTATTCCTCAACTATAAATCGTAAACCCTCAACCCTATACCATCAACCATATACTTAAGCTCTAATCCCTCAATCCTCAACCATATACCTTAAACCCTAAACCCTACACCCACAAACCCTCATCCTTATACCCTATAACCTCACCCTTATACCCTAAACCTTGAATATTGTCCCTCAACCCTATACTTAAAACCTAAATCATACACTCTCAACCCTTGACCCTATTCCTTATACCCTATAACCTCACCCTTATACCCTAAACCTTGAATATTGTCCCTCAACCCTATACTTAAAACCTAAACCATACACTCTCAATCCTTCACCCTATTCCTTATACCCTCAATCTATATCATAAACCCTCAATCCAATATCATAAACCCTAATCCCTATACCTTACACACTTAATCTTATACACTCAACAAATTGACTATTATCCCTCAATTGTAAACCCTCAGCCCTCAACCTATTACTTAAGCTCTAATCCATCAACCCTCAACCCTATACCTTAAACCATAAACCTAGAAACCTCAACCCTCATCCCTATAATCTATACCATCACCCTTATATACCCTAGACCCAAAACCATTACATACATACATACAACCATACATACATACAAGCATACATAAATACATACATATATGCATATAATCATACATACATACATACATACATAGATACAAGCATATATACATACATACAAGTAGCTACATACATACATACAAGCATACATACATACATAAAGGCATACATACACACACACACACACACACACACACACACACACACACACATATATATATATATATATATATATAAACATACATACATCAAATATACATCTAAAAAACTTGTACACAAACAGTTCCAACTGATACATAATGCAAGCATGTTATAACATGCTTACATTATATCAAACTTGAGAAACATACATCAAAATTTTGCATAAGGGAGAAAAATACAAAACAAAACATAATGCGAGCACGTTATATCTTGCATTGGGAATCCCCAAGCCTTAAGCTTGGTATTTTCTTTGGATTTTGAACCCAAAGGCTTGGAGTGACTTCCCAACATTCAAAGACATGTTTTTGCATATTCAACAGGATTTCACATAATCTCGTTGATGTTAATCATCAAGTTTGCATGTGTTTCAAGGTCAAGTAAATCGAACAACTGAGTAATTTGTTAGGCTCTCTCTTAGCTATTTAATGATGTAATTTTTTTCATATTTTGACAATGTTAAAGCTTTCATCTTTAATTTCTTTTGTTTTTGTGTCGATTTTTTGTCAAAAACTAGTGTTTCATATTTTTTACTTTATTTTTTAACCTTTCATTGAAATTTTAAATAAATTACATTTTTATAAACTAGACTGGACTCTACACATATAAAAAAAAAAATCAAGTAGTTTTCAAAATCTATAGGGGTTGCACGACCAAAATGCAATTTTTTTAGGATGTGTCCACTTTGAAAATTGGTAAAAAATCAAATATCCATTAAAAAATTATTAGAAAAATCAAGCATAAACTACATGCTATTAAATAATTTCTCACTGAAGTGATTTTAAAAATACCAAAAAAAGTAAACCTTTTGAGGGAGCCACAAAATACACTATGTTATATTTTTTTGACAAAAAAAACACCAATTTCTATGGCTCCCTTTTTTGAAGCCCTTAATCTCTACCATTTTCAAAAATAATTAGTAGTTTTGGAAGTAGACTCGAAGCACTATTAACATTTTTTTGTTGCATCTTAAAATTTTGAATGTAACTATCCTCAATTTCTCCTCCAAGGTTAGTATTTCCTAATTTTAGAAAAAAGTGGCCACTTAAGACTTCTTTTTGGTCTCCCCATATTTTTGTACTTACCCAAGAACAATACCAAAGAGAACTTGTAAATCAAAACATGTAGCATGCCTTTCTACACACACTTCTAAATGCTAATTTGTGATAAGTAAGATCCTTCACAAACAAAATGAAAATCCTCAACAACACCAAACTATTTAATTTATAAGATAAAAAACATGTGTATATCATAAAACCAACATTGATTTAAGCCTCTCTAATCAAGGAAAATCAAACTTAAAACCATTCCCATATAAAAAATCATCCTAATAACATATATATTAAAACTGATAAATGAATCACATCATAGATAAAAGCATATGCACACAGAGATAAACATATCAAAAATACCTCAAATGAACCCTCTAGAACTAACTACCCATAGTTCAAGATCCATATCCATTAGAAGACAAAGCATAAAACATAATGCATCCAAAAATAAGAATGGGAAATACCTCTCACATGGTCCTATATACTAAATATACCAAGAGTGGGGAGTGAGAATTCTCTTGCAGGAAAAATAAGCCATTTTGATTCAATCCAAGAACAATATTCTCTATAGGTTCATCATCAACTCACGTCCATATCAAGTGAAGGATCCTCAAACTTCCTACTAAAACCTCATAAGAAATTAATAATCTCAACAAATATCTAAAAATTTAAGAGAACTCTAGCCTCACCTTTAAGTCTCCAAGTATCCATGACCACTTGAAATTGATCAATCCATGTTAGGATCCAAATAAAATAGCTCACACCATCATGAATCTCTCAAGAAAATGAGGATTGTACTCAATAAAAATAGGACCAACATGAACAATTCCAAATCTCTAATCATGAAATTATTAACATAATCAAGAAATCATGTTCTAACATCTCCTTGAAAGAAGATAATATCCTATAATGAGCATATCATGCTCCCAAGAGCACCTATATCATTCCAACACTCTAACTAGTAATCAAGAGTCCACTATGGCACAACACCAATAATCCTATAAATAAGGATCACATTTCAAAATTAGTAAGTCATAATAAGCACCTCAACCAAAGACTCCAAGAGTCCTTCATGGTACCAAGATGTCAACATCTCCAGTCACAAGCAAATAACCATCTCATGACAATGAAACTAAACATGCCAAAAAAATATTACTATAGGAATAGGATCCAAGAGCTCCTCCATGACACCAAAAACCACTATAGAATATCATCCATCATGAAATGATGAATCCACATTAATTTTAAAGCTCTTATTGAACCATGATATTGAGATACACATGGCATCATGACAATCATCTCCTTATTAAAGATGATCCATGGTCTAGACACACTCAACTTTAAACCCAATAACTCTAGAGAAAAAGTAGAACCAAGATCTCCAAGCCAAAAAGATACAAACCAAAACATCAAGAATCAATCCCACATTGCCAAAACATCATTATCAAGATTTCCCAGTGAATAGTGTAACCAAGCTATCATGACATCGTGATAAAAAAATGTTACAAGTCTCAATCATTGACTATCCAAGAACTCTAACCATTATCCATACTCCCATCTCAATGCAATATAACAATGTGAAAAAGACCATAAAGAAGGTCAACCAACTAAATTTGCATTAATATTGAAAAGACATGTACATATAGATTATCCACATATGATTCATCCTAGTACAAACAAATGGGTGGATAAACCATAAAATTGTATAACTTAAGATCTGAAGTCAATGAAACATGCAGAATCATCATCATATTAGTAACCTATAAATTGAGATAACCAAGAAGATGGCATATATATATCAAGACTCAAACACCAAATCAAATATAGATCTAATTCACTAAGAAAATCCAAAATAAAGTACCACAGTCAAGGAACCAAACAAGCATCCAAGAGATATGAATGTAACCTCCTAAAACCGAATAACACCACCACCAAAAACCCACATACATGATCATATTATATGTCAATTCACAAATATACCTACATATCCATGACACTATAATCATCATCAGTGTTGTACCTAGAATCAACTCTCACTATATCAAAACTCCAAGTATCCACACATGTTAATCTATGTCCTCAAACTAGAAGACAACTTCTATAACTATCACCATTGAATCCCAAACTCTAAAAATACCTATAAACATAAATTAGGAAGAACTAAGTATAATAATAAATTGTACCATCATGTATGTCCCATCAAAACATGCACTCCCTCAAGTTTTCACCTCTTCACTCATCTAGATGCTCACAAAATCATACCATGAGTATCAATATCTTACAAGTAATCAACCTTGAGTATAAAACTCTCTTTTCTTATTCAAGTGAAAATCCATTAGTACAAGTGTGTTCTACTCTTTCAAATTCTCTCCATCACCTATATAAAATTAAAAATCTAATTCATTATGTGAAAGTTATGACCAAAATATTTTTCAAAGCAACACCTAAGTTAATGGCAACAAAAATTAACATAGATATAGCCAAATCAACAAAATCTATACCACTGCATAGTTCTTGAAAAGGGATTTCTATTGACTATTAGAAGTAAAAAATTTGATACATTGGGTGAAATTTATGCCCATTTTAAAAAACCCAATTTTCTATAGTGGTGGCTGGTTGGTAGGCCATTGGTGGCCAATCGAAAAATCATGAGTGGTGGTGGTGTGCTAATAACACTCAAGTGACACTATGATAAATTTTAGTTGATGAATTTAAAAAAACATTAAATTTTTTATTTTTGGCCCATGAATGGAGGCTATCCATAGGGGCTCTTCATATGGTCAAGGCCAAGAATTGGGGGGCTAAGCCTCATTAACCTAACCATTTATGGTTGGCCACTAACATGAATAACCAAGAGTGTCTATTTGTATTCCAACCTTTTGAGCTTGGAAAATGATTTGGGGTATTCAAACCCCCCATCACATATTTATTTTAATTTTTTAAAATTTCTAAATCAATGCAGGGGTTTTACTTTTGTTTCCCTCTAGAAACAATCATACAATCATACAATTATGGCTAGGGACTATTTTTTTTGTTTTTTCATTTTTCATAGGGGAAACAATAGGATAAAATTTATTTTAGTCTTTGTCTCTTAGGCCTCTTGGATCCAATGGTGAGGTCTATCTTTTCCTAGGGGGTCATTTATAGAACTTCACCCACAAAACCTTCATGGTGAATGTAGACATTGAAATATGTCCTAGACTTGCTAATACCATTTTTCCTTGTCAATTTCCTTGTCTAATGTCATAAGTCTTCTATTAATTAAATAATTTTAATTATTTAATTAATTCATTTGTTATCTTTTACTCACTCCTTTGATTAATTAAATAAATTTTATTTATTTAATTGTGTCACTAATGTCCCTTTCTACTATAATTAAATAAATTTTATTTATTTTATTGCTTACTCATTTGCCATCTTCCTCCTATTTTGAATTAAAATGTTATTTAATTCAAAAATCACCTTGTCACATGTCTTCTTTAATTAAATAATATCTTTATTATTTAATTACCCATGTCCCACTTTTGAATTAAATTGTTATTTAATGAAAAAGTCAACCTGTGAGAGCTTTAAAGCCTCAAATATAATTTCACATTATTAATCCAATCCTAACAAACTATTCATAACCATGTCCATAAAATATGTAATTAAAACAAACTAAACAAAAAATATACTAGAAACTAGCATTTATTTGATATATTGTTGAACTACTAACAAAGCACGATGCATAATAGAATTATATATATGAATGATACATATTAATTTTATATATTGACTTTCTCCTTTATGTTGAATCAATTGCACTAAATAGATTAATTTAAATATATTCTAACCTTAATCTATCTTAAACTTCATGTGAATGTTATCTTGTAATTATTTCACCTAGACATGCATTCTCAAAAAAAAAAATCTACTCTTAAAAACTAGCTAGAAATCTTATATATGTAATCTATATTTCCATCCTACCCAAAATATTGGCTTAAAGAAATTGTATCTATTTTTTTGAGACTAATAATAAAATACAAATGGTTATAGAGCTAGCACCAAGAAGATAGTTGTGAAAGATTACCATTACTATGAATAAAATTATATAAGAGAGTATAAATCGCATTCATTCATTAAAGAAGCATCATATAGTTCCTAATTAAATAAATCATCAATAGATGATGAATCACTATGCAGATGTGAATCTTATGTGACATAAAGGAATTAATATGAAATGCCATAGGAAGGATATCATCATTATTAGGTGTGAAAATATCATAAGTTGTTGAATGAACTTATAATATGTTATTATCATTTTTCATGCAATAAATACAATTATCATGAATCTAATTAAAAAAAAAAATGAAATCCTCTAACATAGAGGGAGAATCAATAATAATTTTTATGAAGAAATATTAGATCAATAAGTTCATTAAACATGGAACATGATCCTTTTTATAAAAAAAAATGCAATAACTTTAAGATTTGTCTAAGTTTATTTCATTCTGTTATTTAGCACTTATTATTTGTACCTGCATTAGGCATAGTAATATTGTAATGAGTTTGGCTTTTTTTAGTTAACTAGTTATTAATAATTTAGTTTTCAACCAATCAAAAATAATATCTAAACAAAAATTTAAAATAAAATTCAATTTTGTAAAGTCAATTTGTAAAATATTTAACAAGTTATGTGTGTTATTGACGGATAAATAAAATTTAACATTTTTTTAAGGAATAATTTTTCATTTTTTGCTTTATAAAATCATTTTATTAAATATTTCTAAAATAAATAAATGTTACTTATTTTGACATTCTTTTAAGAATGATTTTTTTATGTATGTAATTGTTATTTTTTTATTATACAAAAATCAATTAACTATTTTATAGAGATTTGGATTCACACTATTAAAATAAAAAAATTAAAACAAATTGTATTATTCTTTTTATTAAAACTAATATCTTTATCTATGTTTTTAATATTTTATCATATAATTTGGTTATATCTGTTCCCCTTCTTCTTTTCATTAGTTGTTTTATCATGTATATTTTTATATTAATTTATATTAATATATATAGTTTCTTACAAAAATTAGAATTTATATATATTATTCCTATTTATATCTTATATTATTATAGGTAATAATTTTTAGGTAAATAAGTTGACCTATATCATGTAGGTAATATATTAATTTATATTATATTATATATTTATATAATATATAATATAGGTTATTTTATTTTGTAGGTTCTCCTTTCATATATATTTATATATATTAATAAACTATCTTAATTGACTATTATGCTAATTATAATATTAATATTATTATATTATTACTATTAATATAATTAATATAATAGTAAATCACTATATTAATAATTATAACAATATTTTAAAATATATTAATATTATAATATTACATATTTACTTAGTTTATATAATATAATTTATAACTTATGAATATTAAATTAGAATATAATATATTTATTATATTAATAGTATATTTAACTTCAACTATAATATCACTATCAAATTCAAAATCAACTAGAAATCAATCTAAGAATTATTTTTAATAACAAATCATTTGATTATTTAATGTTTAGCAAATATTTATTCTAAACAACAAACTCAACTTCAACTTTATTAGTCATAGCTATGTCTAGTACAAATAATTCATAAACTACTTCCAATGGGTTCATTATATAAATATTCAAATGTATTCAACTTTATTTTTTTGAAAAAATTAATATGTAACAATAAACATTTATTCCAATTTATTTTATTTTCAAATATTTAACATCAAACAAGATATTTACATTGCATAACCAAAACATATTAAAAAACCAACGCTATTAATCAAACAAAACACAAAATACAAAAGTCAAAACTAAAATACAACAATTAAAAAAATTACATTTTGTTTTATTCACATTAATTAAACTTACATTTATTTTTATTCCAACTCTACAAATCTCTAATTAGAATACTACAAAGGCAAGTACTCGCCACCATGTGGCACTTGTTAATTATTTAATCCAACCACATGCAACTAGAATTTGCAGCACATCTATGCACAAACTCATACTTTTTAACATATTAACATACATATAATTTTCTATTGACATAATCTTTGAACCTCCTTTAGATGTAAATACTAGTGTTAAACTTCCTTTCCGATGCTTCCATTCAATATTCTAATAATTTGATTTGAATTAGTGATTCAAGGTTTGTTATTTAGTAGAAGATCCCTAGTGCACATTTCTAAGTCTTTTCGTATGCAAGTTCATGGAAGCCTTCAAATTATTCAAAATATTTATCTGGTAAAAATGAAAATAATTGTCTCCGTTGCAGCCACACCTGGCCTAACATGTCATTAGTTGAGTTGAAGAATCCTAAACCCAAACGATTTCAGTAATCTGTCTTTACATAAAAGATTAAATTATATGGTGGAAGTCAAGAAGCTATAAGTTATTATTACAAGACTTTTGTGAGTTGGGCTGTCTAACTTCTAAATATTCTCTTTCAAATAATTGCAAACTTATCTTCATGTTGGCGAGACAGCCTAAGGAAATGGCACTGATACAGATCATTATTTCCAAATGTAAAACGGGGATATGAAAGAAAATCTGGTGGTTGGACTTTTCCCATTACTATATAAAAATATGATGATTCCACTTTGCTTTTTCTTTTTGCTTTTCAATTTACCCCACATTTAACTTTGCATGAGATTGCGAGAACTCTTTTGTCTTTAGCAGGTTTTTTAGGAGACTTGGTTCGGAACTTGGACTAGTTTAATGTTTCTGACCTCACATGTCGTCACTTGCCATGGAAGAATTATCTGATGGAAGTCAACAAGCTGAAAGTTCTTACTCAAAAGACTTGAGAATTGGGCTGTCCAATGGTAAGTGGCCAACTAATGTATTTACCAACTAACTATACCAAACTAGGTGTTTATCAAGATACAACGATACTCCTAGATTTACTTTAAGGAAGGGGAAAACTTTGTGGTTAAGTGTGCTTGAGCTAGAGTAGTAATGGGTAGGTGACCTCCCGGGAAGGCCATGTTCTTCACCTTTGTAAACATCATCTAGATGCAATGAGTGCTAAGTGAACCATTCATTATCATGAGAGATGGGTTCTTGTGAACCACTACTCATGAAATATGGGTCAACAAGTTTGACTCGTAAAACTACACGATTGAATCTTGATAACAATATCATAATTTGACATGCTATGGAAAATACCTCTTACTTATCAACATAATATTTCCAAAATAAATAACATCATCAACAATATCCTACTTATCAATTGATGAGCTTATCTTTGGGGAAAATTCTATAGTTAAGCGTGCTTGAATTGGAGTAGCACTGGGATGGGTGACCTCCCGAGAAGGTCAAGTGCTTCACCTATGTGAGCATCACCTAGATGCAATGAGTGCTAAGTGGACCATTCATTATCATGAAAGATGGGTTTTTGTGAACCACTACTTATAAACCATGGGTCAAAGAGTTTGACCCAAAAAACTACACGATTTAATCTTAATAGCAATATCACTATTTAATTAAAATCTTAAATTGAATTTTTGCATTATGCATAACTAAAAAAGACTACTTGCAAGTCATTTTTAAATTTACCAATTCTTTATTTAAAAATTAAATTGATTAATTTCTAAAAATTATTTAGAAAAAACACTTAATTATTAATTATATTAATGAAATTAGCATATTCAAATATTCAAGCTAAACTTTCTTCACATTTTGGATTATACATTTATTAGCTTCAAGAATCAAACCTAATTAAATTTCCTTAATTCCTGTCAACAATATTTTTCATACCTACCTTAGTAGCATTGCTAGATAATAATGAATAGAAAACTATCAATCATTAATATCTATTGCAAACTTATTGTTCAAAAGAGCTGATAATTAAGGATGTTAAATAGAATCACATCTAAAAATAACACAAATATTTGGGATAGATCAATAATGCAATGACCTAAATCTTATCCTATAATTTAGTCTCTAATCATTAGACACTTTAAGTATACATTAATTTGAATAGAAGAGTTTAATTTTTGAGTATAGATTTATTCTATTTTAAAATTTTAAGCAATAAATTTCTAAAAATTAATTAGATAAATGTATTTAATCATAAATGATAATTAATTGATTAATCAAATGAGTTTAGTCAAATGAATGTACTCTACACTTCCTGTTACAAATTTATTACCTTCATAAATCAAACATAGTTAAACTTCTTAAATCAATATCAACATATTTTGAAACAACAATTTATTTGGAAGAAGGATTGTAAGTGAACTTCTAAGGAGGATTCCATTACTCCTATCCTTTCAAATCTTCAAAAAGAAGATCTTAAAGGGTACTCTCCTATAGATTGTTCATTGATGGACTCCTCGTTTAATGCCTTGGAGATGGGTGAAGGTTCTATCAGTGATTGTTTGACTCCCTCTACCCCAAAAAACTTAGTTTAAGGGAGAAGGATCCTTATTTTGAGATAAAGAAAAGTTCGTTGGAACAACATTTTAAACCACCCTGACTTTGGGAGGGTTGGATGGTCTTTTAGTCTGTTGTTCCATTTGTTGTCATTTTTAGGTATTCATTGTTGTTCGGTTGTGCTTCAAGCCCTATAATTTTCTTGTACAAGGTTCGGGGCCCTTTCAAAACCTTGCTTACCTAATCAAAAACATATTTTGATTTATATCCTAGTACATTGTTGGATAAATATAAATAGCAAAAATGTCATCATTTATATTCATTGCAATCTTATTGTTGAAATGGATTGAAGATTAGGGATGCTATACAAACTTAGATTTTAAGACAACGAATATATTTGACATAGATCTTGAAACAATAGTCACCTAATTCTTATCCCCTAGTTTCATCTCTAATAACTTTACACTTCTACACAACCAAATCATCAACATCAACGCTGCACATTATCATAAAGTTAAATACTCCATAGCCTCTCACTAACAGTTCTCAAAACTCAACTCATTTAATATTTTAGATCCAATTTTCATTTATTAAATGTATTTATTTTCCCTAAAACTCCTAACAATAATTTATGAATAATGGCTGGTAGAGTGCTCTTATTAGGCTAGTAGGTCACCAATATCAGCTGCCGACAGTAAATATTTTAGAGCAATGTATTTGGAAGTATTCTGTTGAAAAGGAGGAGGAAAGCATTATATTAAGATATTCATTGTTACAGTGAATTTTAAAAGATCGACAATAATTATTAGCACATAATCATTATTGTCTCCGCTGTGTTTCCCTGGGCAACATCTAATCAGTTGGAAGTAGAGAAGCAAAAGACATATTTTCTAACAGGCAAATGTTCTCTTTCAAATAATTGTAAACTTATCTTGACTTTGGTGAGGCAGCCCACTAAAAGTTTGGTACAGGTCATTAGTTACAACTGTAAAACGGCGAGCTGAAAGAAACTCTAGTGGCTGGGGTTTTCCCATTACTAAATCAAAATATGATGGTTCCAGTTTTCAATTTCCCTCACATTTGCCACGTTTTGCAGGAGAAAGTGTTAGGCTTTTTAATTAGGTGTTAAAAGTATTGAGCACTATCCATTCAATTTTTTAGTCGTACATGATTTGACTTATAATTGTTTTTTGGTAATTTAGGGGTGTCTTCGTGATTCAGCCTACCACATTCTCTTTACGGGGTGAGCTGAGGCGAGACTAGTCCTAGGATGCACTCAGTAGCCCAAAATCATGCATTGGATAAGCCCGTGCCTTGGAGTCGAACCCAGAACCAGTGGAGAGCAAACCCATGGCCCAAGCCAACTCCGTAACTTGTGTGGGCTTGACTTCTAAGTTTTAATAGATAAATATATATCTTTTAATTTTATATTTACTAGCACTGTACTTAAAGGAGGTTCAAGGATTACGTTGATAAAAAAATATATGTATGCTAATATTTTAGAGAGTACGTGCTTGTGCATGGGTGTGTATGGATTTAACAATTAATAATTAATGCTAAATAATGGAATGAAAGAAACTTAGACAAATCTACAAATTTTCTTTAAAGAGATTGGGTATTATTTGATTTTGAAACATTTTCATGAAAATTTAAAACATAAAGCAATGCAAATGAAAAAAAATGTTGCCATCAAATTGAAAAAGACACTGGGAATGAAAATAGAATGTTCCCTTCTCAAATCAATATGTATGTGGCTTCTACATGATAAGAGAGATTTTGGAGGATTTTACTACTAAATGGCAGCTGATTTACTATTAAACGACAGCTGAAACTTGTTTTCCAACAACTCAATTGTGATTTTGTAGGTGTGAGACTTGTTTTAGGCTCAAATATCACACTATATGTAGCCGATCGACTAATAAAGATATAAATGGATTCCTTTACTAATTTTAGGTTTAATGAAAGTGTCAATTTATTAATTTAATTTATTTAGGGTTGGGATTTATCATGCATAAGAGTCTTGAAATGCGGAAATAACAAAACTAAAAATGCTTAGTTGATTTCAATGGTTCATAGATAATTATCAATTGTTTTGATCATAAATTTTTAACACTAACATAAATTTGTAACCTAAACCAATGGGTTGTAGTGGGTTGTTGGTCCCGTCAAAACCAACGAGTTCAAGATTCATGTAATATCTTGGTTCTTTTCTAGGCAAGCCGCTAGCTTTTGGCTAGTTGCTGGCTTGTTGATTCCCTGTTTCTCTGCTGGTTGACTTTGAATCTATCTTTAGGGCAGCTTGTTCTTCTTTGTGTGGGTTTTGGGTCCCTTTAAAACCTGATGGTTTTGGGTCCATTAAAAACCTATTGTAATTGGTTTCAGGTCCATTCAAAACTTGTTTTTCATCTAATTAAAAACATAAGTTTGTAACCTTTTATGTGTTGGAAGTAGGGTGATAACATTTAAATTTGGTTGCCCTCTAATAGAGTAAAAGAGGAAAATAACCTAATTAATTAGGTCCCCTTTTCACTTTGGTAAACTCACCCTAAACTTAGGTCATATATGCTTTATTTTTTTGTCTCATAACATAAGATAAGGATGCATGGCATGCTCTAATTTAATCCTCATCTAGATTTTTATTTAGTGTTTTGTTTTCTTATTATAAAGATTCATTATCATATATTGTAATAATTTAATAATTTTTTGGATTAATACAATTCTCAAGGCTTGCATAGAAAATCTATTACTTTTTTTGTGATGACTGTTTTGATTGTAGCTGATTTGTTGGAGCTATGGGGTTTAACAATCAACTCCAACATAGTATTAGTAGACTAGATCTACAATTGTCTGTCATTTTCTTGAGAGATTTAGTCTTGACCATCCAAACAATGCATCTTGGAGAAAAATGGACCCGATGGTTTCACTTAGACGATATCAAAACCCCCATTTTCATATAGAGCACAATAGGTTTTATAAAAAAAAGTTTTAGATTTTTTTGAGATTAAAAAAAATTGCTAGAAAAAATCATATGACCACAAAATATATATGGTCATATAAATGCCTCAATTTTTATGCCATAATTTTCAAATCTTGTCTCAATTTTTGAGCCATCTTGTTTTTGTGCCATCTCGATTTTCATGTCACCTCAATTTGAGTGTCTCAACCTCAAAAATCTCAACCTCTAGTCACATGGGCAACCAAGTGCCTATATATAACTTATTTTATACTTTAAGATTTTAAAAAGTAGTTTTGCATAAATCACTATAATTGTTGCATATAGTGTTAAAAATTGGTGAATGAGATATCATCAGAAATTATGTTTTAAGCTTTTCTAGATATGTAATTTCTATTATCAGATTTTATTGCTTATATATTTTAATGCCTATCAAGTTAAATCATCATTTACAACTTCCAAGCTCATAAATGTTCACTTGTATCTTCAATTTTCATGACTTTTATGGAGTTGGAAAGATATTTCAAAGTTATGAACATGTAATTTTTCTAAAATCTATATCAAATATTTTTTATTTAGTTTATCACTATTTCAAATTGTAGTTGATTACTTGGCCATCTTATCATTTTGAAACTATTTTCTTTGCATGAGATGAAATATTTTTAGTTGATTTATATGTATTGAGCTTATTAATCCCTAATGTTATCATTTGAGGAGGTATCGCGAGCTTTTATACAAATCCTTCTATGATAATCATGGAAAAAAATAATTATGAATCTTGCAAAAATAATATATTGACATATGTCAAGTGGCTTAATCTTTGGCCTCATCTTTATGAATTCATACATAAACTAGAAAAACCAAGGATTAGATAAACATGGGGTAATATCATTGATTATGTAGGATTGAATTGTTCTTGAGGTGATCCTGACACTATAGGTTCTCTATTGAACCTTGATTGTATCTATGCACTTTGGAATACGATTTGAGAGATCTATCAATACCCTCATATCTATCCATTCCTAGATGATCCTACTATAGAATTTATCATTCCCCTTGGTGATGTAGATAACATGCCCTTTGATAATAATAATTTAAAAGATATTGAGTATATCATAGGTCTTACATGTTTTTGATGGTATAGAAACGTGTCTTCTTGCTTCCAATCCTATTATTGAGATCACATCTCCATCTTCATTTAATCTTGATTGAATGATACATCTTTAACCCCTATTGATTCAGTGCATTAGGACATTCATTTACTTCCAAAAATAACCGCTTGGGATTCAAATTTATCAAACATATCATCCTTATTTATGGTGTCTCATATTATAGACCTGGAGGATATCTTCGAGGATATTCATCCCCTATTTCATGACAACCACATCATTTTTTTATACCATCATCACTATTTTCGAAGCTTGTTCTATATTAGTTTTCACAAGATTGTAAATTTGCATCAATTAATTCTATTGTCTAAACATTTGAGAATTTCTTAGAGACACACATTTGAATTTAGATTCCCTATTCATCTAATCTTATAGGAATGGATTCTCCAATCACCAATGGATTTATTTCCTCATAAGGGGACAAATACTATTTGTAGGTAGTGGACCATGTTCTCTCTTTAGGCTTTCATCATTAGCATAAGAACTAGTTCTTTATGGGGATTCATATTTTCATATTCTCTCTCTTATTTGGGGGATATTTATTATACTTATGTGATAGAAGCAATCCTTCAGTGATCAGATCAAGTCCCCCTCATTTCCTTCTTTCACTAGTATGTATTTATTTCATTTTTCTCTCTTTTCAAGAGGATTTTTTGTATGGGATTTTCTCCATTTCTCTAATTATGAGAGATTTATTTATTTGTAAATGGTTACCTCATTTGACTTGATAGTTGGGACCCATCCATGCATTCATCATTACAGTTTTTTAGTTTATCCCTACGTTATACTTAAGGGGGGCATTAGAATTGTAAGAATTGGTATAGAATATTCTAAACCATGCAATATTTGGTTGAAGATTATAGCCATTGAAGATCTAAGAACTTCATGAAAGAATAAGATAAATCATCTATAAGAGAATAATGTTATTCTATCAAAGGATGCAAATGATAGGTTATGATTGTTGATTTACACATGATAAACCCTTGGTTATATAGCCAAGGTGAAACATAGCATTAGAAAAGATCATGAAAAGTGTCTTAATCCTATATCATGAAACAAAAAATATTAAATGACCTAAGACACAAGAAGTAAATGACATAAGATAAAATAAGATCTAATGCCAACTAAGACTTCTATAAATATTCCTAGGACCTAAGTAAACTTAACATGTATTTATAGTACCTACTAGATGAACTAGTTAGGTGAAACACCCAATTCACACCAACATCCCCCCTCAAGTGTAACTTAGGGAGGAAAAAAATAAAATGATGCAATGATGATGATGATGAGTTTTGGTTACTAGGCCATGTTACGTAACCATGTACAAATGTAATCTCTGAAAAATAGATAAAAGGAGAAAATCTAGTGGGACAAAAATCCTCTCTGAATGAGAGATAAAAATTAAGTAAACTCATTGAAGAATGAAAAGGAAAAAACCACATGTGAGGAAAAACTCCCCTCAAAAAGAGAGAAGAAGAGAGAACAGGTTGTCCCCCCTCAATGTAGAGTCTCTTGCAATGATGGTAGATTCTTGACATTGAATGTTTAAGATGATCCAATTTCAATGAGCAACATTCCTCTCCTTAGGAAGAAAAAAAATGAAGATGATATGCAAGATGTCTTCCCAAAGGAATATTAGGGAATAAATATGACATGTGATGTGTTTGAACTATTCTCAAGTGTCTCCATGTCAATGCTAAATTTTTTCACACTCCAAAAAAAATTTATAGGCCACATTACAAAAGATGAAAATCCAAAATCTAGTATCTGGATGATTGTAGAAGACAATCCAAAGACAAGGATATCTCCTCTAAATAAAAAGAAGCCTCCTCCGAATGTTGCTCAAAAGTATCCACACTCATGTAAAACAGTGATGAATAATCATGTAGAGAATGGACAAGATGGTCAGAGTGTTCCCTCACAATAAATAAAGAAGGATCATATCCATCAAATAGAAGATGTATAAAATCAATGGTGTCTCCCAAATTTGAAAGGTGGGACTCTATAAACAAACTTGCAATGTTTTTCAAGAACTCATCCTAATTATCCATCTCTAGAAGATAATGTATGTCCAATTGAACCAAATCACAACAATAGAAAAATATAGAAATACAAGAATCATTAGAAACAATAGTATATGAAGGATATGGTATGTCAACACATGTCTCTAGAACCTTATTAGATGAAATAATACCAAGATTCAAATCATGACCATACCAAATCTCCTTAAAATTATTCACACTAGATGCCTGAGTGTGAACATCAATTGAAGGAACAATAGGATAAAAATATGAGAAGGTTTAGATATGAGGTTGATGTTCAACCTTCTCAATTATAACTATATATCTTCTATGCAAATCTCAGATTATGAAAGAATCTAGTGTGAACTCAACATTTTATCTTGATCCACCATACGTAATATAATGTATAGAAAGGAAATTAGTTGACAATGAAGGCATACATAGAACATCATTAAACTCTCCATAATTGATGTCAATAGATCCCTTCCCACAAATACTCATATATGTGTTGTTTTCCATCAAGATGTGTAGTGATGAAAAAGAATCAAATAAAGAGAACATATTTTTTTATGAAGTCATATGATGTGAAGCCTCTGAATCAAGTATCCACCTATTTGACTCAAAATATGCAACTGTAACAAGTGCTTTCCTTTTTATGTCTCTTAAAATTTGATAAAGAAAAAGAAGATGAACAAGCCCTAACATTGAAGGAAACTTGATTTTAATTTTCTTAAGAAGATGCTTCAACTCATAAATTTGTATTGAATAACATTGATGTTCATCAATGGCCTATTTTCTTGCAATATAGAAATTTAGGATTCCGAAAGTGCAAAAAGTTGGGAGGCCAAAAAGTGGCCAATTTTTTCAAAAAAATTGAAAATGCATAACACAAGCACGTTATAATACACTCACGTTATGGGATGGTCTAACCAAGCCTAAGGCTTGGTCACACCGAGCCTATAACATGCTTGAATTATAATGTAAGCACGTTATGAGTCTTTATAAGAAAAAAAAAGAAAATCCAAATCATTTTATATTGTCATAATTCTTCATCTACGACTTGAAAACCCTTCCAAGGCGCACTCACATTGTGTATACCACAAATTCATCAATTATTTTCATTGAATCACTATTATTTCTTCACCAAAATTCTACCATGTCAACAGGCAGCTCGAAGAAGTAAGATTCTTTTTTTTTTGTGAATTTGTTGTTAAATAGGTAGATTTAATATATTTTTTATATTAATTTATTTAATTATAAGGTGTTCAAAATCCACTTGATTCTCCTCCTCAAAATCCTTCTCCTCCTCATGAACAAGTACACCAACAAAATCCTGATGAACAACCGGGTATGTGCAGGATGATGATGGGCCAAAAAGTGGCTTTATGATGGGTATGTGGTTGACAAATTTTTTTTTTACCCAAAATTGATGAAAATGAAAGGGTTTTTAAATGAGATTCCCAGCTTTCCACCAATATAAATTATGGTTTACTTTGAATTTAATAAATAATTATTATTCATTTTCTATTTGAATTACGACTAAAGTCCTGATTGATAGGTTGATTGAAAAAAATCTATAGCTTTCAAATGGTTTCACATGTTTTGAATCCAAAACATGCATCACATTCTATGCTTCGCATACAATAGGATTAAAAAAATAAAATCATGCAGTTTTGTCCAAGTTAAGGTGGTCAAACATACATTTTTTTATATTTTTTAAAAGTTATAATAATAAAAAATTCATAATTAATTATTTACTTGGAAAAAAATTACAAAAAATGTGCATCACATCGGGACATGAGTCCTCTATTTATATCTAAAATCTTATAAAAAAATCTTATCATTTTATTGTGGTTAGGGTGGTCAGACAGAAACCTACTTATTTTTCCCCTGAAATTTAAGTGCTATTGCATTGAAATTTCAAATTTTCACCAAATACATTTTAAAAGAAAAAATAAACCTAGTAGTTTAGAAAATACATTCAATGTGCTACAAATTCTATTCTTACATATTTTTGAAATAATATAGATAACTTATTCAAATATTTATGTCAAGTTGCATAACTCTGATTTTTCTGAATTTTCATTGCCACTTAAGGGTCTGCTTTTGCCATGATGATCCTGCACATACCAAACCATAGCAAAAACCTCCTCCAACAATTCCTCTCCATCCTCAAGGAACTCAAACAAATTTAATGGGGGAAATTGAAAACAACAAAAAAGAAATTGAGGAATGAATTGCAATGTTGAACAATCCTGTAAGTTCAACCTCAGAAAGAACAATGCTTGCAAATCCACTTCAAGCTATGTTAACACATGTAGATGTAATTAGCAAGGAATTAAGTGGTTGGGAAGATAAGAGGTGGGAGTGTAGATATTTTTATGTAGATAAACTATCATACAAACAAGTAAAAAAATAAAAATTACAAAATATGACTTGTGTTCATTATTCACTTAGAACCCACATACAAATCAAACTCTTGACCTTAATAGCAAGAGGTTTCCCATCCAATGGTGTAACCACCAAGGGATAAAGGAAAATTTTTGGAAGAGGTGGTGGATGGTTTTTTCCCATCCTCCATGCAACAATAATGAGGTCCCCCAATATTTCCGTAGGAAACTGTACTAGAAGTTCATCATCAAAAAAATCCCCAACTATTTTGATATGTGAGACTTTTCAGGGGAGAGGTGATGGGTCAGCACATGATAGAAAAATTGCACGTTTCAATCCTCAGTGGCAATCAAGATGAGCAATCACTAGGCTAGCTTATGAGCATGTTTCTATATTCCCTTTTGTCATGGAGAGTGTTGAGGTGGACACTCTATAGGATATTAGTTCTTTGACCTAGAGTATTATCCAATATGCGAGTCCTATAGTACAATTTTAGCTAGGTGAGATTTCAAGCAATAGAATTCCACCCCATTCTTGTTAGGTTTGTGGGTCATCCTGTACATATGACCCCACAAATAGTCAAGAGGCTGGTACATAGGAAACATCTATAGCTGCCTAGCTGGCGATGTTGGATGTCATCTTGAATTAGGTGTATCACTCACTACCTCTATGTCTCTCACTCCCTCTATCTCTCTCACGTCCCTCTATCTCCCACTCACTCTCTCACCCACTCCCTCTCTCTCCCTCTCTCTCAACTATCTCCCTCACACCCCCTCTCTTTGACGGATCTGATTGATCTTTGTTGATGTTCGACGCAAAGATCCGATCCGATCTGATCCCCGACGTCTGATCCGATTTCAAATCTTAAACCCTTAAACCCTTAACCCTCAAGCCTAAACCCAATACCCTAAACCCTCAAACCTAAGCCCTCAACCCTTAAACCCTAAACCCTCAACCCTTAATCCCTCAACCATAATCACTCAACCTTAATCCCTCAACCCTCAACCCTTAAACCCTAAACCATCAACTCTTAATCCCTCAGCCATAATCACTCAACCCTAATCCCTCAACGCTCAACCCTTAAACCCTAAACCCTCAACTCCTATACCCTCTGTTAGAAACCAAGATCTGAAACGCAAACCAGGAAATCACCTTCCACAGAAGAGAAAAACAAAAAAGCAGAGCTATTGCAAAAAGATGCGCAACATAATATTATTCAGGAATTCAATAATTACAAGATATGATTTTCTTTATAAAAGAAAATATGCATAACCCTAATCTTATCTTGAGCAACAAGATAGCTCAACAAGATAAAGATGAGAATTAATAAACCTAGGAGATAAATATGCCTAAGTAAACTTATGCTAAAGTTTAATTAAATAATTAATTACATCAACACCCCCCCATAAGTGCAACTTAGGGAGAAGCAAATTATTATGCAAAGATGAGTCTAGACAACAAGGCCTGATCAAGTACCCAAGTACAAATGGAATAATGAGGTAGAGAAGGAAAACCCAGTGGGACAAAACCCCCTACAATGAGATGACTGCTGCAAAGAAGCACTAGAAGAACATTGTGGAGTAACACTAGAACCGCAATCTGAAAAGCAAGGAAAGATACTTCTATCTACAACTGAAACCAAAAACGGAATCATCATAATGCGACAACAGACCCGATGCCATGGAACACTGAAAAACTCACAAACTGAAACAACCCTAGAATCTGTGAAGCAATAGTAGATGATATGATGACATAATCTAGAAACTATGTATCTCGATACCGATGCCAAACTGAGACTAAAAATCTTCCATGGGAATGAATACCATAAAGACTCTGGAACATTAACCATAAAAACATGGCCCTCAAACTGAGAAGGATTTGAACCAATGCGGATCAAGAAACATAACCTCTCAACTAAAGTGTGAAATGATGTGAATCTGATATGTGTCAAGCTAGAGAAAAAATGAAGCCAAAAGAAACTAAGAAACCAGATAACCCATGCGAGTTTCCATCAAAACAGATGAAGATCAAAGTGCATGCACACTCTAATCAGATTATTATGCAAGAAACCCCCCTAATGGAACTTTATCTTAGTTTATTTATTACACTAACCCAATGACTGTAAAAGGAGAGAATGATAATGTGAATAAACAAAAAAAATAAATATACCTCAGATCTATGCAGAGGACTGAACCAGC